>OZ007587.1:67957537-68557537 GCA_963931845.1 Maratus michaelseni | reverse complement strand
TAAAAAAAATCATAACTATTCAGCTTTTAATCCGTTTTGATCGAATAATGTATAGGCAGAAAGAGGAAAATCTCGAGTTTCAAGCAGTTGGCTCGGCTGTGCGGGACCGGACGATTCAGTTAAACATCATAGGCCCCCAAGATCACCGGTTCTCTCAGTGTGGGATTTCTTATTTTGGTGGTTTATAAAAGACTATGTTTATGTGCATCCCCTTCCAGCTATTTTAACCGAACTGAAGATATGCAGAACAGCAGACTTGGGAAGCTGTAGATGCAGACATGCTCGCAAAAGCTTGAAACGAATTTGACTACCGTATAGACATATGCCTTGCATCCAAAGGTGGACCTATTGAACACCTTTAATTTGGTTTGTAAAAAAACTTTATGTTTATCCATGTAATATAAAATTAATCTTAAGTGTCTACGTTCAATATTTTTCATGATATACGAATTTCAAATTGGGTGATTCTTTTTTAAACACCCTGTATTTTAAAAGCACAGATAACATACCTTTCCAGTTGAATACTTCCAGAAAAATCTATTCTATTAATAATTCTATTAATAATTCCTATTAACGACTTGAATAGTAAATTATGCAGATCAAATCTTCACCTGAATCTTTTTAATGTTTATTGCAGCAATTTAAATAGGGGGAAGTATTTTTAAAAAGATAATTTGCACAAATATATGTACATATTTTTTTCCAGAATATCGTAAAGCAAAATTATTGGTTATAAAAAGAGGTGAAAAAGATTTTTTTATGTTTTCTTATACGGCATGAAACCTTTTTCTGGCAGAACAAACTGCGAAAATTATTCATTAAAGGTAAGGTCACGTTTTCCGTATTTTATTATTATTTTTTTATAAATATCATTTTGTATTTATTTAGTTTTTTATTAATATTATTCATTATTTTATAATATTATTAAATTATTCTTATTTCAAATCTTTTTTATGTTTAAAAATATTTCTAGTTTTTTTTTTTTTTTTTGAAAGTTTTATTTATATCATTAAACAAAAATCTACCTTTTATAAATGTTTGTTTTTAAAGAAATTATAATGCACCAATTTATATAAAAAAAACATTAAAAAAATCATAAATAATAATTATAAATAAATAAATAATAATAATAAATACAAAATGTGTTTGAATAATTTTCCTAAATTTTTTATCAAATCATCATTTTGAATTATCAGTAGAAATTTCAAATATCTTATGTTACTGAAAATATTTTTTGATAATTTTTCAATAAATAAGTGTACTCAAAAACTCATCATACTTGATGAATTTCACGATGTTTACGAAAGTTTATGAAAATTTATTATATCTGAACTGCAAGAAAATTGTATTTTTAAATCTTTTCACGCAGTTTTTTACGTATTATAATTATAACCAATTAATTCAAATGGGAAAAATAACCTTTACAGAACAAGGATAATCGAATCTCATTTTTTCATGCTTTGAATATTTTACTCAAGTGTAAGAATACAAACATGATAAGGGATTTCCATAAATTCGTTTGTTATAAAATTATACTTTTTGTCTAAAGCTGAAGCAACAAACACAAATTGATAATTTTCGATCACAAAAGTTATTTGTTTTTTATCAAAATAAAATTATGTTAACGATTCGTGTAGCAAATAGATTCTACGGCTAGTCCATGTGACGTCACTTGACTTCACAAATGGCCACAACTAGCACGGTCACTACAGTGAATTGAAATGTGATATATTTCGTTCGTCATTCATATTTACGTTTCATATTTACATTCGTTCACATTTACATTCGTCATTCATGTTTACATTCGTCATTTCATATTTACTCTCAAGCGACCATCATTTGGTCACTCCACCGAGAAGTCACTGTGGCTGCTGCTTTGTGACCAGTCACCAGATAACTTATTTACAGTGAAGTCAACTTGTGAATCTCATGTGACAGTTATTGAGAGACTCCATTGTAAAGTTTCAGTCGTAGTTGTTCTATGACGAGTCCCCACGTGACAGCAAAAAAACAGTCATCAGATGACTTTTCACGAAGCAGAGCTTATATTGACTTCACAATAGTGTCTCCAAATATCGGTCACCTAAGAGTCACTATGTGATTTCATTGTGGCGTTATTTAGTGTCATAACTATGCAACTCTAATGATGACATCACAGTGGAATATGCAAATGACGTTATACGAAAATCACAAGTTGACTTTATTGTAATGATAATTGGAGACTTGTTACAAAATACAGATATAGTGACTTCCAACGAGAGTCACCAAATGAGAATGAGACGAATAAAAATATCACATTTTGGTTCACCGATTTGACTGTGACACTTGCGACAATTTCTAACATCGAAGTGACGTTCATCAACTGGCTGTGCTGTACGCTGTTAAAAATTTGCAGGAAACTGTCCAGTCATTCATGCGTTTTTATAGAAAACGGTTACATAACAGTAATTTATTTAAATTTGACGCAATGGGAACGCTTCAAATTATGGTGAAATGAAGTTATCTATGAAAACGGTAGAATGACTGGGCAGTTTGCTGCAGATTTTTTACAGTGTATGTATACTACCTTTTGCAAACATCTGATGTTTATACTTTTCTTTTGTAAACTCACAATTAAATTTATTGTGCGAATAGTATGATTTTGTTTTTGTTATTTCAGTTTTGGACACCAGTGGGCTTGAAACGGTTTTTTCGAATTAAAAGAGGCAAAAAAGGTTATCAAAAAGTTATTTCAATGTAAATTATTTCAGCATCTGACTACGCAAACTTTGATATGGTTTTATAATTTCCTTATGTTCATTTATGTGCTGTATGGACATTTATTTAACTTATTGATAGAGGAAATTTAGAAAATTACAAATTTTGAGTTAAATTAATTCAATGCTACGTAAATATTTTTAATGTATTTTGACAAACATTGTTTGACTTCCTCATACAGCATGTTAGATTAAAAAATTGTCTAACACGAGAAATATAGGGTGGTCAGAAACAAAGTAGATCAAGTTATATTGTTTTGTTTAACTTACTGTGAGAGGAATTCTTGCTCTATAGAGAACAATTATTCGCTACCATAACAAGCCGTTCTCAGAGTAGAAATGTGAACAACAAATGGCTTTAATCTTCTATTATTATTATAAGCTCTTATGAGAACACATTAACTTTCCTTTTAAATATCTCTGTATAATGTTGTATGACTTGATCCACATTGATTCGGTACACCTCATATGAAATAATTCGTTTAAATTTCCAATATGAAAAACATACAGTTGATACTATGTTCCCGCATACAATGTTCAGGATATATTTTCAAGGTTTTTTTTTTTTTTTTTTTTTTTTTTTTTTCCTAACGCAAGGTAATGTTAAACCTATATGCGAGTGTTCTTTTCAAATATCTTGCTTGCTTTTTATTATTTTCAAATGCTTTTTTTTGCATAGGATAAATAAGTATTATTTCAGTTTCATTAGGATATAAAAAATATATGTTTGTCTGCCTGTCTGTTTTCTTCGCTTTTTTCGACATTATATCATTTAACTTTCGTAAAAAGTGAACAATTATCGTGAAATTTTTGTATGGTGTTTAGATACAGAGTACAATTTTGCGTTTTAAAATAGTCGTTGTTCAATGTAGAGTTTTTTTTTTACAGGATCGATGTCTACTGCGCGTCAAACGAACGACATCAGAAAACAATGAGATTTAAAATTAATTTTGATCAGAGTTAGGGATTGGGTGGGTAACTTCGGACTGATAATCGGATTGGTCCTCACATTTTCCCCGGCATATCTGGTTTGGTAACACTTTTTTTCAATGAAAGTTCACAATAATATTTCAGATGAAAAAAAACTATTCATTTGAATATATATGAGTAAGTATGTGTTCATTTGTCTACATAAAATATAATATTTATATAAGAGGTATTGTTATATAGTATTTTCCCATATTTGCATTAAAAAATGTATTAATGTTTTTTTTCATTTCAGGTATTTGTTCGGTTTAGTGTTGAGAAGTGCATCGGGTTTGGCTTACCTATTGACTTCAAATAATATTTTCAGGTTCGGGTGCAGGACTCTATTGTGGATAACAATAAAATTCTGCGACAAAAACACGAAGTTGGATGCATTGCTTCTTAAAAATTACTTATTTACTCGTTTAACGTATAATCATTTTTATTGTTTTGTTTTTTGTTTTTGTTTTGTTTTGTAAATTTATCTCTAAATAATGTAATGTTAAAGCATAAATACTCTTTTGAAACTTTACATACATGTTACGGTCAATATGATAAATCTGGAAACTATTAATAATAACCGGTTATTATTAATTTTAACCGCGGTTAGTATTAATAATAGTCAGTCATTATGACCGGTCATTATTAATAATAACCGGTTAGTATTACTAATTACTGGAAGATATCATATTGACCGTAACATATATATATTGTACATTTGTCACATTTATAAACAGTAATATGACTTTGTATTTTTGGAAATTACATTATTGATACAAGAGCTTTTGTTCGTTTTACCGTATAATTTAGGAATACCGCTTGTGACTGGGACAAAATAAAAATAAAAGATAAAAATGCGGTCTTTGTACTTTCAGTTACCCTTTGAAAATAATGTTTTTTATTAATATTAATCCTTATTTTTCAACATTGTTTTCGTTGTTGTTACACAAATTGCTTTTACCCTTTTTTGAGTATATTAAAATTTTTTTGAACTGGAGACTATGTTACCGAAATCAGCAAAGGGGAGCAAATGATAAAGGATTAGAGATACTTAAAGAAAATTGCTGTTAAACATGCATTGTCGTGTCATGAAAAAGTAACGTACCAGGCTTTTTTTGCTTAGATTGAAGTTTATGTTTATACCTATGTCAAACACAAATGGATCATCCTCTATAATTTTTTAAAGCAAACAAGACACAAATGAATTAAACTTAAACAGGAAAAATGGGTGTATATTGGATACCTCAATATTTTAATACTTTTTCTTGCATACATAATGTTTCACATTTAATTCCTTTTCATAATTACATACATTATATCTCACAATACATATAATGCACACTTTCATTTAACAACTTTCAATACATACTGTATATATTGTACTTTGGTACTCACTATTTATAGGACCCTTTGCGCTTTTAAATTAGCATTGGCCTAATTCGAGCTCAACAAAGTGCAATATGTTGCCAAATAATAAACAGCTATAAAAATAAAACTGATAAAGTTTTATGGCTTTTTATAAGTGTTTTAAATGCATCGTTTCGAATTTTATGTAATATAGAAATTACTTCTTCTTTTTTACATTAGATAAATTGCTTCTGACTGTATATATTAAATAAATTGTCTAAATATTAAACAAATTCGTTGTGCGTATGAAATAGTTAATAAGTTAACACATTCTTCTGTCTTCTGGCGATTTTCTTTACCTGGCGAAAGACCCGAGGAGGAAAGTTACATAGGCTTATAATACTTACAATATGTATACCGCCGACAATACTTGCAGCAACTTGTTTTCATTAAATGACTGTAATAACATTCGCCGTTTGCTAATGAGAAATCTTGCAAACTTCTGAATGAACTTCTGAATTAAACTATATTTTAATTTTAAAATGTTTCATAATCAGAAATGTCCTATAAGTTTTGTAATAATGCTTTTTAAACAAAAGAGAATATTAGATCTGTTGTTAAAAATAGCTACTATGGTTGCTTTTGCAAATCTTATGCGTATTCCGTTATTTTGTAAAATAATTGTAGTATGGTATTAAGACAGTGTTTTTGAAAAATTTGTAAATTTGATAAAAACAATTAGATTAATTAACTACGCGATGCAAACAATCAACTTTGTGACGAATTTTCATTTTTACAATGTTAGCTAATTAATTGAAATAATATGTTCAATAAAGTAGCCGATGGCAATTTATATAAAAAGAAATATTTTGAATACTTTGGAAGTATTAATTACAAAATGTGGAATCGATGATTGTAGAAAACAGATATTTTGATAACAGAATTAAATAAAATCTAAATTATTAATCAAAATCTAAATAATAAATAATAATACAAATATTTACACATTGATTGCTTCATAAAGTTATAAAATCTATTGTTTTATCAGAAGAATATGCCATACTGCGTTTGAATAATAACGCTACAAAATAACTTTGCGAACAATTTTTAAACAAATTAAAATAAAGGCACGAAATATATTTGAAGTGTTTGTAATGCATTGATTTAGTTCGTTTCTCGTGAGTACCAAGTTTAGAAAGGTGTAATATATCTTTCTCTATCGTCAACGTTATTTTAAAAGATAAATTTCGTATTAAATCTACGACTTCTATATGCAAACTTTGTTTTGTTTCGGCGCTAGAAAATAAATAATTGATTTATACCGAACAGCTGGATAAAGAGAGAACAGCACTAATATTGTCATCTGAATAAATTTAAATATGCATTTAAATCTGCCATAAGAATTTTTAATGTTTGACTTTGTACTATTTTATATCGATGATAAAATTTTATCTAAATGTAAATGGACAGGGCAACAAATGCGGCCACCAGTTTGCCACTGGCGACCAAGTTCATTGATCTGGCTACTTTTTCTTTTCTTTTCTTTTTTTTCTTAAAAAATTAACCTAAGAAATTAACATACACGCCTTTTTCCTCTTATATTAAGAAACAAATTAAAAAATTATATTCAAACAATATATATATATATATATATATTAAATTTGGTAAAAATAGGTTCCTCAACTGAATTTTTAAACTAATAAAATCAGAATAATTTGACTAACTTCAATAGAAAAATAGTCAAAAGATAGTTTTCTTGCTGCACTATTTTATCGATGCCCCCTTCATCAGATATAGATTTTGCAGCACTCAACAATCCGGACATCAATCAGTCTTTTCCAGACATGTCCGTTAATTCAGCCTTTACAGTAATTTGTTTTCAGAGATAAGCGATTTTGATAATTTTCATTAGAAAACTTTTAGATATTATCTTTCTAAATTATGTACTATTCTAAATTATGTAACTAGTAATTCTAAACTATGCTTGTTATAATTTTTTCTTAATTAATTCATAAAAAACTTCTGTGTTTTCAGAAAATCAAAGACGGGGGAGGAGTAGCCGAAGGGAGTAAATATTTTTTATTGGCGATTATAAATTTTTGCTGGCTACCAGGATTTATCAATTTTGTTAAGCCTTGCAAATAAATATTAAGTTATAAAAGTCTGTAAAGGGGAGTATATGATGAAGAATTGTCGATACATTTCTGAGAACTAAAATTTAGTTCTAACGAAAATCAACTTATATTTTTTACACAAAGCTACAATAATTCCCTTTAATAATTAAAAACTGCGTCGTAATTTTATATTACTTATGTTTTTCAATGCATCATTACTGTTTCCTTTTTCAGTTTAGATCAATTATTGTGGTTTATTTTAAATTTATTGAATTATAAGAAATCTTTTTGAACTTTTAAGGCTACACTGAAAACAAAATTGTTGATTTTACAGTACAATACTGCCAGCCCATCTGCCAGTATTTTACTGTAAAATTAACAGTAATAAACAGTGAAATAAGCAGTAATACGCTACCACGCATGCTCGGCACTTGCGAGGTGGTTACACTTTCTAATGTAAGCCTTAATAAATCCATTTAAATTTATGTGCTTTAATTATGTTTTCTAACTTTAAATGGGTTTAGAAAATATTTACCAGATTAAAACTTTTAAGTTGTGTTGTATATTGTATATTACACGTAATAAATAAAATATACAACATTTTGGAATAAAACAAAAAAATCTTTATTAAATTAGAATGTTTTTTATTGATATTTTAATACGTTTTTTCTTCCTCATGTTTATATGGTGTAATACATTTTAACCAAAATCGTAATACCTGAATAAAAAAAATTGCAACGAATAAATAATAAATAATAAAAAATAATAAATAAACAAATAAATAACAAATTGTAATCTCTAAGTTAACAAACACCACTACTATTCACAATGCCTAAAAAATTGAAGCAAATATTTATTTACTATACAAATAGCAATAAAAAATAATTTTAAATGCTTGCAAAAATATTCCACAAAAAATTCTGTAATATATTTTTTTTCCTATATGAAATTACACTTTTTAGATTTATTAAAAAAATAATGATAAAAAAAGTTTATTATGATGCATTGTGCGATAAAAATAGCTTCTAATGTACTTTATTTATCGTAATATCAGGCGTCTTTTTTTTAATTAAAAAATTAATTTAATATTTAAAAACTTATTTAAATAAATACAAAAATGTAAATAATTATTGAATACTCCGAGGCATTTTAATATAATTCATTGTATGTATTTATGCTTGAAATTCTTGATAAATTAAAGGGAAGAAAGAAATCTGCATAATATTGCATTAAAAATCAGAAATATGTTCTGGTGAGATTATTTAATCAATGATGAAAGCTGATAATAATAGCAAATCATACTGTTGTATCTTGAAAGTTAGCCTATCAATTTTCTTCAAAATAGAAGTTCCATTTACCAGGAAGAAATTCATAAAGTTTTGTAGATATGAAATCGTACTGAAATTGATAATAAGATAATTGAAATTCTTCTTTTTTATATGGAATGAGATTTAAACTCACATGGAGCAAGCAAGACATTACTGACACCGATTTCGTTAACACAATGTAGATTAATAGAAAACCAAAGGAAAGAAATAGCCTTGACGTAATTAGACGAAACCTTACACACAAAAAGGAACAATAACAAAAAAATATGCATAAAGCATATATTATGAAACACTTTAAAACACTAACAGAATATTATTAAGAAATTTCATTTTCTCATACAATGAAATCGATCCTAGTCACGCTATAAGCGAATTTTGTGTCAATGTAGATGAACGGTAAACGCTACGCACTCCATAATCGACAGAAAACCTGTTTTAATGCACCTCAGGAATTTTTTTTAATTTCACAATGCTTGAAGTATCATAACATAATTAAAATGCATTGCACACCATTATCGCCACATGTTATAATGTAATGTACTCTATTGTGCATCCCTGTAAACGAATTATAAATTAAATTTATTCTACACCCCTGGGAAAGTGTGTTTTGTCCCCCATAGTGATATGCATAACTAGTTCATAATGTTTGAAATATTGTAACATCATTAAAATGCATCAGAAACCATTGCAAGACCGTGCGATTTTTTCAGACCATACGATTTTTTCCCATTGTCCATAATGTAAAGGAATTATTTTGTGTGTGTCCCAGTGAACGAACTACAAACTCTATATACTTCATTTTCAATACCGAACATTCCATAGTAAACCTCAATAACATATAAAAATTACATAGCAATCCGAGTATATGTACGACAGTTAGAACACGGACAGACAGACAGAAAGACAAACCGAATTCATAAACATTTTTTAGCTATGTTTATGAATTAGGTTATGCTTATGAAAGTGTTAAAAATGAATTATAAAATGTTGCCATAAGCGTTGCATTTTCTTATAGTACAGGTAAAATAGGTTTTTTTAAACAACAGATGGTCATTCCCCAAAATTTAGAAAGAACTTCGTTTTGGCACTAGAATTGAAAATACGATAAGTCCTCAAAAAATAAAGTTGCTTTACCCTATTTTTTCGTGGTAAATATGGGGAAACTTCGACTGAGGGATGGGGGAAAATATATTTTTTAAGAAGGTCAAGTGGGGTATCGTTAGTTATGTATTTTTTAATTCTGAATCAAACGACACCATCCGCATGTTGATACAATGATTCGTTACAAAGCTTACGATCCGATTACTTCCGATTACGAGCTTACTTCCGATCCAAAGCTTACGAAGATCCGATAAGTCCTCAAAAAATAAAGTTGCTTTACCCTATTTTTTCGTGGTAAATATGGGGAAACTTCGACTGAGGGATGGGGGAAAATATATTTTTAAAGTAGGTCAAGTGGGGTACCGTTAGTTATGTATTTTTTAATTCAGAATCAAACGACACCATCCGCAAGTTGATACAATGATTCGTTACAAAGTTACACTAGGTTTTACAAAAACAAAGTGGACGTTTTTACCTCAGTGTAGTTAATGTAGGTTTTTACTGAAACAACTGATGGCCATCCACGAAATTTTGGGAATAACTTCGTTTAGGCACTAGAAAAAATGATGGTTTGCGTTGTTCCCATGAGCATTTTAACTCAGGGGAGATAATTCAACCTTTTTAAAATAGCTCAAGTGAGCTATATGGTTTACTATGTATTTATTAATTCTGAATTGGACGACAGCACCCGCAAGTTGATTATAATATTTTTTTATAAAAATGAGTTAATACAATGATTTAAGCACACCATCATCTATTTTTTTATTACTGGTAAATTTGTGCTGCAATTTTAATTGAAATAATGTCTATATGCTAACTGAAAGTAAAAGGAACAAAATGCACTCCAGAAAATCAAAATAAAATATGTAAAATAATAATGCTTTTCCTTTAATAAAATGAAATAACTATTTGCAAAATCAATTGCTAAAAACAAAAAAAATATTGCGGAAGGCGCGAAGTTATTTAGTTTTCCTTAAGTTTACTGATCGTAGGAGATCATAAGCAGATTTTTTCCCCATTTCCTCTCAACATATTTTTATGGCATTTTTTATAAACATATTTTAAATACCTCAACAGATTGTTTCTTAAGATATTAAGATATATCTATTTCTTAAATTTATGAATAAGGTGTGTAGTTGGGAATTTTGTTGTTGTTGAATTGACCCAAAGGGCCCGGTTTTTGCAGCTTTCTATTTCTATATAGCTGTCATAATCCACTACGCTTGATCCATAATCCTGACTCTTAAATCTCCTAATTTTGAATGTTTAAATGTTTTAAAGAGTAAAAGAACAACGTGAAAATAGCACAAATGAAATACATGTGAAAATGGCATACAGCTATTTCCTAGCTGCTAAAGCTCCACCATCAGTGCCTAGGTTAAAAATAGATTTTAAATGTTTAAACCATGTCAGTATGCAAGCGTCTCCGTTTGCGGGCAAAGTGAAATGGTGATCAGTGTTGAAAATCTTAACTGTAGAGTCAAGACTCCCCGCGTGACAGAGGAGATCAATGAGAAGCGATTAGCCAGTCAGGACGAGTTTAAGACGGCAGGAGAAAAACTAGTCGAATGTGTCAATCCCAAAACTTTCTTCTATCTCACACAGGTTTCGCATACACTAAAAGGAATCAGCACCAATTTATATCAATGTCTAACTGAAGCTCAAGTTTTATTAAATTCCGTGCATTATTTCTTGAGATATGACTATCGCTAAAATCCTTCGTGTAAATCCTTCAAAATGCTGCATAGCAGCGCCACCTTCTGGGCGATTTTTACCAAAAACTAATCAGCATCCATTTATATCAGAGACTAACTGAATATAAAGTTTTATTAAATTCCGAGCATTATTTCTTTAGATAGAGCTATTGCGGAAATCGCGAAAAATGCTGTATAGCAGCGCCATCTTCCGGGCGATTTTTACCAAAAACTAATCAGCACCAATTTATATCAGGGACTAACTGAATCTAAAGTTTTATTAAATTCCGAGTATTAGTTCTTGAGATAGAGCGCCCACAAAATTTTTGTCACATACAGACAGACAGAGTCACAGAGTCACAGACAGACATTTTCTAAAAATAGTCAAATCGTGTTCAGCACCTCCTAAAACGTATCAATCCGTCGAAAACCTGAAGTCGAAAATTTTGATTGAGATATGACTATCGCTAAAATCGTGTAAATTCTGCAAAATGCTACATAGCAGCGGCACCTGCTGGGCGATTTTAACCAAAAACTAATCAGCACCAATTTATATGAGAGACTAACTGAATATAAAGTTTTATTTAATACCATGCATTATTTCTTGAGATATGACTATCGCAAAAATCGTGTAAATCCTTCAAAATGCTGCATAGCAGCGCCACCTGCCGGGCGATTTTTACCAAAACCTAATCAGCACTCATTTATATCAGGGACTGACGGAATCTAAAGTTTTATTAAATTCCGAGAATTAGTTCTTGAGATAGAGCTATTGCGGAAATCGCGAAAAATGGTGTATAGCAGCGCCACCTGCCTGGCTATTTTTACCAAAAACTAATCAGCACCCATTTATATCAGGGACTAACTGAATCTAATGTTTTATTAAATTCCGAGCATTAGTTCTTGAGATAGAGCACCCACAAAATTTTTGTCACATACAGACAGACAGACAGAGAGAGTCACAGAGTCACAGAGTCACAGACAGACATTTTCTAAAAATAGTCAAATCGTGTTCAGGACCTTCTAAAACGTATAAATCCGTCGAAAACCGGAAGTCGAAAATTTTCATGAATCCAATACTTTCTTCTTGTAAAGATAGAAGAAAGTAAAAAAGAGGGTGTGTGTGTAGAATGAATTAAAAGAAAGGGAGCCAGACATTTGAAAAGTTAGGTGCTCTAGACATATCATTAAACAAGTTGTTTGAATTTTTCCATGTATGAAATGCTTCCCAAAAATCAAGATCGTAAATCGATGATCATTTCTTTATTATTGAACCTTCGGAAAAATTAAAATCGTGACTGTTAGATCAGCAAAGGTTAGCAAAAGCGAATCGTTTAATGTCAGAATTTTTACTTTTTTCTATCTTTACAAGAAGAAAGTATTGGATTCATGAAAATTTTCCACTTCCAGTTTTCGACGGATTTATACGTTTTAGAAGGTTCTGAACACAATTTGACCATTTTTAGAAAATGTCTGTCTGTGAGTCTGTGAGTCTGTCTGTCTGTCTATGTGTGACATAAATTTGTGGGCGCTCTATCTCAAGAACTAATGCACGAAATTTAGTAAAACTTTATATTCAGTTAGTCCCTGATATACATTGGTGCTGATTAGTTTTTGGTGAAAATCGCACGACAGGTGGCGCTGCTATGCTGCTTTTTTGTGATTTCTGCAATAGCTCTATCTCAAGAACTAATGCAAGAATTTTCCTCAACCTTCAGGTTCAGTTAGACCTTGACATAAATAGATGCTGATAACGTTTTGATGTAGATATCCCAACAGGTGGCGCTGCTATACTACTTTTTCTCTATTTTTATGATAACTATATCTCAAGAACGAATTCACGGAATTTCATCAAACTTCAGATTCTTTTAGACCTTGATATAAATAGATGCTGTTTATATTTTGGTGTAGATATCCCAACAGGTGGCGCTGCTACACCACTTTTTTCTCAATTTTTACGATAACTATATCTGAAGAACTAATGCACGGAATTTTATCAAACTTCAGATTCTTTTAGACCTTGATATAAATAGATGCTGTTTATATTTTGGTGTAGATATCGCAACAGGTGGCGCTGCTACACCACTTTTTTCTCAATTTTTATGATAACTATATCTGAAGGACTAATGCACGGAATTTTATCAAACTTCAGATTCTGTTAGAACGTGACATAAATAGATGCTTCTTACGTTTTGGTGTAAATAGCCCAACATGTGGCGCTGCTATGCTGATTTTTCCATTATTATTACGGTAACTATATCTCAAGAACTAATGCACGGATTTTCATCAAACTTCAGATTCAGTTAGACATTGATATAAGTTGTGTTGATTATGTTTTCGTCTAAATCTCCCAACAGGTGGCGCTGCTATGCTGCATTTTGCAAGATTTACACGATTTTAGAGATAGTCATATCTCAAGAAGTACTGCACGGAATTTAATAAAACTTTAGATTTTAGATTCAGTTAGACTTTGATATAAATTGGTGCTGATTCGTTTTAATGTGTGCCAAATCTGTGTGAGATAGAAGAAAGTTTTGGGATTGGCACATCCAACTAGTTAACATTGGTTTTATGTTCCACCGAGCGGACCGTAAGAGGACGCTTAGTTTGACCTATGTACATTTTATCACACTTACAAGATATCTTGTAAATTCTCCAATGTGAAAATATGTCTATTTGATGTTTGAGATCTGTAAATTTTATAGCTTAAATGGTGTATAAATTACTTTAAAATCGAATCTTATCACGATTTTGGATATTTGTTGGCTAATTCTCGGAAAATGTATATTTTCAATAATGAAGAATTGTATGTATGTCTGGGATTACGGAGAGAAGTAATACAAATTCACTTATATCTCACAAATGTGAACTTTTTTTTTATTTTATGCTGTTGATTAATAATTATTATACAATAAAATTAAAACTAAGCTAAGGCTGTGTGTGTGAAAAGACTGTATTGTGAAACATGTAATATAAACTCTAATTATAAATTTTGTAGGATATAATTTTTCATACTATAATTAAAAACAGAGAGAGATTTCTTAAATCTGTTTTCAGACTCCTTTGAACGTTACTAGCTGTGTTTTCTGTACATGAAAGTTCAACCGTAAACTATGAATGATAATATTATAGGAACCTTGTTTAGAAGTTAATTTATAATAGTGATGTGCTTATAAGTTAAATATAAGAAAAAAAAGGAAAGCAGTGATTAACATAAAAAATGCTACTGACAAAAATATTCTATTAAACCATTAAATTATCACATAAAATATTATCGATGAAGATTTTATTATACCGCAATTACTAACCAATTCCAACTTCAATTTACTAAATGATTCTTTAATATGCAAATAATGCAGCTGCAGCAATCATAATTCTAATTACGTTGTAATTATGCCGTGGATATATTTTAGCATTACTGTTAATACGATTACGTTAATGATATTACCTATCGACAGTTTCTCAGTGCGTTCGTTATTAGATTTCGTCAAATAATATAAAAAAGTTATGATATTTGAGTTTAATAAATGCAGGATTTGTTTGGCTAACATAATGATGCATTTTCATTAATATGACGCATTTCATTATGATACTTGTTAATACTTTTTTTTTTAAATGATTTTATGTTAAAAAATATTTCAAAACTTCCTAATACTCGATGTTATTTAATACTAAGAATGTGTCTTAAAATGTTCATTTTTTACACACACTGATGACAATTTTGTTTTAAATGTGCAACCTGCAAAAATGAATAAGAAGAATAATTTAATTTAGATGTTCGATTATCTATTTATATAATACGTAAGTGAGATGACGATACCAGGTCTTACACATCCTAGAGAAATGGCAAACATATCGCGGCCGTATTAGGGATAATTATTCCGATCCGGAAGTATGTCGATTGTTCAAATTATGGAAATATACACATAATCTGCTTTGTATCAGATCGATTCTTCATTATTTTTTCTAAAACCATCAAAAAACAACCCAATTATAATGTTTTAAGTTATAAATTAAAAATAACGCATAAGCAGCTATTATAAACAACGGATTAAAAGATATAAACAAATTAACACTGTTGCCATTCAGAACCAAAAATTCCAAATATAGAATCAAATGAAAGACTCTTGAAATGTTTCATAAAAAAAAAAAAATACTGATTAACATCCGATTCTGCTCTTAAAATATTTGTAAAAGCATATTAAAACCTTTAGATATTTTGATTTGCGTTTCTCAATTTTTCATACCGGATTTGTACCAACCTATGTTCTGTGAAGTTAATTTTTTAGGGAAATGTTCCAAACGTCATTCTCGCGTAAACTATCAAGTTAAAAGTAATTTCGTGGCGCCATCTAGCAAGCTTAAAGTAAAATATTTTTATATGATATTTTTTTACAATTAGCATTTTTAAACTACTCTCAGGGGAAAAAAGAAAGAAAAGAAAAGGACATACTTTATATGGAAGTATTGATGAAAGTTTTTCTTTTAATTTTGTGACAAATAAAATTTTACACTGAAAAATCGAATGCTGTAAACTATCAATTTAGTATTTGCTTTTTTAAAAGCCAATTCCTAATTTTTTTCTTTCTATGACCAAGTTATTGTTTAGGAAATATGCCTTTGAAATTTTAACAAGATACGTTTATGAAGAGTTTAATTTTATTGAATTGCATTTTGCATTAAGGATCCTTTTCGTGAAATAGAACTTTGAGAATGGTCTCTTTTTATTAAATTAAATTTTGTGAAAAGACAATTTTTACTAAATAGAACTTTTTGAAGGGGCCCTAACTTTTGCCAGGTTCGACCAGGAGCTGTGCTAAACATTATAGGTAATTAAATTGTATTTTCCTTCTTTTATTGGTAATAGTTCTAATTATTAATAAAATAGTTATAATGAGCTGTGTTAATAATTATAGGTAATTAAATTGTATTTTTCTGCTTTTATTGGTAGTTCTATTTATTACATCTTTCTTTTAACTTACATGTCTGTATGTATGTGGCAGTCAAATCTTGTGATTCCTTTTTCTCCCACTTCCCGTTGACGTGAAGTTTTGAAATTTGGATTATACATGTATTCCTGTGGGCAATACATGAATTGGACATTATTTTTTTTAAATCGATCCATAAGGTGGTCAACGTCTGCCTAAAACATGCATCTCCCCCATAGAAATAACGTTACGATTATTTAATTGAAAAAATAGCTCCATTCTTGCAACATTCATCCCTTTTCACCAGATTGTTGCCCGCATCATTATGACGTCATCATTGAGCGACGCACACTGCTTTATAATATAAATTGACTTTTTGTGAATTTTAATGAAAGTATGTTTTTTTAATTACATTTAACTATTATTTACTAGCATGCTACGACCGGCCATTTTTCTAAATGTACCTTAAATCAAACAAAATAGTTTTGTATTTTAAAGGAATGTGGACCTTCATCTACGGATGCTACCCTAGTCCAAATTTTCAAACAAACCTTGAATCAAAGGAATTATATCAATGGAGTTGAGGATATATTTTAAAGCAAGAGGACGTTCACCTGGTTTTTCCTCCAATATTGTTGTAAACGATGCGAACGACATTGCGTTATATTATATCATACATTGGACAAAATTTGGGCTAATAAGAAGCATCTCATATAGTTGATTATTTATAGTAGAGTTTGGTAGGAAAATAAGGCCATTATGAGATTATGGCAACAGGAACAAAAATGTTCTCTGGTCAACATACTACTAAAAAAGAGAGCATTACAATGATTGCATAGATTGACCATTGAACTTAAAAAATATTCGGGTGATTCATTTTCGTCTGTAAGTTCTTGAAATCCGTCCCTCTTTCTTGTCTCTATGTGAGGCTCTGGTAACGTAAGTACAATCTCACTGTATGGTACGTTGTATTTCGTAATATACGTTCTCTTTTGGCAAGTCTACTACGGTTTTTCATCTTTTGATTCTAGCAGAATAAATACAGTCAAAAATGTAATAAATTGTTTGCACATAAAGACCAGTGCTTAACTTTCATACTTAAAAAAAAATGGTGAAACATTAAAAAGTGCATTTTTAAAGCTGAATAGTTTGAATAAAATTAAAATGACGCTATTTTCACTGTATTTCCATTTTTAGACCAGTTGCATTCGTGTGACCGTTAACCTGAAAAAAACCCGATGATTAACTTTGGTAGAAGAATAAACCTCTAGTTTGCATCCAATAAAATCTCCCTAATCTTCCATCATCTATAGTCCATTAAATAATGTCAAATTACTGTTAATTCAGTTATAGATCTTTCTATAAAAATTTCCACACTAAACTGACAATGATAAAGTTAGTTATGCAAAATGTTTAATAATAATCTTTTTGGTGAATACTTAAACCGAAGATTTTCTTTGCATTTCTCTAAAGAGCATAATAACACGGAGAAATAAATTCACTTGTCACTATGTTTAGCTGCTAGGGATGTGTGTAAGTCGAAAATGCTTTATAATGATCGAAAAATTATCTAATCAGAATTTCAGGTACTCGTTTTTCTTATCCAGGCTGAAATGATAAATCGACAAATTTTATTTATTCCATTCGCCACCATCGACATTACAAAGATTTTCCGTACATTAGAAGCCTTGCTTGTTTGGTAAAAAAATACTTCATATTGAAAACCCCCATAAATTTAGCAATCGCTAATTTCAAAAGTCGTCTAATATTCTGTAATCGGAATCGTCGTCCAGAGTAACCTTCAAACATAAACGAAACATCCAACAATATAATAAAAATGCTAACTGGCAGGTGACCGGAATACGGACGCTTAGTCCAATATCTTTAAAAACCTTCCTGAAAGAAGGGAAGATATGCAGAAAAAAACTAAAAAGAAATGACGAATCAAAAAGAGCATCAAAAATTTTTTTTAGAAAGCAATTTTTATGGCAAATTGTGATAGTAATAACGCATAAATGCACACATCTCCTTAAGAATCTTCTTTTCACACAGTGAATATTTCTATAAGTGCATTGGCGATATATTAAAATAAATAAATAAATAAAAGAACAGACAATATTCGCTGATCTGAGTTCGAGGCTATAAAAATCATATGTTTGGTGAAAACAAACCGGCATGTTTCCGTAGTAAATTTTTAAATGTCTAAAATTTAATTATTTTACAATATGTGTTTGAGTGGCAGACATTCACTAAAATTTAAATATTTGATTCCATATTTATAACAGTAACTGCTATTTATATAATTTGTATTTGTATATAAAAATTGACTCTAAAAAGGTTCTTGTATACACGAAAAAACGCTATTATTGCTATTATCGCTCAAGCTGATGTCACGCTTATGCATTTTTGGCTTAAAATAACATTGTTTAGCGACAAAAGTAAAATCAATATCGTAAATAAGCAAATAACATGTAACTCATCAATGGAGTCCTTTTTATAATTACATCTGCTCGTTCCTCCTGTAAGTCACACGATAGAGGAGTTATATAAAAAAATAACAGAAAGAAAAAATGGAAAAAAAATGAAAAAAAAATCACTCATATTTTATCTAATTGAAATATCAGATGCATTTTTGTTAACCTGATACAAAAGATAAATCGCCAAATATTGGCTTAGTTGCAATATTTTTAAGCATTAAAAACATTCCTTTGGGGTTCAAATTAAATATTTTCGCCTTATAATATTATCCTTCATTAAACAGTTTTTTTGTGTGTGTGTGGGGAGGGGGAGGGGGCAATTTTAAATAAAATTAATAACAGAATTTTTCTATGTGTTTGCATTATTTTCTGATATAGCCGTTTCAATTCTTTCGCCAACGATAATGGTCGCCAAAAAATGACCTATGGTAACCTTATCGTCCAAAATAACAGAACTTTCCATCATAATTCTATAACTAATCTACGTAGAACGTTGTGTTATATACTAAAACCTTCCCTGAAAACCTTCCATCAAATTCTATTCAGCAGAACTCGAGTTATAAAGGAACGGAACGAAATTTCCGTTTGTGTTCTATATATATAATAGATAAAATAGTTATGAGATTTGCAAAATATATTTTTTTTCTTATTTAACATGTTCATATTTTAAGCTGAATTTAATACATTTTCTGTGAATTATTTTGTGTTGTTTAAGAAATGGAATAGCTTTTTTGTTTTATTTTTAACTTTCTCATTTAACTTATGCATTTTTTTAGATACTTTACCAAGCTGCCAACTTACGCAAAAGAAAATTCAGTAGATTTCTAAGAATCAGTTGATTAAGATGCTTTTTATTAAAAAAAAAGATTTGATTCGAAGTAACACATTTTTTACATTTTAGAAATGAAAAATAGCATTAATAGAGAAAAAATATGGATTTTTTTTTTTTTTTTTAAATCAAAATTAACCATTCTAAAATTTTTATGCAGTCTACACTTTAAGCAAAAATTCTTGTTCAGATTAAAGTTAAAAGCACAGGAAGTACCATATTTTCTTCCTCTGGAGGTTGACTTTTAGAACGACAGTTTTTGTGGCGATTTTGATGACTTGCCACAGCTGAAATGATCGCGTATAGTACAAGATGGCAGTAAGACAGCATTACAGAAATCCCCATATATGACCTCTAGTTAAAACACACACTTTTAATTTATATCATATGTTTCATGTGTCCATAATATGATTTAACGTGCTAAACTTAAAATAATACTTTCCCGTCATTTTTGACGGGGGCATATGCTAGTTTAGTTTTATTGCTCTGTTGTTCTTTAAATTAAACAGATTATTCAACAATGCAATTAATTAATATAATCTTGAAATGATAATACAACGGAGGGAGCTACGCTCGCTAACCCCCGCTCAGACTTCGAGGCCTCTAAAAACATGACAGCGTGCTTTGTTTTAAAAATATTGGTAAATCTGTAATTGGGTTGCCATGCTTTAGACGTTTTAATGGGGCATTTTTTGATTATCATGGCCTCATACACAGCTGTTGCGACAACTGACGTCTGTTTTAGGGATTCATATGTAAAATCAATTACAACTTGAAAACCAGCTTGTATAAAATGGTTAGGTTTAAATTGTGGCTACCTCTCGGACTTTTATAACAACGATCTGTATTCTATTCTTGCTTTGCGTTTAAGGATGAGAAAAATTCTATCTGCTTGTGAATAACATTAAGAACCCCGGTTTTGAAAAGTACTATGTTATAGACATTTTCAGTAACATGTTTTAATTTTCTCTCTATTTTAGTGCACCATCATGCATATTTTCATGTTATTTTAAATATGTAAATTATTTATTTTAATTAATATGTATATACGAATTTTCTAATAATTATTTATCATACAAAATTAATTAAATATTTTGTGTATGCATGCCTGCATTTATTCGGCATCAATTGATGAGATATTTAAACAAATTCGCTATCCGCGATAATTTTACACCATGTTATGTCACTTGAATATTGTCCATAAGAAAATCGGGTACTTTTCCAGTATAGGATCCTTTACTTTTAGGTTTGGCGTAATTCGAGCTTCAAAAAGGGATAGATTCGTTACCAAAAGTTATGAAAACAAACCCAATGAACTTTTGGTGCTTTTCTATTATAGGGGTCTTGACGCTTTTTTAAAAAGCTTGGCGCAATTCGGGCATCAGAAAGTGAGATTTGGTGCCAAATGACATAAACAGCCATGGAAACAAATTCGACGATTTTTTTGTTTATATGCGTATTTTAATTATACGTATATTATTATTGTTTTTCTATAGCAATTACTTCTGATTATATATAAAATAGGATAAATGACATTTTACGCTAAACAAATTGTATAAATATTGAAAAAATGCTTCTGTATAGGAAATTACAAAGTGAATAGGTTGGCAGAAAGTATGTTGCCAAATTTCCTTTTCCGCCAAGGCTATTTTCTCTGTTTCGTCAAGGCCCCATACCAATATCAATAAATAATAATTAATATTAATTCCTTTCAACCCCTTTCTTTTGCGTTTACATAAATGACGTCATTTGGACGAATTTATTCAAAATATTTTCCGTTTATAAATTAAATTAAATGCTGACAGACGATTGAATCCTGATGATAGAAATGGGATTTTTTTTTTCAAATTTTCCTGAAAAACATAATTTAATCACAATCTTGTCTTCATTATCGATTGAAATAAAAGATAAATTCAATTTCAATTTAAACATGACAAATAAAAAGAAATCAATAATCCCTATCGGGATCCTTTTCAATTTTTTCCCCTTTTTTGTCACAAAAAAACTGAGTAATTAGTTGCCATCATTACAGAAATGTCATTAAAATTAGAAAAAAATCAATATCTCGAAAACTAAATCCAATTTCATAATTCTATTACCAGTTTTGACATCCGCGGATTTTTATGGACAATTGGTATTAATTTCACCATCAAGCGTTTAATATTTTATTAAAAATAGCCCTGAAACATAATCAATCGTTTAATCAGTCGTTTCATAAAATCGTTTCATAAATTCGTTTCATAAAATTGTTTCACAAATTCGTTTCATTAGGATTTTATATATATATAGGGTAGATTCGTTTCATAAAATCGTTTCACAAATTCGTTTCATTAAGATTTTATATATATAGGGTAGATTCGTTTCATAAAATCGTTTCACAAATTCGTTTCATTAGGATTTTATATATATAGGGTAGATATAAAGTTTCTTTCGATAATCTCTTTTTACACAACAGTCCTTGGTAATTTAAGGAGTTATACCTACCTGCAAGATAAAAATTATGCGTGTCCCCAGCAGACCCTCTCCGCGTAGATGGTGTCATTCTGGTAGTTTTCCACAGGGATCCCCGTTCGGTATATTTCTTTTAAATGCTAAAAGATGTAAATTAACAACATAATACAAATTAAAATAACTTTTACTGTTGTTTGACATGTTTCGACTCTCTCCGAGTCATTTTCAAAAAAAAAAAAAAAAAAAAAAAAAAAAAGAGAATATTCCATAATTACACGAGCTTTGAAGTTATTATTTAAAATGCTTTAATTTTCAAGTACTTTTTTAAAAAATTACGCACGTTATCTTTTATTTTTACTTGGTTGTTTATTTTCATATCTGTAACCATGAAGTAACTCGGGCCACGATTTCGGTAAGTTAAAAAATGCCGCATTGTTATATATTGCATTTTTTTGGTGTTAGTACCTCTATGGTTTCTCTTATAATGGATGGATAGTGTAGACTGGAGGGAAAAATTATATTACTTTTATTGAAATTTATTTGAATGGCTTCTTCTTGATATAATCTTGCCAGTGCTGTGGTTTTTTTATTATTCTTAACATCAGCCATATGCTCCTTTTTTCTGTAACTAAATTTCCTCCTGGTCATGCCAATATAGTAATTCTTGGATCCGTCTTCTTTAATAAAATGGATTTCATATACTCCTGAATAATTATCAAAATTAATTGGGGTAATTTTACTGCAAATGATATCATTTAATTTCTGAGGGGGTTTGGCTATTAGACAGATATTAAATTGTTTAAGGCTATGTATTAATTTTTCAAAAAAGCTTGGATAATGTTGAAGAGTATAAAGTTTGTATTTTTGCGAATCAACTTTTTTTTCTGTTTTCTTATTATAGGCGATATACATGATTAATTTATTAATATGGTGTACTTTAAAACCATTATTACAAGCAATTTTACGCATATTATCTAATTCATTATTAAATTTATTTCCAGTACATACTATATAAAGGCCCGTTTTATGAAAAATCTGTAGGCTGAAATTTTGTATGTAAATGGAGAACACGCGTTATTTGGTATGGTAGATTGGTTAGCCATATTTTTTTCGGAAAACAGCTCTGTCGATAGATTTATTTGTTCTGGCTAATATTACATCAAGGAATGGAAGACTTTTATTATGTTCAATTTCAATAGTGAATTTAATGTTATTTTCAATTGAGTTTAGCTGATTTATAAATATTTTAAGTTCATCAAGACTACGCTGCCAAATTATAAATATATCTAAAGCATTTTTATTTGTACCTAAATGGTGTTATTTTTAATAAAATGTATTGAACTCTTAATTATTTCCTGTATAACGATAGTCGTACTTTTATTTTAGAACTATTTTGTTAAGATCCGTATCAACATTTTATGCTCCTTTTAAAGCTACCAGCTGGGAAGACCGAGCTATGCTCGGTCAAAATTAGCTTTGTGCTCAACGCGATACAAAAATAAATTCCCTGTACAACATATAACAATCAGTTCTATGTACCCTGATTGGTTGAATTATGTTTTTGAGAACGTTCTTTGGAATTTGTTTTGTTGAATCATGTATCTTGGCTCCTATTGGGAAGTTCTAGAAAAATCCTTCAGATTCTAAACGCTCTTTTTTTCGTCAAGTGTCGCCAAAGTCACAAACTTGGAAACATTATTTAATTTGGCGCTAAGCATGTGTTTTGGCATTGGTAAACTTGAAAGTCGATTTTCCCGCCAAATTTTGACAATATCGCGAAAATTTGGCGATATTTGACGAAATGTTGCCAACTTTGCGATTTTGTTTACTGCCAATTGTTGAACAAATTAATAACTGTTTCAACTCTCATACGCACTGAAATTCATTGACCCGTAGTGACCCCAAAATGAACCACTTATAAAATTTTTCGAACATGTGACCAAGCCCAATGCACTTCTCGTAGCTCAAAACTATAGGATACAAAATTCAATCAAAATCGTTAGAGCAGTCTTTTAGATAAAATTTGCTTGACTCGAAAATAGCCCACTAATCGAAGTTTCTCGAACATGTGACCCCTCCTAATGATCTTCTCGTACCCCAAAATGGTGGGATACAAAATTTAGTCAAAATCGTTAGAACTGTTTTTTAAATAAAATTAGCCTGACCCATAGTGACCCAAAAATGACACTCTAATCGAATTTTCTCGAACATGTGACTTAATCCAATGCTCGTAATCTAAAACGGCAGGATACAAAATTTAGTCAAAATCGTTAGGGCCGTATTTTTAGATAAAATTAGCTTGACCGGTAGTGACCCAAAAATGACGATGAATTACTAGCCTGCCAACATAAACGACAGTATATTTGTACTACGCAATTAGAAATGTGTAGTTAGAAAAGTTTCTAAATGCGCAAACGCCTGCTTTTGTTGCTGCGCTTGAAATTTGTATCCATTTATTGTAATACAAAATTGCTACTCAGCTCTTTGATAGGTAATTTACTGCGGATGCTATATTTTTATGATCTTTAACTATAATTGATTTTCAGGTAATTTGAGTTCTAATAATATTTGTTTTTAAATAAGTATGTTTTATTTGCCTTGAAAAGTTTGTATGAAAATGAACACTAAAAGTAAATTTTTAAATCGCGTGGATAAAAATTTCATATGCTTAAAAAATACTTAAAATATAGACTTAACTATGTGACAGAATTAGGAGTTAGATTTAAACACAAAATGAATATTAACATTATCTTTAATTTTCACAATATATGTTGATTTTTTAAAAATATTTAAATTTTATACTAGAAGACGTATATTGCCAAATGTTTATATTTCGTGTAATGTTTACTTTGATATTGTAAAAATTTTCAACATCTGTTCCTTTACAACATAATGTTCCTTTTTTCATAATCCTTAAAGAAATATTTATATTTAAACATGCACGAAAACTAAATAGCATCGTATTTCAATAATATAGGTATTAATATAAATATATTTCTAGATTTAATAATATAAGTATTACGTAATATCATTTATTTTTTATAGTACAGTATGTAAACTATTTATTTTCTTACTTTTACAATGCCAATTTGAACATTCATTTTTTATTATAAGAAGATTAATATGTATATATATTTAAAAACTACGTTAATATTTTAAAGTGTATATAATTTGTTATAATGTGTGAACAATTTTTTAAAGTCTAAAAATAATATGAACTTTCCCACTGTTTTCTGAAACATTCTGATAGAAAAAAAATATGGTACAGAAAAAAAGAAACAAAGTCCATGAGAATTTAAGACTAATTACATTTTTTTTGTTTCCTTATTTTTTTTCTAATTATCCATAAAAATTTCCAACTACGCGAGATTATAATGTGTTAACAATATCGAAATAATCTGTATTTATATGAAATTGCTATGAATTAAATAATTCGCAGTCCTTATTACATGTATTTATCTAAGAAATTAAATAATTTTCATTTAGGAAGTGGGCTTTAATAATTCACTGAATCATCTATCCAGAAATAAGCTATTATCGAAACTTAAAAGCCCGCTTTACATTTTCCATTACATCTGAAAATGGACGTTTAATGAATTGAAATTTAAAATAAAAAAATAACTGAGTCAGGTAAATATAAAGGGTTTACGAAAAAGAGCACTCCGAAAACACATTTACATAATGGAAGAAATTTTGAGAAGAAAATTACCATAAGTAATTTGTTCCTATGAATCTTTATTGGAATTGGCTAATAAACATTGAAGGTACATCTAGGTTTTACTATTATCTTAAATGTAATAATATAATAGGCGTTTTCTTTTCATCTTGATACCAGGATATTGATTAAATTAATTTGAAATCGTAGTTCTAAGAGGAAATTTTATGAGATAGATTATATCAAATGCAAAAGTAATTCAGAGGTATTTTTAATAGATCAATAAACTACTTAATGCAGGGTAAAAGTATTTCTTTGTATTCGGTAAATGAATTTTATAAATTAGAGTTATAAGAAATTTCATTTTTTGAAAACTCTTCAAATAATCGTTTCGAATTCATACTGAGGCGTATGACATTGCAATGTATTTTTCAAAAAGCTTTACAAAATTCGGCAAAATGTCTTAAAGTCTATAAAATATAATTAGAAGGTGATAAAAGAAGTTTTTCGTGCTTGAAAATTTAGAAATTTGATTTTGTTAATTGGATTGGCTTTTCATCTATGTGATATATATATTACCGTCCAACAGTTTACATTTTCGATGTTAAATTTTTTAAAAGAATATGTGAGATAAGCATTTCTTTTTCAGTAATTCTATTGCAAAAGTAAAATGTCTTTCGGTTATGAAATGCGCAGAAGGCCAGGAAAACAAAAATCTTAACGAAGGCTAACTTCAGTTCTAAAACATACACGGTAAAGTTCTTTTTATGTTTGTTGTTCTACTGTTATTGTTAAATTATCTATGAGGGATCGCATGGATATTCATTTTTATACTAACTTTGAAAATATCAATACGAAACTCGGTACTTTTTCTTTAATTCGAATTGTCATGTCGCATTCACACTAAATAATTATTTGCCTTGCTCTGTCTTGAAAAAGACTCCATCTAATTTAAAATGTATTTTGGGGATTGTGTAAATATTAGAGAAATGCCTTTTAAAGATCGGGTGATACTGTGGTTAAAACTATTAAAATAATGACACAACAATTATTTGTTAAAGATCGTAAGTATTCTCAATCACAAGGCCGGCTTTAGGTATAGGCCACATGGGCACAGTCCTGCGCGGCAACTGAAGATTTGAAATTGTTGTTATAAATATAGAAATATAAAAATTTTAAAAGCAGAATTGATAAGCATTTGGTATCACAGAGATGCAGAAAATTAAATATTAATAAGAAAAACTTTTATATTTTTCTGAAACATAAAATCATTAAGTAATTCATCAACTTTTATATTGTGAAAATTCTTCGATTTTACTAAGAAATTTGCTATATAAAAAAAAAGAAAATGAAAAAAAAGCAAGATGATTTTTATTTAAAGTGTTACTGCAATATGTATCGTATTTAGATTTCTGACAAATATTGTTACACATAAATATTTTGTTATTATATAGTTTTTATTGTTTGTTATTTCTATCAGCGATGCATTCCATAAATTTTACAGTACAACGTACTGATTCTTAATTAAAAAATATATGTATGATGCTGTAGGTTTTACGTTTTAAAATGAATAAGTATGATTAATTTGCTTATGAAACCGATCGACATACTGTTTACATACGACGTTTAACATAGCAGTGCCTGGGAGATTAAGGTTCGCTCAGTATGTTTTTTCAACATTCATACTGTATTGAGTACAAGACAAATTTTATTATTTCTTTCTACATAATTCCTACTACAATTAAGTAAATACAAAATTTTATTATTCAATTCCACATGAAAATAATATTTCTAGTTTCTAAAAGATATTTAGAACGAAGATTTTGCATTGCGAAGCGTTCATTAGCGTAAGTAAAAAACATATTTTAAAGTAATAAATAAATAAATAAATAAATAAAACTTTGTATATAGCAGGAAATTTGAATTTCATTTATAAAAATAAACGTTTTTATAAGAATGCGATTCAGTCAGGCATATCTTTAGTGCTATTTTTCTTGTTTTATGAAAAACGAAATGATTCTCCTTCAACAGTCGTTCTCCAAGTTAATAATTGGCTGCAAACATGAGCTATTTTGGTAACAATGTGGTAAGTTTGGCAGAAAAAGTTTATTGCTTTTAAACTTACTGCTAATTTTGCTTAAGAAATTTTTGAAATTTGATTTTGTTATAGGCTTTTTATCGATGTAATGCATATATTACCGATCAATTTTTACATTTTAGATATTAAATTTTTTAAATGATGTTTCAGGTAGGCATTTCTTTTTCAGTATTTTTATTGCCAAATAAAGTAAATTTATTTTCGGTTATGAAATTAATAGTAGGCCAGGGACAGATAAATCCTGAAAGATAGTTATAAGTTCAATTCTAAAAAGTACAAGATAAAGTTCTTTGCTTATGTTTATTGTTCTACAGTTTGAATGCCTAAGAGGGACTGCTCAGACTGGGAACCAGATCTGTAGAGCATAGATGTCCCTCCCGGTCCCTTTATTAAGGTCTTAAAAAAAAAAAAAAAAAAAAAAAAAAAAAAAAAAAAAAAAAAATACATATTTTAGCTGGAGTTGAACCCGCCAGAAAACGCGACAGGGGGCGGGGTGGAAATAGTACATTACAGGTAGTTCACTGCCAGAGACATACCTCCAACGCGACACTGGGCAGTGAAGATGGTTTAAGATTGAATGATGTTCTCAGGAGCGGGTCAAGTTAGAAAGATCCATCAAGAACTTAAAGATGTTTTTTAGTTTATTTAAAAGTGCTGGGCGGGAAAGAATATTATCAAGCCAACCACTAGGGGGAGAAGAGGGGCGACGGATGTGCCAGCGAGCTGTAAGGGGGCAGTTAAAATAGAAGTGTGAGGCTGACGCCTCTGCGCCGCACTCACAGGTGGGAGTTCGGGCCCTTTTAAACCTGTTTAGATATGACCCGAAAGGGCCGTGTCCCGTTAGGAAGGCAGTGGTTGAGGGAGTTAAAGTAATGAGATTGCAAGATACCGCCGGGACTATGTCATAGGTATATCTTCCTTTCTCTGAGTAGTCCCAGTGGTCTTGCCACTGCTGCAACATGCGCATTTTAAGGGATCTTTTGATATAGGAGTGGGGCGCAGGTAGCGAGATGTCTATGGATGTTTTTGTCGTTGCTTCCTTTGCTAGCATGTCCGCAGATTCATTGCCGAAGATCCCCTTGTGTGCTGTCACATGACCTAGCGAAGTCTTATGTAGCAGGTTACTAAGTTGGGTTTTAATTTCGTGGATTTGTGGATTGATGGTTCTGAAGGCGTAGATTGCCTGCAGGCTGGATAGGCTATCACTATAGATGGGGATTGCAATGGTTGTTTGTTGTTCCGAAATCCATTCTAGAGCTTTGTGGATGGCAAAGAGTTCAGCCTGATATATAGAGTTGAAGTTGTCCAATCTGCAGGCCCACCGGTGAGTCAGCACTCCGCCTTCCGTAGCACAAAAAGCTGCGCCTACGCCGGTTTCGGTGCATGAGCCGTCGGTGAAGACTGTTAAGCGGTGGGAAGGGGAGTAGGAATTGCATTTAGGGTTAACTTGGAAGTGGGAAGTTTCATCAGCTGGGTGAATTTGCCAGCTCTGTATCTTGTGTTGAATGGTTAAATGTGGGAAGTGGATTTGTGTTATGGCATTATTATGTAGGTGTAAGATGTTATTCCTTTGAAATTCGTATAGAATGGTAAATGTGATAGGAGGGATGCCGGTAATGACTGCTAGTGCATCACTAGAAATAGTTTTATATCCTCTAGAAATCTGCAGTAGGAACATGCGTTGGATGGATAATAATTTTATTTGCGCTGCCTTGGTTAGGTGGCCTCCCCAAATTCCTGCACCATAAGTTATGATTTTTTCTGTTGTTGTTGTGTACCATATTTTTAACATTGTATTTTTAGTACCCCATGATTTAGATGTTAATTTAGTGGAGTTGTGGTAGTAGTTAATGAGCTTAAGTTTTAAGTAATTTATGTGTGCAAACCAATTTTGGTGTTGGTCTATGGTTAGGCCTAGAAGTTTTAAGGTGGAGACATGGTGTACACTGATGCCATTAATTCTGATGGTTGGTTTCCTTTTTAGTTTGTAGGGTTTCGCGAATGTGAGGGCTTGTGATTTTGCAGCTGATAGTTGCAGGTGTAGAGACTCCAGGAGCTGGCAAAAAAAGGGAAGGGCTGAAGCTGCCTCAAGCTCTAAATCCAGACGACTTCGACCAGAGAAGATGAAGCTGAAGTCATCTGCAAAAGCAAAGAGGAGAAAGCCTAAACGATCTAATTCTTTAAGAATCAGGTTTGCTATGAGGAGCCAGAGGATTGGCCCAAGGCATGAGCCTTGAGGGCATCCCTTCTGTTGGTTGTGGCTGGATGTACCTGCTCCCCAGTTGACTAGAATGCTTCTATTCGATAGATAGGTTCTGATGACTCCAGCGATGTTTCCTGGGCAGTTTAGAAGACAGAGCTGTAGTAGGATATCTCTCCATTCGACATTATCGAATGCTCCTTTGATATCCAGTGATACAAGGGAGGTGTATTTTCCTTCTTTAATTTTTAAGGCGCAGGAAGATAGAATTTCATTCAATGCTTTTTCACATGATCTGCCCTCTCTGAACCCAAATTGCCGTTCATGTAGAAGATTGTTTGATTCTAAGAAGAAAGTTAGTCTGTTAACGATTAGCTTTTCTAGTAATTTACCTAGGGTTGGAAGTAGGCAGATTGGGCGATATGAGGTGGGTTCAGAGGGTGTCTTCCCTTGCTTCAGAAAATAGACTACCTCTCCTTGCCTCAGTGTAAGGGGAAAATATTGGTGGTGGAGACAGAGATTTGCCCAACGGATAAAGATCTCTGGGAGTGTTTTAAAAGTGCGCTTAAGTAGACGAAAGTCAATGGAGTCCGGGCCCGGGGCTTTATTGTCATTGAATTTGCTAAGGGTGTCCCGAAGCTCAGCTTTGGTGAATGGTTTGTCGTTTTGGGCAGAGAAGGTGATATCTGTATTGTCATGTTGTGGGTAGGCGGTTTCGCCAAATAGTTGTTCTGTAAGGAATTCTAGGTTTCTCTGTCTGGATGATTGGCCTGAGGGCAATTCAAGGAGAATTTCATCTGGCGTGAAATATTTTCCCGTGAAGAATTTATGTGCAGTACCAAAGGGATCTTTTTGGTTGGAGCAGAAAGATTTCCAGGCTGTGCTCTTGGCGTCAAGAATACAACGTTTGTACTGCGCGGCGAGTTTATTGTAGTTTATTTGCAGTGGTTTAATTGTTTCAGGCGGACTGCAGTTGTTCTTAAGCAATCTAAGTTTTCTCCTAAGAGCTGTTAGCTGGTTGCGTTTGGCTCTTAATTGTGGTGTCCAGAATGTGTATGTTGGAGATTTTCTAAGGGTTTTGAGACGGAAGGAGGAACGCGCTGCTGATTGAATTGTGGCTATAAGTTTTTCTGTGAAGGAATTAAGCTGTTCAATGTTTGTGATTGTGTTAAGGGCGTCTCTAAGGAAGTGTTTACTGGCTTTAAGCTGCATGGTGAATTTCTTATAGTTTCCGTGTTTTGTGTTAAATCTTCGTTGTGCTGCAAAGAGTGGTGTTGTGTTGTAGTTAAATTCGATGTATTTGTGGTCTGAGAAATTATGTGTATCAAGTACTTGCCAGTTGCGAACGTTTGGATTAGCAAGTGGATTAACTAATGTATGATCTGGAAAGCCTTTTGCTATTGTTTGTCCTGTTTTGGTTTTTTTGACAAAGGTGTGTTTCCGATTATCGGCATTGATGATTGAAAGTTTGTTTACGACAAGAAATTCAATGAGATCCCCCCCTCTGAGGTCCTCTCTAGGACTTCCCCAGAGCGGAGAGTTCGCATTGAAGTCCCCTCCGCAGATGAAAGGTCTTCGTTGTGTAATTAAGTGTTGCCAATCTTCAAGAGTTTGATCAAAGTTTTTAATGGAAGGCGCTAAATAAGTGGAGCCAATGATTAATTCCCCTTCCGCCGCAGTGAGGGTTATGAAGATGCAGTGGTCCCCTGTGTATAGGTGATTGATTATGAGGCTCGTATTCCTGACGAGCAAGTGCGCAGAATGTTTACGAGACGTGAAAATCTTCCAGTCCTTTGGGAAGCCCGATAGGGTTCCTTTTTCATTGCAGTGAGCGTCCTGTAGAAGTGCAATATCTATGGAGTTGTCTTCCATATGCTTTTTAGCTGCAGGATTTGCTACCTTGCAATGATTGAGATTGATCTGTAGAAAGTTTAAAGTACCAATGGTTGGGGGGTTGTGTGAGTTTTTGTTATTATCAGATTTATTTACGTTTTGGGCCATAAATTAGATGAACTAGGGTAACTATTAGAGGACTGTTAAGTTTAAATGCCCTCGCGGTCCAGTAGGTCTCGTGTGTACCTCTCTTGGAAGGGTGGATTACGTTGCCGGTCGAGCCAGCCCTCGTGCGGGTGGAGGAACTGTGGTGGGGGTTCCGGATGGAATTGGAGTTGATGTGGTGGTGGAGGGTCTCGGAGAAGGGGGCCACGCTGGCGAAGGTTGAAGAAATGGTCGAGCCTTTCTCTCTCCCTGCTGTAGGCCTCCCTGTAGGTTCTACAGCCCGCATCAGACGCCTGGTGCCTAATATGAAAGTTTGTTTCATATTGATGGTTATGTCTTGTGCAGTTAATGCACTTTGCTGGGGCCGAGCAGTTCTCCCCCGCATGGGAGCCACCACAGCGTGCACAAGTTGGTGTAGTAGCATGGCAGGCCTTCATTGAATGTCCAAACTTCTGGCAATTCCTGCACCTGACTATAGTGGTGTGCGGGCGGAGGCGGCAGGTCTTGAGACCCAGGACAATCCCTCCATCTTCGATGATAGCTCTGCCCAGGGAGCTTGGGATGACCAGTAGGACGTCCTTCTGGTCATTATTGGTTCTGTGCGGGAGGTCCCGGATGATGAAGATGTCAGTGGCTGGCAGGTGGTATGTGTCTGCGATGATCTTCGTGAGGTCCTGTGTTCCTAAGGATGCCGGAACGCCCAGGAGAATCATTTTATTTTGTTGGGGAGCTTTTTGTAGGAAGTTGAGCTTCGTGTTGATGTTCCGGTTGGACTGCAGCTCCGCCTGTAGCTGCCTCATATCAGCCTCGGAGTTGCAGGTGATCTCAACGTGGTTCTTCCTGGGTTCAATGCTGTTAATTTTGACCGGGACTGAGACTCTTTCCCGAGCCAGTAGGGATTCCACATGTCTCCCTGGGGTGGGGTCTCTGCCTCTCACCACCAGAGTCCGTTTGGATAAGGTGTCTTTCACCGGTTCTCTGGTCAAGACTTGGCTATAGGGGAGAGACTTTGGTGGGTGTTCAGGAGGTGGGTCCGCTAATGCCAAATGCGTTTCTTTTGTAGCTTGGTTGGTCAGTGCAGTCTGGACTGCCTCCGTGATGGTCTCGAGTGTTGGGATGCTTGATAGGCGTGAGTGGAGCATCGCTTTGGCGTCGTTCAGTTGATGGTCAAGGCTAAAAGCTCTCTCCTCCAACCGAGCTAGTGACTCATCCTTAGCCGCGATAAGTTGTTGTGTTGCAATGTCTCTCGCTTTGATTTGCTTAATGAGGTTCTCGAGCTTGATGAATTCGATGTCCTTGGTGGCAAAACCTTGTTTGTTTTTTTGTCTGATCTGGCTAAGATACAGACTCGCCCTTGCAATCAGGTCTGCCATCACTTGGGCCTGTATGCCCGAGTCGTCTTGCTCATTGGCTGATGCGATCGAGTTCATGCTCATGGAGCGGGTGAGTCTTTTTTCTGGGCTGGTCTTTGGCGGGTTGGATGCTGATGAGATCAGGACTGGTTGAGAGGCATGTCCTAAAGTCAGCGTGTCTTTTTGTGACATCTCGGTCTTAATGAATGTGCTGAAGAAATAAGGTTAGGATGTTCTTTAGGAACTGTAGAAAAATGGAAAATGAATTAACAATTGATAACTGGTCATTGGGCACTCGCGCCTTATGACCAAGTGAATCCATGAATAGTGCAACAGGATTTGTGGCACACTTCTAAATTTGAAAAGTGGGGAAAAAGGCTTTCTGTCTGCAGCAAGAGGGGAGAAGCATATTAGGTGTGCAGTAAGAAAAAGAGAAACCCCAGCGTCCTGTTAGGCAGGGCTGAGTGGCATGAGCTTGAGAATATATTAGTGGGATGCAAATTGTTTTGATGTTTACAACAGCTAATAGTAGTGAGATTTGTGTGTAGCTAAAGCAAGATTGTAAGAGGTGAGATGAGGGAGAGCAGGGACGGGGGCCTGCACCAGCCGGCCGACTGCCGGCACCTGCGGGCCGCCTGTCCAGGCAAAAGGGGGTGACAAGTCAATGGTGCTGGCTAGCTATGAAGGGATGTCAAAATGCAGGTAAATGACGGCAACTGAAGAAATTTGGCATGGAGAAAACTTAGACGAAATAACATGAGAAGTAGAACTTAGACAAAAAATTAACAAAAACTAAAAATTAAAAAAAAAAAAAAAATGAGCAAAATTAAAAAAAAAAAAAAAAGGCTTGTGTGCCATCATAAAAAAAACCTTAGAAATGAATAAAAAAAGTTAATAAAAACTATTTAAAAAGGAAGAAACAGTTTAAAACCGAACTACAAATTTGCAAAGTTAGAACGCGAAGGTAAAAGTTAAAATATTGAATAAAATGGAATTTTGCTGAAAAAGTTAGAGTCCCTTCATTAGCTAATTGGACTAAATGGCTGATGTGGGCAGAGGAAAGCAAAATGTTATTGCAAGTGTCTGGGCTAATTGAGGGTCTCCGTGACAGGACTGAAGCAAGGGGAGTGAAAGACGAAAATTTTAAAAATTTGAATGGGTAACATAAACATTGAAAATTTAAAAGTGATTAAAAACCGAAAATAATAATGGAAAAAAAAGTTATAATTTGGGAGATGATAGAAATAAATGATTAGGGTTGGGGAACCAGTTTGTGGGGAAGTCTGATGATGGAAAGCCGTGAAATTAAAAGAACTTTGAAAAACGGCAAAAATGGGAAAAATTTAAAAAAAATGTTAAAAATAAAATAATTATGAAAGGGGATAGAAAAGGGTTTAATTAGATGGAAAACCAAGTAATATTTAATTCGCGTGATTTTGTTCTACAGTTATTGTTAAATTATCTATGAGGGATCTCATGAATATTCGTTTTTATACTAACTTTGAAAATCTCAATACGAATTTTTATTTGTCATGCCGCCTTCAAACTAAATAATTATTTGCTTTACTCTGTCTTAAATAACATGCTATGTAATTTAAAATGTGTTTGGGAACTGTGTAAGTATTAGAGAAATGTGTTCTAAAGATCGGGTGATACTGCGTCTAAAACTATTAAAATAATAACATAAAAATTATTTGTTAAAGATCGTGAGGATCCTCAATCGCACGGCCGGACTTAGGTATAGGCTACATGTGCCCGGCCCTGGACGGCAACTAAAGTTTTGAAAGTGTTATTACAAATATTGAAATACAACAATTTTTAAACGCAGAACCGATAAGCATTTGGTATCACAGACATGTAGGAAATCAAATATTAATAAGACAGTTTTATCTTTTTGTGAAACGCAATAAAATCATTGTGTCATTCATAAAGACTTCTATTGCGAAAATTCTTCGATTTTACTGTGAGATTAGCTATATAAAATAAAAAATGTAAATGAAAAAGGAAAGAAGCAGTATGATTAATATTTAATGTTTTACTGCAATGTGTATCGTATTTTGATTTCTCAAAAATATTGTTACACGTAAATAGTTTGTTATCATAGTTTATATAGTTTGTTTTTATATGTTAGTGATACAATATCTAAATTTTACAGCGCAAATAATTTATTCCAACTTAAGAAATATGATGTTGTAGGTTTTAAATTTTAAAAGAAATAACTATGATTAATTCATTTATGAAATCGATTATCATTATGTTTACATACGATATTTAACATACGAGTACCTAGGAGACCGAGCCTCGCTCGGTATTTTTTTTTCAATATTGATTTTTTCAACATTGTATTTGAGTAAAGTCAAAATTTTATTATTTCGCTGTACATACTTCCTACTGTAATTAAGTAAAAACAAAATTTTATTATTCCATTCTACATAAAAGCAACATTTCTAGTTTCTAAAATGTGTGTAGAACTTAGATTTTGAATTTAGAATTCTTCTTTAACGGTTGTTGTCCAAGTCAATATTTTTCGGCAAACATGAGCTATTTTGGCAACAATGTGGTAAGTTTGGATGAAATATTTTCTGTTAATTGAAATATAAACTTTCAAAATTGCTGCTAATTTTGAGCAAGGGTGTATCGCCAGGGCATCAAATTATAGCGATGTTTGTAACAAGTGGTTTATGAAAATATTAAAATTGAAAAAATGAAAATATTTATGTAAATTATGAAAACATTTAAATTCACCAAATCAACATTTTGTAAAATCAACCAATTTTACTTGCTCTAGCCATTTAAAAAGAAATATTGCTATATTCGGGGCCTAGATAGGTCGTTATCTCATGCTCGAATTAGTATAGACGGCAACCCGTTAGCACAGCCTTCGAAATCATCCTTTATCGTGTTAATGATCAATGATTAATAGTAGTGGCACGAACTCCAATGGAAGAAGATTAAATATAAAAAATGCGTAAACCCATCAAAACTAACAAAGTGGATTTTTAGTTGGATGGCTTTCTCGTATTCGAATAAGGCTTATTTCATAAAAATTGTCTGATTTGTTTTCTATTAATACCATCATTTTAAGTAATGAGCTTGTTTTAACCATATAATATGAATTTTACAGAATTAGAAACTTATTTAGATAGTTTTCTTGTACCGGAATTAGTCTGGAGCCAAGTTTTGTGAAAATCGTTCGTGCTGATTTCGATAAATAGCAGCCTTTTCGGTGCTAAGTTTGTTCTAACCTGCAAACCAAACTTTCCCGAATTCGGGACATTGCTAGTTCGTTTTCTGGTGCTCGAATTAGTAGAGAAGGCAAGTTTCGTGTAAATCGCTTGAGCATTTTTTGATTTATAGCAAGCAGACTTTTCCGTACTGAGTTTGTTTTAACTTGTCAAAAATAATTTTCTTGAATTCGGTTAGAAGCTGGATTATTTTCTCTAGCTCGATTTAGAATAGGAGGCAAGTTTTGTAAGAATCGATCCAGCCGTTTACGATATTTTCCGTAACTGTGATGTAACTGTCCGATACCGATTTCTACGTTGGACTTGTTATGTTTCTGTATTGATGTGGTCAAGTTAGCATCGGCTCGTACAGCACATTTATACATTCTCGTCACAGGCACATCCATTGGAAATTGTTCATATTTTAACAGCTTAGTTTGATCTTTTTAAATTTCTTATATCCTGCTGATCAACCTGTTTAATTTTTTTCTATCGGCCCGTCAGGGCCCATTTAATATTTTTTATCTGCCCGGCCCGGCCCACTCATTTTTTTATCTGCCTGGCGTGGCCCGTTTGAAAATATGCCTTCACTTTGCTGGTCCGGTAGGGCCGAGTATGGGCCTCGGGCCTGGCCTGGGTCCTTGCAGACCTCTACTTTCAGCATTGCTTTGCACAGTGGGAAATTCGGATGGGACGGTGCAGAGATCGCCAGGGGTAGAACATTGAAGGCGATAAAGTTTCCGATGACCAATTCTAGTGACGAAAAAAAATATTTAGGACGTCAATATGGTTATTTAATAGCCGCACCTGGTATATTCGGAATTAGAGTATAGGAAATTTTAGCTTGATTGACAAATAGCTCGTAAATATACATTTTCATTACTCTGTTGCATGTATTTGAGATTGCAAAGTCTTTGGTATTTGACAGCGGAAACTTTAGTTTATTAAAGCAGAGATTTTCCCTTCCTTTTTCATTACTGAATTACTATCTTACTTTCTTATACGAGCGAAAGTCATTAAGTAAGTCACAAAAGCTAATTAAATAATAACTTACAATGATATTCACTTCAAAACTACTTTTATTTCTCAACATATTCTATACCAATATTTATGCACTTATATCATCGTTTTATTAGTGCCCCAACACCAGCTGCATAAGATTCTTTGGGTTTCTGTCTCAGACACATTACGACTTCAAGTTGAACACAGGAGACAGTTCAAAAGTTTGGTTGGCAACTTCTTCAACATCCACCATACAGCTTTGACTTATCCCCAAGCTATTTTCATTGTGTAGTCAACTAAACTACCATCTTGGAGGAAAGATTATGTTCACAGATAATGAAAAGGTTCAACTTGAAGCTCCAATGTGGCTGAGACAGCAACTCAAAGAATCTTATGCTGCTGGTGTTGGGGCACTGATGAAACGGTGATATAAGTACATAAATATTAGTGGAAAATATGTTGAGAAATAAAAATAGTTTTGAAGTGAATATCATTGTAAGTTATTATCTAATTATATTTTATGACTTACTTAATGACTTTCTCTCGTATTTCCGTCAAGATTTTCTATTAAAATTTTTATTAAAATTTGACAATTGCCTATAAAACAATTGCTTAAAACATAATAGAAAAAAATATCCCATTATTTTTTTTTCATTGGCATACAATTTAATATGATCTTAATATGCAAATAAAAATCCAGAATTAACAATAAACGACTAGAATTACCATATGAAAAGAGAAAAATGGAACAGATTCATTAGAAACTTTCGTTCTAAAAAAGTCTAATTAGAGAAATATTTTTACATCGGAAATGTATTCTTCGATAAGATATACTAGATTAACTAATATTTTTCATTTATAAAATAATACAAACGAGTCATCATTTTTGAAATTTACATACAAAACGGTATTGAAGTAATGTAACATATTTTAGTTAAGAAACAAACTTATCGAAAAAAAACCTCTTCATTAAATATTACTATAATAATGTCTGCTTTAATTAGATTATATTGTAATTGATGTTCTTTTAATTTATGTTTTGCAAAGATTAATTCCAAGATAAATGTTATAAATGCACCAAAATTAAACAACATAAGCTATTTCATAGCTACTACATAACTCGTTAAACAAAAAAAATTATTATTTTTATAATACTTTTATTAATCTAGATAAATGGAGAATGAGTCAACAATATTCATCTCTTTCCAATGCTTTTCAGAAAAAAGAGAAAAAGAAAAGTTATCCAGAAATAATCTTTTAAGTTTTATATTTATTACTAGCAAGCGTCACTCGCTACGCTGGTTAGTTTCTCCAAAGGAACCTTGAATCGAACTAAATATACCAGTGAATTTTACCTTATGTTTTAAAGCAATAGGGACCTTTGTCTGGAATAATTTTCAGCATTGTTTAAACCGATACGAACGCCATTGTGCTATTGTATTTCTTAATGTGTCCGACAAAATTTAAGCAATTAAGGACCTCATCTGTTTGCTGATCACTCGAGTAGGCTTTGGTAATGAACGATAGAATGATATGTAATAAAACCATCCCTGAAAAATTATCTAAGTAATAATGCAAGCCGCATCAAAATTCATCCAGTAGAGCTTTATAAAAAATTTGCGAATCAACAATTTGCGAATCAACAATTTGCGAATCACGACGGTAAATCTCAGCTGCAGCGTACAGCAATGTATTGCATGTAGTCATAGATTTATCCTATTTATACTTGCTGCTAAAATAAGTACTAATCCACTAGATGAATTCATTTTCTTGCTGGCAACACTTGTCTATTTACTCGTTATAAAGACTTCTAGTTTTAATGTCGGTTTTTTAGGGTTTCGTTCATCTCACGAAACCCTATTACTCCCGCACCGTTGTCTGTCCGTCACAGAGCCATTCTCAAAAACTATGTAACTTACAGAGTTGAAACTTTGTGTACAAATCTGAATATCAGCTTAGAAGAGCTCAAAATATTAAAATTTGAAAAATTCGTATTATTTTAATAAATAGAGATAAAAAACCAAAATTCTAACAGCCTTTTCCTATTAAATTTAAACATTTTTCGTTATAGCCGATGCCAAAAATTAAAAATCCACGATGAAATTCTTTCTACAATAATTAATTTTCTATCAGACGATTTTCACGCGAAAAATGAAAAAAAGTTTCACTAATTGAAGAAAAGATTAATATGAAATAAAATTGATTGACGTCATAGTGGAAATAAAACGGAAAGATTTCTCAATAATACAATGAGTATGAGTATGTGTATGTGCACAAAGCAGATTAATATCACGTCATTAGAGAATTACAAAGAAATTCTGACGTCATATGGGAAGTTTAACTAATTTTTCAAATGTTTAAGAATAATGCAAAGCGAGTATCAATATAAATAATAGAGAATAGTAAATGTATGAGTTTGAGAAACATATTGAATCGTGATAAAAATCCGATTATGGAAATATTCGCATATTTTAACATTTTGAAGGTGTACAATTTGTTTAATTTTGAAATTATTTTTTTAAATATTGCATTTAGTCCGTATGACGGATATTATTATGACAGAATATAATAGCGGGCTTGGCCCGCTATCCGGCTGGTTTAGGTATTCGAAAAAAACGAAAAAATAGACCGGTAAATTTTTGCTTTATAAAAAACATGACTTTTTTTTGTTGTTGTTGCTAAATGAAATTTGTTTGAATTTATTAAAGAAAGGATAAAGTGTTTTGAAAGGAATATTAAACTAAACCATTTGAGCGATCTTCGATCACACTTACCCACTTGTTATGATTTGCGATTGCTTTTTTAGAGATTTATTTATTGTTTGCATTTAGAGTTATTTTTCTGTAAATTCTTAGATTATAAAATTAAACAAGTCAATATAAGTAATTCCCGACAAAACTCAATGCAATCAAAATATTAAGAGTGTATTAGAGAGTTAAATAAACATATGTATTGGTAAATACATGTCAACTGTAATTCAATGGAATAATTACTGTAAGAATAGTAAATAAAATTTATGCTGCAGTATGATTGTGCATAAATATGTCTCTCTATTTGAGCTTCTCATTATATCTTTAGTTCATAGATATAGCTCTGTCTTTGCGCCTCCCGTAAAAAAGAAGTTGTAGTTCAATCGCATTTTTTTTTCGTACACATACAATGTAAAGAAAGTAATACAATCATGATAATACCCAAATATGGAAATATTGGTATATTTTTATATTTTGAGGCGCTCCGATTCCTTTTTAGCTATTTATACAGTGATTCCATATGTATGTGTGTACATTAAAATTTCCTCCCGTTTTCAGCTCTTCGGAGCTTATCTTTGTAAAATTGGAACCTAAGTTTTATTTATTATTATATTACTATTTATTTGAACCCACAATATTCTGTAAAGTGTTCGGAAAGTCAATTTGATTAGCTTCAGATTTTTTTAAGTAACTGTATTTAAATATTGATTGCACTATGTATCGCTCTTAACCTAGCTAGGAAATTTGTAATATGCGTATAAACTAGCATATTGGAGACACACAAAAAACATTTTCTTGTATATTATTTTTCTTAAATTTTAATAACCTATGTTATATCGCATTTATTTAATTGTATCCTGGAAGCCGCGATATAACGACAGGTCACTGTATTATTCAATTCGTATCTTCATCTTCGAGTGGAGAGTGAACACTTTGAGAAAATCTAAAAGTAGCGAAGTAGTGACTTTTAAAAAGTAGTTTGTCGCCGCTATTTTTTATAACAAGTAGTTGTAGTTAAATACAAATTTTGATAAAGGAGTTGTAGTTGTAGTTCACTACAATAAAAAATAGTTTTTCTGAGTCCTGACCAAAACTTTACCTAAAAATTTATCTAACCAACAGCGCAAGTCTCATCAAAATCCATTCAGCAGAATCTTTTTTAAAAAGGCTAACCTTTTATAATCGTGTTCAATTGATTATAGAACTTCCCCCATAATTATATAACTAAACAACGTAGAACGATTTGTTGTACACTAAAACCTTCCCTAAAAAATTATCTAACTTACAATGGAAGTCCAATTAAAATCCGTTAAGCAGAACTAAAGTTATAAACGTCCGGAACGAAATTCTCATTTCCATTTTATATATATATAGTACAATATTACATCTTAATTTTACTGTTTTGTTCCGGTTTGTGAATGAAGTTCATAAGCATATGCTTTGCGAAAAAATACTTAAAAGTTTTCCATTTTCGTAGTATGAGTAAGTGCTTTATAAACCATCACGCGCTTTTTCATTCGGTGTTATATTCGATATTTTTATTCAAAACGAAAGAAATAAGATTTCAAACCTAAGAGATAAAAATAAAATTCATGAATATGGCTGATGATAGCAGTGAAAACCCATTTTCACATCTGCGAATCAAATCGCAATTTGCAATGGACCCTTGCAGATTAAAGGTTCGCTACAGGCTTACTTATTGTCTCTTCCATTTCCTGCTTTTCGCAATGGAGTGTTTGTTTTTCATTATTTGTTTTGAAAGAAATAGAAGATAGTCTAAGACAAACATTTTGAAGAAAAAGTTTTCACTGAATATATACATTCAAGATTTTTCTTGCTTTGCTTTATCGTTTCCCACTGAAATGTCAGAATGCTTTTTTTCAGAAGCTTGATTCTTACACAATTTTTCCTATAATTTAGTAAGATATATTATGCTTTGATGAAAATAATTTTTTGATAAATAATTTTTTACGTTTATATATAACAATCGAAAACATCTTAATCGACCTTAAACTATTTAATTTCTTTAAATTATTTGGATAATTACAATGCACTTTATAAGGTTTAAAAATAAGCAACAAACAGATATTTCTGAATAAAACCAAATCTTCTTAATTGATATGAATGAAATTTCTAACTCAGGTTATCATAGATATACATCACATACTAAAAATTTAACCAAATGAACGAAAAATTGTTTATATTATCAGTATTATATTTTGAAATATTTGGTATTGAGATTATTCGGCGGAAATATATATCTGAAGACGTGCATAATAAATGCATTTCTATTGTCATAGGTACTCACTCACATTTCTATAAGAGTCCAAATCTGGCAGAGACGTGAGCTCGAAGGCTGCATTTACATTTTAAAAGTCCTTCCGGCTTGCACCGGAAGGAAAATGTAGCTTCCATAGTTCATGTTTTTAAAAATTCAACTCATTTTACTCAAACACCTGAAGCTAAAATGCTTGGAACTCGATTATAGAAAATCCCACCCCGGTTTTCATTAATACTCAATTTGATTGCGGATTTCAGAATGAGAGTTACAGCATAACAAAAATCAGATTGTTTCAAAATGTCAGCCACCCTAAAATTTCAAACTGCCATATCTCAGCCATTTTTTAAGATAAAGCCAAAACAAAAAATGTTTCTGAATCCTTGTATCACGATCTAACACTTAATAAAAACAAGTTTTTCAATTTATAAATTTTTTGTACAACTTTTTAAATTAAAAAAAAAAAAAAATTTTTTTAACTGACCGCCATTTTGAAACAAGATGGTGCATGAATCTTGCCAACGAACTCGGTCGAAATCTTGGTATGTCCTATACACATACTCAGTCACATCAGAATCGGTTCATAAATAAAAAAGTTACCGCATGACATATGGCATATATATATGACATATGTCATATATATATATATATATATGTAGCATTTTGACGAGGTTGAGATATTACGATGAATAATATTCGATGAAAAGATGGCAGTCCTTCAACGATATAGCAAGTTGCAGTCGAATTTAGCGAGTATGGCGAAGTAGTAAGGCAATGAAATGAGATCACAGAATTTCTCCAGTAAATCCAGCCAATCTCCAGACAAACAATTTTATCAGAAGACGAACAACACATAAACGATTCCCAAAGGGTCTAAAACTTATAGCCCTCGGGCTAACGTTGCTTCACTTCATTGAATTAAGATGTTATTGGGCCAGTTGAATATTCTACGGTCATACAAATACCAGACACATACTTGTTTAGCTTCCGAAAACGTCAAAAATCTGCCGCTCCGACCGGCGCGGGCCAGTTTTGATCTCTCCGCGGAAACATACACAGAATTACGTCACGAGCGCTCAACCCAATGAGTGAGAAGCTAGCTCCAGCCCAACGAATGAGGCTAGAGGGCGAGGTTAAAACATTAAAGAATCCCCTTACTTGGGTGCGGACAAATTTAGAAGTTAAAATCCCAAGCGCGCGAAAAATTCAGAGCAATAATAATAATAATAATAAAAAGAAAATGGCTTTTTAAAAAACATTCGAAATGAGAACGCGTCTCAGAATTATATAGATTGGGGAACTGATAAAAGTTACGAATGATCTTAAATTTTAGATTAAGATTTGGAATAAAATAATTATTAATATACGGATATTTACTTTTAAAAGGACTTTAAATAGGAATAGATATTATTAAGAATTAAGGAAATACTGACTATGACAGAAGTTAGATTAATTTTAAAATATTAATGCGAATAAAATGGAAGGATATTTTGTAAAAATAAATTTTTATATAACATATATATATATATGTTATAATTCGATGGATTCGTTGAAGAAGATTGACGATAAGCTGTACAGAATTGCAGTTGAATTATATAAGTGAAGTGAGTTGTTCTTTCGATGAATAAAGCTGGTCGTAGTCGTCGTTTATCTGAAGAATAAATATAGTGTCAGTCGTCGTAGCGGATCCAGGCAATGAATTGACATCGTGGGTGTTTCTCCAGTATGAAGAAAAAACAACTTATTCAGAGTTCCATGTTTTATTTTAAAAATCGACATGGAAGCAGTTCTCACATGATTCAAATGTGCAGTTTCGTCTCTCACTGAAAAAGCTGTCACAAGCTGTTATTAAAATACATCGAATATGATCATACTTCTCGACAACTATTAGGTTTAATTATTTAGAATACAGGATGAGTAAAAGACGCAGCCAGGGGACTGTTAACATCTGCAAAACGGCCAAAAAACTGAGGGAAGCACGGTTACACTCGTATTTTGTGAATAAGCGGAAAGGTACCAGATCATGACGTAACTCGTGTTCTAACCAATGAGAGAAAAGGAATACGTGTGCAATCTACGTCATGACCAATGAGGATGATAAAGTAAATAGTTCTAACATATTTTAAACGGGCGCATTTTATAGTGAAAAGAAACGAGCGCGGGAAAACGCGGAAAGAGGAAAAATAAAAATAAAATAAAATGGCTTTCGAAAAATACATTCGAATTCACAGAATTGATCAGAATTTATGATATAATTTAAGAGTAACTGAGAGCTTTATATTTAACTATATTGGGCAAAATAATAATGAATTTAAGGGGAATTTAATAGAAATAAATATAATTAATGATAGATATATTTAAGGAATAAGGAAATAGACTAATAAGGAAATAAAGTGTGTGTGGTGATAATTTATTATAAAACAGAGAAACATCGCGAAGGAAGATTTAATAATGTAACATATATAAATCAACATTTGAACGGAGGGTGGTTTTGGTGTCTGGGGGTCATGATAGGTGAATATATACCAAATTTTTTGGAATCGCTTTCCTCCGAACGGCTGCAATAGGTAGCTTTTTGTAATGAAAGCTACCTAAAAGTCATGTGTATAATATATGTTTGTTAAATAGCTTTCTATTATATACAGTAATCAGGAGTTACTTGAGCCGTAGGCGTAACTTGAGACACTTTTTGCAGGTTATATTTTCAATGCTGATTTGGCATCACTGTTTCCAGTCTGAATGCTGTTTCAACACACCTTTGCATGAAATTACGCTCAAAATAACTTGTTTGCGCCATTTCACAATTTGTGAGAATCACTGGTAAGTTAAAATTTTTATTTCTGTTTTAAATTGTTTTCATCTTAATTTTTAACTTTTACTATTATATCCTTATCAATAGTATTATTCAATGTAATTTGAAAATTCCTGCTTTTTCGTAACCTCAAAATTCTTTTTCCCTGCTTATCTGCTTTAGATGTTATTCTCGCATTTATTGTTTTATTATTATTTTTCTTATTTCGCGATCGGCTGTGCCACAATTGGAATAACTTGAGCCACTCTAATTAAATGACTCAAATTGATGATGTTGAGTACTCATTTCAAGATTCATATTGTGATTTGATTTAAAGTGACTTTACTCCGTGAAAAGTAAATAGCTTAAACCGGACGTCTATATCATTGTTGAACCTATCTTCAATAAGAACAGTAAAATTAAAAGTCCAAACAGTTATATGCCGTTTTTACTAAAATGTTATCAACAGAAGAAAAATACAAATAAAAGCGTTTCGTAATAGCTCAAATTTATCAAAACATAACTAAGTGTGTCTCGTTATAGGTGATCGGATGAAAGTAGAGATAAAAAAAGATTGTTTGTATTATACAACCTGTTAAGGATTTTAGGAGACGTTATAGATTTCCTTTCAAAGTTCAGAATTATATTTCATTCTGATTGCATATAAACACAAGCATTCCATTGATTTATATAAACTAAGTGTTAAGAACATTGTAGAAATGATGATTTCTTATTATTTTATCATAGTAACAAAAAATATTCTGTTTCTTCAGCATCTGTGTCTCACTTTTTCACTCCATAGCGTTCTAACTTATATATAAAATAATCGGTTAAATATCAATTAAATATCGATTTTATATATGTGGCCCAAATAACTCTACTCTCAATCGGGTAATTTGATCCATCCAGTTTTGTTTATGTATCATTGCATGTAGGCTTTTTGAAAATTTCTTATATGTACACAGGAGATAAAATGGTAAATCAAAATTTAAGAAAGCTGAAATAAATTTATTTTCAATGGAAACGATTCTCACTGCACGTTACTCGATTACAGCGCCATCTACGATTTTCCGAAGAAAATGTTAAGTACAAAAGTTACGTATTTTTTCCCGTAGAATCCATATCTGCAATAAAAAAGAGGTGTTATCATTTAAGATTTCAAAGTTGCCCTCCTTTTCGTCCCAGGAGGCAGTGTTAGGGGGAAACTTTGATATCCCTAAATATATTTTTCAAAAATATTGCACATGTATTTTTCCATTTTTCAATCCGATTTATATTTCTCATGTTATTTAACCGTTTCCTGACTTTTCAATGGAAGCGATTCTCACTGCATTTTACTGGATTACGGAGGCTTCTAAGATTTTCCGAAGAAAATATTAAATGCAAAAGTTACGTATTTTTCCCGTAGAATCCGAATCTGCAATAAAAAAGGGGGGTTATAATTTAAGATTTCAAATAACCCCCTTACCACCCAGGGAACAGAGTTGAGGTGCAACTTTGAAATCCATAAATAGATTTTTGAAAAATGTTCAACACGTATTTTTCCGTTTTTCAATCCGATGTATATTTCTAGAGTTATTGAACTGTTTCCAGACTTTTCGGACACCCTGCATATATATAAGCATACATTCTGAGGCCAAATAAAGGGAAGTCAAGGGTCACATAACGAGTACCACTGTTCTAGGTGAAATACATGCTTGAAAACAAAAATACATGTCTTCAATAATCATGACCCGACGACGCATTATATGCACTTAAAACCTGTCAAGTTATGCATACAAAAGTGACTAAACCTCCCCGAAATATGGCCTTAAAATCCAAAATATGCACCTATAGTTTTAATAAAAAATCACTTACCTGTAATTGCAGTTCCTATCCCATTTACTTTAATTTTTATTACATTTAAATGTAATTAATAGTGAAATCAATATTTGCTACTTGTAAACAAATGTATTATTTATAAATTTGTATTAAATTACATACGCAAATTACCATAAATTTTAAGCTCATTGGGAATAATTTTTGTTCAATACACAATCTATTTTTCTAGCGTTAGATTTTGACTTTTATCTCCTATAATGCATAAAATGTAATTTCAACATCAACCAATGTTACCGGACAGTATATTTAATGTTTAATATTTTGCTACAATCGTCTCCACTTTAGTCAGTAGTTCAACTTTTACCGTTCAAACATTCATTTATGTTTTCACATCCTTAAATCCTGGGTTTTCATTTAATTTCTTGAGACCTGAAATTAAAATAATTACTACAAATACTCATTCATTGCTTTTGAAATAACAAAAGGACACCGTAGATGACAGAAAAAAACCTTTTCTGAAATTGATACTTTAGCGGACTGGTAATTTAGGTTTACAAATATATGGATCGAAAATTACTAGTCGTCTAAAATATCAATTCTATTATCAATAACCTAAATTCATACTTTCACAAATTTAAGGGCTTCCATCAAGTGAGTGATCTACAAATCCTCAAAATATTTTATTGGTAAGTACTTTAGTTATATACACTGTTATCCAAAAATTAAGGGGTAGTGACCGGACGTTTTCGCTTTTTACGAGGTTTGTCGAATATCTACTGAAATTCTTCACGAATTGAGAAGGTCGGGGCAAGAAAGTTTCAAGCCACATTTTTGGTGAAATAAATATAACACTGTAATCTGTTACTTAATATTGTAAATTATAATATCCAACATATAATTTGTTTCTAATGTCACTTGGTGGCATTATATGTGACAGGTTTCGTTTTTGCCACAGATGTTTATGCCCCCAATGAGGATTGCTAATATACAAAAACATAATAGTAATATCACTAAAGTAATGTCATGTTGTTACTCAGAATATTTCAAATGTTACTAAGACATTGGCAAAAAAACTTTAAATTATATATCTTCATTTGAGTATTTGATCAAATTTTCGAAATAAAACATCTCAGAAGTTCTCAAATGTGGCTTGACATTTTCTTGCCCCGATCCCCTCAATTGTCCTTGCACTTTAAGGATGTAAAACACCTGTTTGACTTCAAGAAATTCCTGGATTTCATCCTCCCACTTCCAATTTGTCAAATAGCTCACCGTATTATCGATATATTTTTACGTTTCCACGATATTTGACTGCTCTTTTTATATGAGTTACTCTATAGAATTAACTACCAAATCATGAAAACAGAAATTCTTTGGTACAGTTCAAGCATGCGCAGTTGAAAATTATTTCATAGAAATGCCCATATCGCATCAAATATTCAATATATTAATCTTTTAATTGCAGTATACTGTTTCTACTGTTTTCGAAGTCAAACATGTGCTTTACATCCCAGAATTTCAAGGACAATTTGTCAAGAACTTCAGTAGATATTCGACAAATCGTATAAAAAGCAAACGCGTCCGGCCCTTTAACTTTTGGACAGCAGTATAATTATGAATATTAAACATATCTTATTGACCACACCGCCTTGAAGGCATTTTAGAAACTCAGATGAAAATAACGTTTATTTTATGAGTAAATCAGCATCGATGCTCCCATTTATTGGTTTTGTTTTAAGAAAAAAACTTTCAGCTCTATAGAAGTGACGTCAAAATGTAAAAAAAAAGTCCTTCCGGCCTGTACCGGAAGGAAAAGGTAGCTTTCCTGTATCTTCGTTTTAAAATTTTAGCTAATGTTACACGAAAACAGCAAGCTAAAATGCAAAGAAAACGTTTACAAAAGATTCGTTAATACTGAATTAGAATAAGAAATTCGCCAAATTATTGAGCTATAGCCAAATTGGCTTCATTTATGAAGACTTATTTTGGTCGGCAAATTTGGCGATATTTCAGCAAATATCGCCAGGTTTGGCGAGAATTTGGCGCTAACGGATATGAATATATAGTTTTATGCGTATGATTGGGAAAATGATTACAACAATGAAATTTTTGTAATGTGCTGTCTTGTTTCAAAATGTCAGCCACCCTAGAATTTCAAACTGTCATCTGTCAAACATCTCAGCCATTTTTTAAGATAGAGGTAAAACAAAAACTGCTCTGGAATCCTCGTATCAAGGCCTAACACTTAATTAAAAAATAAATTTGAATTTTTAACTTTTTTTGTACATTTATTTTAGTTTTAAATCTTTAAGTGGCCGCTATCTTGTTTCAAGATGGCAGACCAAGCTGGCCAACGAACTCGGTCGAGACATTGGTGAGCTTAATACACACAATTAGTTTCATCGAAATTGATTTATAAATACGAGCGTTATCGTATGATATAGGTCAGATATATATATGTATATATCTATTTATATAAATTAACATTTGAACGGAGGGTGTTTTTGGGGTCTGGGGGTCATGATCGGTGAAAATATATCAAAATTTTCTGGAACTGCTTTCCTCCGTACGGCTGCAATAAGTACCTTCATACTTTTTTTGTATTGAAAGCTACCTAAAATAAACGGTTTGTTTTATTTTTTTTTAGGAAAAGTATAGAGGTCCACATTTGTGTACCTTGGTCTGAAGAGGTTCAAATAAAATTTTACTTTTCTTTGGTTTTCACGTCTCCAGCTAGCTTGCAAACGACGAATAAATATATACTCTTAAATTTTATTTATTTCACAAACAGATCATTTAACAGAATCTTATTCAATTTCATAGTTTCAGAAATTTTGATTATTAACATTAACTTCTCTGATAGCTTTTTCTGAAGACATATGTCATTCAATGTCCTTTTAGTGGAAAAATAATAGAAGCCTTAACAACAAGCCTCACAAGTGTTAACAATATTTTAAATATAATCTAAATTTTTAGCATAAAATATTGCGTCATTTAACCTAGTTAAAAATAGAAGAAGGGGGAAGACTGGGATAGATTTCTTTGTATGTTTTAATCTACAAAAATGTTAATTCATTATAATAAAGATAATGAGTGAACATTGTCAGTTAAACAAGATCATTTTTGTTTATTATATTTGGATAAAATACTTCTAGAGATGATTCAGCTTTTATAATATAAGAGCTACATGAGTAACAAAAATTAATATATATCGGTTACACGTTTCTATCTGGCCACAGTAGTAACATAGAATCATTTACAAGTATTGTTTTCGTGAAATACTCCACTTTTATTACTTATTTACAAGCAAAAAGATGAGCATGTGTTTATACAACGTCTAACTTATCACAAACAAAATGTTTCATATAACATCAACATTTATCTATACTTTCATCTTCAATAACTCGTATATGGATATCTCTAATATTTTGACGAATTTCATTCATTACATCGTTGATAGAAATCTATAAATGCTTCAACATGCCAGAGCTTAAAAATAAAATATATTCATTTGTGATCGATTTTTTGACATTTTATTCATTTAATCATGACAATTATTTTTAAGTAATGCCCATTTCTGTAAAAACGCATGTAGAAACTCATAGCAAGAATTCTAAGTTTTATCAGCAATCCATCTTCAAAACATCTTCTACGCATCCACTACAGGTTCCGATTTTAGTACTGTGCTGGATCTTAGAAGTAATTAAATATGCAGAACTGTTTTAGACTTCAGGTTTTTTCTTTACTGAAACGAAGAAATTTTATAACATTTCTAAAAATTTGATAACTAGTGACATACACAATGAAATGCTATTCTACTAAAACCTATGTATGTGACGGTTTTTTACCCTTTTTTATAACTTTCCAATATAATGCTTTTCTTTTTATTATACACCGATCTGCTGGGTAATTTTTTTTCACATAAATAATGTGTTTTTCTTTCAAAACGAACACATTTTATTAACTATACGTAACGGCACAAACAGATAATAAACACACATATAGATATCAACAGTAGCCAGAAATATACATCAACATTTCACAGTTTGACCACACTATCTTGATCAGCCTCATTGCCTTTAGCACATACATACTTTTACCGATAACAATTTTTTATTCTCATCGCAGACTCCACTCCGCAATATTTGCTTTCACTAGCCTCCCGCCAACAACTGACTCTCTCTCTTACCCAGGTGTAGGGGGAAGAATCTCGGCTTACGTAATCACTGACGTCATCCAAACATGACAACCTCCACCTAAGATTGGAAAAGGGGTGTGCCACCATTTTCAATCTGAAATCCAGTCTGGTGACGTCACTGCACTTCATTATCTAACAATATTCCACCAATGAATAATACTAAATTACAATATATGTATAAAGAAATACAAAAGCAATACTTTAACCCTTCCTGATGGTAAACATAGGCTAAAAACTCTTCCTAGCTACTATAATACAAAAATACAGTTAATGTTTCATAACACATAATACTAAATGCAATTAACAAATAAAATACAGAATACAGATTAATATAATAATGAATATAGAGTTAAGTAATGGCTGCAGCACACACAAAAACAATCACAAATAACATTAAAGTCTATAAGAATTACTGAATGTCTAAATAGTTTATGAAGTTTGTTTTTCTTTCACTCTATAGTTTCCAGTCTAGAGAATGCATCAGCATTCGTGAACTTGCACAGGGCTGTGAGAAATTGCAATGTCATATTTCTGCAAAGCAGTGCCCATCCTTGCAATTTAGTAGACAAAGGAGCATTTTTAGTAATAAAAGTTAACGGATTATGATCCGTAATGAGGTTCACTGATGTACCGAAGATCCACGTCTCAAACATTTTCAAACTCCATATAACGGCATAGGCCTCTCTTTCAACAGTTGGCCAAGCTTGTAGAGCTTTGGTCAGTTTTTGACTAGCATAACTGACTGGGTATAGCCTCCCATCTTTCTGTTGAGATAGACATGCACAGATACCTAATGCTGATGCATCCTACTTTATGGTAAAATGTAGTCCTATAACCGGTGTATAAAGGCTGGGTGCCTAAACAAGGCCCCTCTTTAGTTCGTTGAATGCCTTGTCGTGTTTCTCCGACCATCAGAACTTCTTGGGACTATTCTTTTAGTAAGTTAGGTCAGAGGGTATGCTGTTTCAGCATACTTAGGCAGGTAATCTCCGAAATAATTACACAATTCGAGGACACTCTTAGTTGCTTTTTTGTCTGTGGTATGGCCAATTTTCGAATAGCCTCAACTTTATCGGGGTCGGTCCTATGGCTGCCGGACCCGACGACATGTCCTAAATATTTAATATGAGATTTGGCGAATGCACATTTCTTCAGGTTAACTGAGAACTTTACCTCTAATAGTTTGATAATATCGTATCAAGATGCATCAAATGTTCAGTCCACGAGGGATCGGCCAGAGGAACCTCTTTGTATATCAGTTTTTAATGAAAGCGGATTTCTGTCTGGCATTTTCTCGGATTTTTTGGACTGGCGGTGCCAGTTTTTTGCAATTTTTTTGAAAAAAAAGAAAATTAACGGCCGAATGTTACAAAAATTGGACTGCCGTATACAGAAAAATTTTCTACATATGCTCTGAAAATTTCAAATCGATATCTTAATTAGTTTTCCTAAAATTAGCTAATTAGTAAATAAATTTCAAATTCGTTCATTTCCGCTTGCAAATCGAGAACAGGTGTTCTTTTCATTAGCCATTTTGAAAAAAAAATTGTCGTTTTCAATGCGATAATTTATGAGGTTTAATTGAATTTTCGGCTAATTTTCAAAATATTAAAATTCTGAGACTCAGGTGCATCAGAAGAGGCCTTGGGCTATCCTTATTTAAATTTTCAAACTTCTAGGTGCAATAGATTTCGCTAGCCGTCACAGACAGTCAGATACACATACACACAGAGAGATATTTTGTCTTTTATTAGTATAGATTAATACCCGAAAGGTAATCTTTTATTAAGGATAAAATAATTTTATAACCGGTGCCATAAAAAAATATCCAGCGGAAATAGAAGAATAACTTTTCTATTTTTTCTTATCGATAAATTTAACATGTTAGAAAAGTAGAATGATATCGAGCCTTAAGGAATATTCTTACTTGTAGTAATTGACTTTCCACACTTTTGAGTTAAGTAAAGGAAAGGTATTAGTATTTTATTTTACTTTGCTGATCTGGAAGCACTTTTATTTATACATTTTCTTTTAGCTTACATACTAACGTGATTTTAAGTGAAATTGCTACTAAATGTTTCATTTATTGCGTCTGGTTTTCTGCATATGTCCCACAGGCCATCAAGATACCATTATTTTAGTATAAAATATTTTTCCTTATTTAATTATGGAAACTTTGAAAATTGATAAGGTGGAAAATATCTATTTGAATTTTTGGTGGTTAACGAATTTCAGAAAAAAGGTTGAAGATCCCTACTGTTGATTGTCACTTCTGTATTCCAATCTCTTACCGTATTATCTTAACGTCTAGGGAATTCAGTGTTTTTTCTAAATAATGGTAAATGCATAACACGGAACAATTATTAACTTGTAGACTTCCGAGCGTATGAAAAAAAAATATTACTGTTTAAATGACACCATTAAAAGAAGAAATATCGAAATTTAAATACGTAGGAAACTGAGCAAAACATGCAACAAGATTAATAATTAAAATATTCAGAAAAGGACTGAAAACACAATAAACTCGAAAAAAAAATCTTATACTAATATAATATTTTTCTACAAAGGAATATCAATATAATTGAGAAATGAAACAGTTTATTATAATATAATTATCTCGATAAAAGCCAAACAAAAATGGCTTTGAAAATTTAAGATCAATAAAGATAAACTGGGTTAACACGAAACAGCTAAAATTTCTGAAATGAAGTATAAGAAAGAAGACAGCTTAGAATGTAAATATAAAAAAAAATGATAAAATGGTATATTAAAAAAAGGACAGAGGAATACAGAAAAAATAAAAAGTCTTTTTTTTAAATTGGACTATTTTTTGCGTTTTTTTTTTCAATTTTTTTATTTAAAATTTCATTACCTGAATAAAGAATTAATTCATGTTTTAAAATAGCCATTTTTTATTTACTGTTGTCACTTTTTAAAAGACCCGAATAATAACATTTTGAAACAATGCCTATCCAATTGAATTATATATTTACACGTGAATATAGAAAACGAAAGAAACCGTTAAAGTAATTAAATTGTTATGTGCAAAAAGCATTAAATGATGGCCTTCATATTTGAAACTATTTATGCATTTTCATGCTTTAAAATATTTCTTAATGATACATGGAATACACATAACAGTACACAAAGGAGAGTTATTTCCTGAAAATCATGCCATTGTTAACAAAAAAAAAAAAAAAAAAAAAAAAAAACTTTATTTTTTTTAAAACTAATTTTGATTAAAGTTATTAGAAACGTTTATTTAATTTATTTTTAATACAATTATACTTTTTTCTGTTTCCGTATTTTTAAAAGAAACTGGGCAAGAGTAAATATATTTTCGTATCAAAACATTTTTGAACATTATTTATATCGTTTTTAACACTTTCCAACATAGTTGAAAAGTGTTTATGAATTTGGTTTGTCCGTTTGTCCATGCTCTAACTCGCGTAAATACTCGGGTTACCATGCAATTGATATATGTTATTGAGCTTTACTATGGAATTTTTGGTATTGAAAATCAAGTGTCTATGTGTAGCATTTATAGTTCATTTACAGGGACACTCAAAAGAATTCCATTACATAACGGTCTATTTCAAACATTTTGAAATTGATATATATCAGTGAGGTGCACTATAAGAGGCTTATTATACAATGTGGTGAACATAGCATTCATCGTTCATTTACAGGGATACACAAAAGAATTCGTTTATAGTACTGTCTATGAACAAAAATTGCTGGAAGTGCAATGTATGTTGTGGTATGTGTTTTTAGATTTAAATAATTTTTAATTTATTACTTGGTGCGTGTAAATAGTACAGATCATATATTGGGCAACAGAAAATATTTCGAGTACATTTCCGTTTATTGGCGGAATTTGCTGCGGGGGAATTTTTAACTGTACTATGCGTTTCCTTAACTGAACCAAATTTTAGCATACTATGAGGAATATATACAAATCTATAGATCACAAAGGAATTCGGATATTTTTCCGACTCTTGATTGTAATTGCTGAAATTGGGTTTCAAATTTGTTATGCGTTTTCCAAATTGTTTACTGAGACATCCTCTTTCACTTTATAAAAGCGGTAAGTTTTGTTACTGTATTCTGGTAGCGTTGGAAAGTATTTCATAATCTATGCTTGGCGCATAATTTTTCGTTCCTGTTTATATTTGAAAGTCATGCCGTATTCAGCAGATCGCGTGCATTTATACTTATAACTCAAGGTCGCTGGTGGAAATGTCATCATATTTAAATGAAACGGCAGGAATACTTATATATTTTCCGAAATTTATATATCTTATTACGATTACATAAAATGCTGCAAATGTCCTGAACTTCTCGGTTCATATTTCCTTTACACCAAGTTGTTCTTTTTAAATTTTTTCGGAGGTATGGGTTATAGCTAAGTGAAATAAATGTGTCCATTTATAAAATAATATTAATTTTTAAATGACTATTTGGTTTCTACATTCTACGTATAATTTTCTTTAACAACAACAACAACAACAACAAAAAAAACAGGGCAAATAAGAGTGTTTCTAGGGACTGGGGTGTCTGGATGGTAGATGGTAAGTGTAGTTCGTAAGGGACGGAGCCCTCTAATTCTGAAAAAAAATAAAATATTAACTGATTAAAAATCCGATTAATCATTTAAAAAACTGATTATTTCCGTTAAAATTTTTAATTGATACCAACTTGTTGCCGTGAACTGCTAACTTACCGCGGATGGTCCGTCTGTTTAATCCGCAATGTACTTTTTATAGCAGTGATACGTCCCTATATCAAAGATACCTTTCACTTATTAGGCAATCCTCCAAACGACCTCTGTTTTCGAAGTGTCAGGAAAACTTCAGAATCACAGTACAGAAAATGTGTTTAAAAAAAAATTATTATGAGTCTGTGAAATGCACCAAAATTTCACAAGGCATCACTTGCTCATGCACAATTTTTAATAACAAATTACCAAAAACACTTTACATGGTGACGATAACAAGCTACTAGCATTTAATGAGGAATACGCTTGCATCCCTGTGTTTTATTGACAACTCATTTGCTTAATTTGCTTCATATGTTGCATTTTCCTCTAATTCCATTTGTTTAAACTGAAATCTTTTATCGTTAGTCATTCCTTTTTAAGGATTTTTTCTTTTATTTGAACGAAATTCTCACTCTCCCATTATTTTGTTTCTTTCTGTGATACAGTAGGTGATCGGTTAACGAACTGTTCGGTTTACGAACAGATCGGTTAACGAACACTTTCGCGAGAGAATTTTATGTTCGGATAACGAACACATGTTCGGTTAACGAACACCTAACAAAACAAAGCCCTGTGTTTCAGATTTGCAGAGCTGTGTTTAATTGCATCTACTATTATCGACTTAGAGAACATTTTAACAGTTGTATACCTATAGCCTAATTTATTCAAGGGCACCTGGGGGTTCAGGACCTATATTTTAGGGCCCTCAGATTAGAATGAAGAATACAAAAACATTAATTTTTATACTTTGTGTCCCTTTTTAAGGAAATATTTTTAATTGCAAGTTAATTATTTTAACTGAAATTTAGTTGCTAAATTATTAACAGACTCTAGGCTCCACTGGAGCGTTATCGGGCTATGCAGTAAACACAATATTTTAGAGAACTAATGAAGTTTTTGATAGGTCAAAGTAATAAACTTATACGATTTATTTTGAGTACGTAACGACATGGACAAAGCCATGAAGCTGCGATCTGTCCATATTAAATACGGACGTATATTAGCCCTATTAAAATGGGAAGATTGAAAACTCCAGAAAGAAAAAATAAGCTTTTGTCAAATATTCAATGCCTCACAAACTCTAAAACAGCATGACGGAAGGAAGGACAACACTGTATGTATGCAATGCGTGTTTTATTATTATTGCATTTAAATAAATTTAGGGAGAATTTATTATTAATTTTTATATATTATTTAGCTTTTAAGAACGAGTTAATGGAATTCCCATACAAATCTATACTAAATCTATGATTGGTTAACGAACAATTCGGTTAGCGAACTTTGTTTTGGAACGGATTAAGTTCGTTAACCGATCACCCACTGTACAATAAAATGCTTTTCATTGAAAATATTTTAAATGTGCTTTGAACGAACTTTTTTTAATACTTAAAAACAATTTATTTTTTAATAATATTTCTTTCTTTGTTGTAAAAATCGATATCTAAATTACATAGTCAACATTGATTCTTTCTACTTTGTGAATGATAAGAATAATCTCAAATAAAAACACATACTCCAGCAGATAACATAATAGAAAAAGGAAATTATCAGTATTAAAATGTAAAAGGATTCTTTTATCTAAGTTCTGTCTTTTTAAATGTTGGTATTTTGTTTCCATTATCTATTGGAATATTTGTGTCTTCAACATTATAATACAAATATTTTATGTCACTTATAAGTTATTGAAGTGTACAAAATCTTTTGTGTAAACACATTTTACGAAGACTTCAATCTAGGTTACATGTTTTTTTTTTTTTTTTTTTTTTTTTTTTTTTTTTTTTTTTTTTAAAGTTGGAACAATGTATATGTGTGTGTAAGAATGTTATTAATATGGCTTCCAAATAACACTTGCGCTGAAATAGCTATAAAACTGTGAAAATCTTCAGAAGCATGAAGCATGTTTATTAATAAATTTCTATAATTGCTTAAAATCTAATTAAATACAATTTACACCTCTCTCTTTTTTTTTTTGTCGTATTACGTTGTAGAGGGAATTTGAGTGAAACAAATCATATACGGTTAATTTAGATTAATGAAATACGATTTCATATTAATGAAATCACGCGTACCCTAATCAATTCGCGACGAGTGTTACATATACGTGAAATATAGTTTGCGTATAATCCATACTTTTTCTTACTAGAATAGTTCTGTAATTTTCACTTCATTTAATCGCGTAATTTCTTCAAATAATTTAGCCAAATACTTCTATTTTGAGAAAGTAGTGCTAAACAATTTAAAATTGATGCACATCGCGAAGGGATAAATTACACGCTTTTTAATATAAACCAATATTTGGTTGTGAGAAACTATTTCTCTACCCTCCCCTACATTTGTTTCTTAAGCTGCATTGTATACAGTCGGTGTTATAATAAATAAATTGATTTTGCTAAGCCTATGATATATTAGTGCTGATTTACTTACATTCGTTTGTTTAGGAAAAAATAACAGTTTGATCGAAGATTTTATGTTAATAGTAAAGTGTTATGCTGAAAAAAAATACTAAGAATAATTTTTTGTAGAGAACGAAGCATATACTACATTAATTTTAACACAATTATTCCAACTGGTAGATAAATCATATGAGATGTAATTTTTCTAACTGGGCGAAAAATGTCTGGGCAGGATTCGAACCCAGAACCTCTTGACAGAAGCTACCAATGCCCTGACAACTGAGCTATCCCGGACGAATCTGTAGGACACAATTAACCCAGCTAACCTTTTTTATTATAGCATCTGCTCTTAAATCTGAATCAGTTCAACCGAAAAGTCGCAGGTAATGGAACTCCAGTAAACGCTGGATACGTAATTATACTAGATTCATTTTAACAAAATTATTCTAATTGGATCATAATAGATGTAATTTTTTTCACTGGTCGAAAAATTTCGGAGCCAGGATTCAAACTTGGGATTTCTCAGCCAAAAGGTCCCTGATTCGAATCCTGGCCCCTTTCAGAGTAATAGTTTCAGTAAAAGTTCTGAGAAAAATCCAAATATGATCTCAAAATTTGGTGTTTGTATTGAAAATTTTAGATTTCGTACAGTTTCTGCATGAAGAATACCCTCTAAGCCTTTTTTAAAACATAAATTGAAAGAATGTTAACAATGGAATGGTATTTTCGTTGTTCGCTGCGACAACTTGGCGATTGAATTTCATGGGGTGTATCTTTATTTATACATTAATCAAACTAAAACTTAAATATGTTATAACCATTTTGTTGTCCCGTAGAGGTTTAAAATAGTCTAATTATTTTTCTTAAATCCAGATTTTATTTATTTGACCTAAGGGGAATCGGTTCCAATATATATATATATATATTCTGTAATTGTCTCTGTAAATATTATTTTGTAATTATAGTATTCATCTGTATTAAATTTTTGGATCATGAAGGATCAAGAAATCAAAATCATTACAAATAATAAAAGGCCTTAAATTGTATATAAATTAATATATTTAAAAAAATTCTTTTTTTTTTTAAGTTTAATAATTTATAATATTCTTCTTCTTTTCGAATTTTGGCATTTTTAACTGAATTTATTTAATTTTATACTCGAGGTACTTCTTTCAACAAACCTAAGTATTGAAATTTTGATACAAAGATTATGTCCAAAGAAACTGGATATATATGGAATAAACTTATGAAAATCTCATATATTTAAGTTAAGTTTTTGTTAAACAAAAATTTCAAAGATATCAAAATAGCTTAGTTATCTCTCATAGAATGTAATTCATTAAAAACATTTTGCTCAATTATTGTGGAAACATTAGACGAACATATAGAAAAATACGAGCTGAGAAAATCAGTTTAAATGTTTCATTTACAAACAAGTTGGAAATTGTATGTCAAATGTGACAAATGAGAAGCGTTCGTACTATAACTAGTTTTAGAAATATTCAGATCTTGGTGTGGCTGGTGCACTCTTATGCAAAAATGCATGATTATACAATATTTATTTTATTTGCAGTTATGCATATTATAGATATTAATATTATGTTATAAAATTAAGTTTCAGGAGTGAGTTTAGTTAAGTTCAGTTAGGTGAAATGAATTATATTATTTGTTATTATGATATGATTAATTTTCGTAATAAAATAAGTACATTTTAAGTTGGTAACATTTTATCTTTTTTTTAAATGACAATTACTGAAAATTCTAATGGGACACTTAAGCCTAGGTTTGAAAATTTCAGAAATTGAAATCCATATTTAGACTCTTTTTTCCATTTAATATCTATTTCTCCGGAAACATGTATCCAAAAAACTGTCGGTAGATTATATGATTGCTATAATTAAACAATTTTAGTATACAAATTCGGTTTTTGAATTCCCTAATACGGAAATAATATGTCCCTATCTTAAATATGACGTAATCACCTTGACAACCTAGAATCATTACCTATAAGGGGATATAATTGAATTAATTACGTATGATATCATTTAACAGAATGAAGAAAACTTTTATTAATTTATTTTTAAGTTTTGATTCGATTTTCATAATATTTGAAATGACTCGACAAAATTATGTAGCAATTATATACATTAAATTTCAAACCATTCGGTTGGGTAGTTTTTGCGCTGCTATATGCGGACATACCGACGTACCAGACGAGGACTATAGGTGCTACGTATTTATTTAATTACGAACGCATCTAAAAAAAGATATTAAAGACAAATATGTAAAACTAACAATATCTTTTCTACTATTTATCATATCATAAAGAAATTTCAGCATTCGATTTAGCATATAAATCTGAAATTCGCCATTTTTGTCATTTTTTGTTTCAATTAGATGTATTGAGTCCCCTTAAGATCACCAAATGATAATAATGATACACTTATATGTATATAGCCTGAAAGTGTAAAACAAATGGCTTATTAAGAAAGGCATTGAAGTGATTTTTTTATATTTACAAGTTTTAATTTAATTTAATTGTAAATAAATGAATTAAACGCTTTACATACTATTTTTTAAATTATATTTTTCATTCCCTTGGTCAACAATGTTCTATATACAATACGAGAAAATGATTTTTTTCTAAAATATAATGAATAAACAGTTGCAGACTGGCATTACAGAAAATGTTAAGGCTCTCAAATTTTAAATAGTAGCAAGGAGTGAAATTAGCATGGTATTTTTCCTTTATAAAAATTGAAAAAAAAAATTCCTTTCAAAATATATTGCTATGAAATAAAAAGTTTCGTTTAATATTATAAAAATAAATTTAAAAATATGTTTTCAGATGTGCAAAGTTTGTAACCAGATATACTATAATGTCATAAAATAATTAATATTTTAACCAAATATCAGTTAGACAGCAATCAATATAAATATATTTTTTAATAAAATACTCTGAATTAAAATTCTATGAAAAATATAAATAAACATTTCAGAAGTTACTCGCATTATAGTTTTTTTTTTCAGATGAATTTCTGCTTTTTAATAATATATCTCAGTCATTCGAAAAATCACTAACAGAGATCTATTTCTATGTCCACACACATTTGGAGATGACATGATATATTGCAAGCACTAACCATTTACTTTTACTTTTGTTCGTGTGTATTTACCTCTTTCTCTCTTTCTTGACAATGCATATCATTCGAACGAAAAATAATAGATAATTTATTGTAATCGATTCTACAAGGTTAGTTGGGGAAAATCCACTTTATATTGAACCATATATTGTACAAATGTTTTATTTTTGTAATAGAAGAAAAAGTATAGTATATATCCCTGTTAACACATATTGCTTACAGTGTAATGCCGAATCTATTTAAATAATTGCGAAATAAATGCATGCTTGTAACAATTTCTTTTTTATTACATTTTCCTTTTCCAATTCCTTATTTATTAAATTATTTAATATAAAATATAATTTATATAAATCTTGATTTGAAATATGCTACACCCTACATACATATTATTTATTCAAACTGATATAAATTACATAAATTCAAGTTAAGAACTAATTTGCTAAGTAGTCAAGATTAGTAATTACTAACTAGTACTAACTATTAGTAACTAATTAGTAAAGATTTATTTTCTGTACCCAAGGATAATTTAAATTTTGTTATTCAAATATAACTTAAAGGTCAAAGTTGATTGAAATTTGTAGCAATCTATAATTATTCGAAAATATTAAAATATTGGCGGAAATGATAACTAGATAAATATATATATATATATATATATATATATATATATATATATATATATATATATATATAAATTAAATCCATGTAAAAAGATAAAAAAATATTTAAAAATTCAAGACAATACGAAAATACACAACAAAATTGTAGTAAGAAATAAAAAATAATCTTAAAATAAAAACAATTTGGAGACAACACAATTCAGGGTGAAATACGTAAATAAAATAAGAAAATTGAGATACATAACAACTGATAGTTGGTTGTTCCGTAATGAACTTAATATTAAATTAATTTCGGAAGCTTAATTATTATAATCAGTGCTAGACTTAATGTTTATTTACATTTATGGCAGGTTTCAACGGAAATAAAATTATATTCGGTGATCTATTCGCTTTTGGTAAGAAAGTTGCCAAATCTTCGCCAACTACCGAAACTTCGTACAAAATGTCTTCTAATTCACCGGGGTGTAAAGTTCTGAAACGTTAACAATTATAATTATTTTATAGAACTTCACTTTTTGCCTGCACGATCGTAATTTTACGAATTTTCATATTGGCCCAACTGTACGACATTCTTAAAATCTCAAACCTTACAAACTTATTTTTAAAAATAGATTTTTTCGTCATTGCAAGCCTTTCTGGTTCTTTTAATAATTATGGATGATTAGATGATATATACAATGAATTTGTGCTCATTTCCATAAAGGAGTAATTTGTTTACATAAATGTCATTTTTAATAACTGAGATTTTTCTCTATTTTGTTTCTCTAGTTAAAAAGCATATATCGTCAATTTCACTTATTTGCATAACCGTTTTATGCAGATAAATTGTGATGCTTGAAACTAGAGAAGACAATATGTCATAGAGACAAATGAGTTATTGCCACAGTTCATTTTTTCAGAATAAAAACCTCTTCAAGTGGTTAAATTAAAATTAGATTTTTTTTATTTATATTCTCAAAATTAACGCTTTAAATAATTTAGTCCTAATGTTTTTCTTGAAAAGTGTCCATGGCATAGCGAACTGGGTCCTAAGTGATAGAATGATTAGGTTTTGTGCTTTTAATCGGAGTGTGTTGGCCGGCCATTGAAACAGTGCCGTGTATTCGTGGATGAAAAATAAGTGGTATGGAAAGTATTTGGAGTTTGCTAGATAAGAGAGGGACACCTTGCTTGGAAATTCAAACTTCTAGGAATTAAGAAAACTGAAGAATATCTCAGTGGAGCAATGTATCGGTAAACCTGATAGTTTGATTGTTCTAGCGATTAGAACTAGGTCGACAATGTAGTCTTAAAATTTTCTGTTCTTTTTTTTTTTTTTTTTTTTTTTTTTTTGTGATTGAATTGATATTTTTCTTGGTACACACTATCTGGTGACCAAATATGCTTTACGGCGAAGTGTAATTAGCTAGAGAACTTCTTTCTAGATACTGTTTCTGATCACAGTATATGATTATTACATGTGTTTATCTTATCTGACTAGGCGTCTTGGTATTTATAGGTTTTTTGAGATTAAAACCTATAAGGTACTTCTGGTTCACATATAACCTTAAAATTTGGCACAAAGAAAGGCCTTATAGCACATGTAAAGGAAAAAAATGTAAAATAGTTAATTTATAAATGTATGCCGATTTATTACTTGAGAAAATCGTTAATTCCCGTAATGGTGAATACTAATCATATATATTGAATAAATAATAATTATAAATTAATGATTTTCGGATTTTTTCCTTTGCATGTATCTGATATAAAACCTTCGTTCGTGCAAAATTTCAAGGTTCTAGGTGAAACGGAAGCTCCCTATAGGTTTGAGAGTAAAATCTGTAGGGTAGTTCCGGTTAGTCTAGAACCTCGAAATTAACACATGTAAAGAGGAAACAATTCGAAAATCATCAGTTTCTAAATCTATGTCGCTTTATTACGTGACAAATTCATGAATTTCTTCAATGCTAACATCAAATTAACGCACTGTAATGGCATTTTTTTGTAACGTTAACATAACATAACGGTACGGAAACCACAGACTGAGACTCGTACTCGAATTTTTTTATCCTTTGTTTTATACATATTGTTTATTTTCTTGTTTGTTTCTACGCGATTTATTTCATATAAATTTCAGTTTAATTTAAATTAAACTTTCCTTTTTGATTTTTTTAAAGGTTAAAGAGAAAGAAAAAATATATAATTATAGTCATTATATTGAAATTAAAATGATTCAGCAATGAAGTAAAAAAAAAAAAATCCTCACTCTGAGCAAAACAATTTTATAAAATTATAAAAATTACCAATGACAGAAAAGGTAAATATTTAATGATAAGAATAGTGCATTTCTGGCACTTACGTTTAATTAAATCCACAATATTTTCTGTTTCAAACTATATATTAACAACTGAGATATGCATTTCATATCCATCTTTCAATTCTATTTAATTGCAACGAATACAAAACCACTTATTAAAGTTTTATTTAACGTAAAATAAAACTTTTAGAAAACATACATTGATTATGAAATAACGTCAAAGGAAACATTATATAAGACATTCTGTAACTAATATGTATGATGTACAGTTCTTCTATTTTTAGTTGTAAGATCAGGTATACTCTGTAAATAAAAACCCAAGTCAAACACAGTGTCTACATTTTAAATTATATTTGCTGGAATGCCTTCAGGAATGTTTAACTTGTAGAAGAAATGAGTTTTTTAGATTCTTTTGTAAGTTTCCAATCAAAGTTTACTCAGCTAATGGATTCGACAGTCGTAAACGTTATTTTTACAACATACTATAAAATAGAGGATCGTCTTTACACATTTAGGACTAGCTCTATAAATTTCACAAAAAGCTTTAGACGTGCTTTATATTTTATGTTTCAATTTTAAAACAGTAATAGAGTGTTACGTATGTCCAAAAATTAATTTAGAATATGCATACCTGCCCAACTGTCAACTAAACTTCCGTAAAATATGAGTTAATTTGATCTAGGTTAAAGACGTTTCTAACCAGAAAATATATCTGAAAAAAAAAAGACAACAAGCGTCTAGCCCCTGCACTTTTGCTTTTGGCTACGATTTCAAAAAGTGGATCACTCTGCTGTGAGCATGCGCATTGCTCTAGACAGTTTCAACGAGAACCATATTAATTTTATTCCATTCCGCGGCAGTTTTTTTAAATTCGTAAAAGGATTTTGATTTAAAACATTTAGCGTAATATAACTAAATATTTTCTTTCACAATTTTCATTATTATTATTATTTTGTTTTTAAACATTCTTAAAGAAATTCAATTTCAGACTTTTACTAAAAAACATTTTTTTTCCTCCGGATTTTTCAATTTTTAAAGATTTATAACGATTTTATAGTGTTTTAAAGCGAATTTTTAACATCCAAAGAACAATTTTTAACATAAAAAAAAACATCACTGCACACACGAAACTCGCTTTGCAGCAATCTCTAAAATGCACGAAATTCATTCAAGCCACGGTCAATAACTTGTGTATGTACGCTTCGCGTACATTAACAAAAAAATCATCACTGGACGCATGAAACTCGCTTTGCAGCAATCTCTAGAATGCACGAAATTCATTCAAGCCGCGGTCAATAATATGTGTATGTACGCTTCGCGTACATTAACCGAAAAAACATCATTGGACGCATGAAACTCCTTGTACAGCATTCTCTAGAATGTACGAAATTCATTTATAACCAAATTTCATATTTATTTCCATTTTGTTTCAAACTTTCCATCGCTTATATGTTGAAAAATGGAAACTTTACATTTTTTTATTCAAATTATTTTTTATAACTCAAATAAATACTGAAAAATAAAACTTACATTTTTTTATTCAAATTATTTTTTATAACTCAAATAAATACTGAAAAATAAAACTTTCCGCGTTAGTTATCGCAGTTATCGCGGAACAGACAGAGAGACAGACAGACAAACAGACAGAAACAAAAAACTTTTCGTGTCTCAAAAGTGAGCCTCATATGACGTTTCGGCAATTAGATTTCCAAACATTCATATAAATTTTAGAGATTATTGAAACAGAATTTCATTTTGCTGCTCATACTTTTCTTAAACGTTTCCGAGTAGTTTCTGCAACCCGGAATATCGGTTTTTCGGATGCTATCAATGTTCAAGTAAACGTTTTCAGCTGCGCAACTTAAATTATGCACACACGAGAAACAAAATTAATGTTAACTTTAAAGTTAACCTCTTCAGACCTGAGATACACAAATATGGACCTCTATTATTTTCCAAATACAAACTGAGCTGTTTGATGCTTTTTTGATGCTTGAAACCAAGAGATTTCAGGGATGTAAAGAAGTATTATTGAAACAGAATTTCATTTTGCTGCTCATACTTTTCGTAAACGTTTCCCAGTAGTTTCTGCAACCCGAAATATCGGTTTTTTGGATGCTATCAATTCTCAAGTAACCGTTTTCAGCTGCGCAACTTAAATTATGCACACACGAGAAACAAAATTAATGTTATCTTTAAAGTTATCCTCTTCAAACCTGAGATACACAAATATGGACCTCTAATATTTTCCAACTACAAACTAAACTGTTTGATGCTTCTTTTCCATTTTTAGTCACTTGAATCTTTTTTGCCTTGAAACAAAACCATTAAATGGCAGCACTGATGTTTATTTCGTCATAAAATAAATGTTATTTCCACCTGAGTGTACAAGATGCCTTCAAGACAGTGTGACAAAGAAAGTAAAAAAATTCATAAATATTTAACAATAAAAAAATTGAGGATTTGTATATCATTCACTTGTTTAAAGCCCATAAATTTGCTGTTGCGTTATTTAGGTTATTGATAATTAAATTGCTATTTTAAGGGTGCTTGTAACTTTAGATTAATATTTGTGAACATAAATTACCAGTTCCCTAATGTATCAATTTTGGTGAAAATGTTCTTTCTGTTATCTATGATATCCTTTTCTTTGTATAAGAACAATGAATGTGTATTGGTAGTATTAGTTTAACTTCAGGTCTCAAGAGGTTAATGCTATTAATTTTAACGTTAATATTAATGCTGATTATTTTTTCATGTTTGCTGAACATGAAAATGTTAATTTGAAAGCAGTTAGGATCCAAAAAAACGTTATTTCGGGTTGAAAAACTGCTTAATACCTTAATACACTGGAAAAATCTACTCGTAAATGCCTCCGATAATTATGGTCAGCAAAATAAATAAATAAATAAATAACTATAAAAATAAAAATAAAATGAAAATGAAAATGTTTCAGAAATGCTTTTTTAAATCTCAGAAATCTATTTATTTCTGAGGCTTCTGAAAACAAAAGAACTCTTTTAAGAATTGTTGGTAACTCGGAAGAGATTATTATTGTATTTTCGTAAACCTTAGGATGGATAAGAGCTTGATTAAGAAACATTTGTCTTTTTTACAGTATACCAAGTTACAGATGATATAAGTTTGGTAAAATCCAATGAAACAAATTAATAACATATTTTTTCGCATTTTGATAAAGAAAGTTACACAATTTAAGTGTTATAGAGTTTGAGATTGTAACAGTCAAATTCAAAATCGTTCGATATATTTGATGTATGACGCTGCGTTGAAATTAGGAAAAAAGCAGAATGCTGCGAACTGATGGCATTAATGAATCACAAAAGATGAAAAATCCTTATTTATTTATTCTATTTTTTATCTATATAACATTAAACATTTAATTTTTTAAAATATATGAAGTTAAATTTTAAAATTTACTTTAAAAAAATCGTTTTTTTTTTCAAGTAAATGAAATGTTGCAACGTAGATAATAGGACAATTTTATAATTGTAAACGGAATATTATTTTCAGATATATCGTATTAACTATCATTTTTACTTTCTTCTATCTTTACAAGAAGAAAGTATTGGATTCATGGAAATTTTCGACTTCAGGTTTTCGACGGATTGATACGTTTCAGAAGGTCCTGAACACGATTTGACTATTTTTAGAAAATGTCTGTCTGTGACGCTGTCTGTGACTCTGTGACTCTGTCTGTCTGTATGTGACAAAAATTTTGTGGACGCTCTATCTCAAGAACTAATACTCGGAATTTAATAAAACTTTAGATTCAGTTAGTCCCTGATATAAATTGGTGCTGATTAGTTTTTGGTAAAAATCGCCCGGAAGATGCGCTGCTATACAGCATTTTTCGCGATTTCCGCAATAGCTCTATCTCAAGAAGTAACGCTCGGAATTTAATAAAACTTTAGATTCAGTTAGTCCTTGATATAAATTGGTACTGATTAGTTTTTGGTAAAAATCGCTCGGCAGGTGGCGCTGCTATGCAGCATTTTTAGCGATTTCCGCAATAACTCTATCTCAAGAAATAATGCTCGGAATTTAATAAAACTTTATATTCAGTTAGTCTCTGATATAAATTGGTGCTGATTAGTTTTTGGTAAAAATCGCCCGGCAGGTGGCGCTGCTATGCAGCATTTTTCGCGATTTCCGCAATAGCTCTATCTCAAGAAATAATGCTCGGAATTTAATAGAACTTTATATTCAGTAAATCTCTGATATAAATTGGTGCTGATTAGTTTTTGGTAAAAATCGCCCAGCAGGTACCGCTGCTAAGCAGCATTTTGCAGGATTTACACGATTTTAGCGATAGTCATACCTCAAGAAATATTGCACGGAATTTAATAAAACTTGAGTTTCAGTTAGACCTTGATATAAATTGGTGCTGATTCTTTTTAGTGTATGCGAAACCTGTGTGAGATAGAAGAACGTTTTGGGATTGACACATCCGACAAGTTAAAATATGGAAATCTGTAAGTAATAGAACAAAAGTTGTCGCACCATATTTTTATTAAAATATTGAGTATTTCCTAAAAGAATACAACACAATTAAAACTAACTTTTTAAAAATTATAATACAAATGTTTACGATTACTTTTATAAAATGTGTATTCTTAAAAAAATTTAAAAAATTTTGTATGTATTTTTAACTTAACTTCATATATACAAGATAGTCTTCGACAATATTAAAGCTATAAGATACACCCACACTTATTAAATAAAATTATTGAATAATATCGAAAAATTTTATCATATTTTAATTCAATTGAAATTTATATGCATTCATATTCATGAAATTAATTTATTTTTAGTAATTGGCTTTGAATTATAATATTTACTTAAACATAAAAAAGTAAATCTTTTCATTTGACTTAAAGTGAAATATTATATTTTTCATTTCGCGGACTTCCTATCCTTTTTTTTTTACTGCTTTATGAGGACATATTGTAAAATGGTTTTATGAAGACAGATGCATTAATGAAGAAATAATGCTATTTTTGTGGTAAAATAATTAAATATTTTTGGAAAATTTAAGTAAATATTAAAATTTAACTTCTACAATTTTATAAACTTTTTGAAACTTTTTTTTTTGAATGCTTATCTTAACAGTTTATTCTATAAGAAAAGGAATCGGATTTCCAAAAGTTAATTAGTTTGAGAAAAAATAAACAAAATATCATGGAATATGCAAAAATAACTGTTTACTTAACATTTCTATTTTTTTTAAAATAAACTATTTATATTATTGAAAATCCGATCCCTAATTTTACGAAATGCACCTTACGATCGTCCAAAAAATAGAGTTCAATTGAAAAGTGTATGTTGAAGTTTTAGCATTTTGATCATATTGATACATTGAAAAAAAAGACACAAATCGAGAAAACGGAATTTAAAGTTAGCAAATCTCATACATGTAGAGGAAAATTGATGCAGTAAAAGATCATTTTTCTTATATTTATAATCATCAGATCTTTACTGACCTTCTCCTATATATGCTAGAAATGTCCGAATACATTTTAAGTATAAAATTGGAAAATTTAATATTTCGTCATTTTTTACCAAGTGAAGAAAGAGTAGCCAGTCCACTTAATGTAAGATCAAGATACTATTCTGAAATGTCTTTGTTACCCCTAACAAGACATTCAATGCAACATAATAATATATGCAATTTCATAAAAAAATATTAAAATTCCCAACTTAGAGTTCAGAAAGATTTTGCGTTTCGGTTCTACAACTTATTTCTTTGATGAAAATTATTTCAGTAAAATTCAGCAATTCGTAATAGTTTGAGTTTTTAATCAGAATAAGTTACATTCTGCTCACAACGGTTTTAAATTCTTAATGTTTTAGACAGGAACGGTACTAAAATTTCAGGCAGTAGGATTTTAACTGGAATACATGCAAAGCATTTATTTACTTTTGGCAATATTCTGTGACTCATGAGAAATGTATGAATTTAGGGATTAATTTGGGAAATGAATGATAATTTCAGTATATTCTTATACTATATTTCTTGCGCTATAAGATAATTTAATCGAATTAAATCCGTAAAATATATTTGTAATGAAAAATAAAAGATAGATAAAATTTTCAATCAGGAAGATTTGCAGCGCATTTATTTTAATTGCACATTATTTTACATATGTGAATTTTTTTTAACGTCAGATCCGGAACAACAACAACAAAAAAAAGTCTAACTCCAGTTTTTGCTTTTTCAGAAATGGTTGTATTTTCCAGTTTGAAGCCCTGATTCAAATTCCTTTTCTATATTCTTCATATTCTTTTACAGCTTTTAATTTACATAAAGTGTTAATTGTCTATTGCTGTGTTAATTTTGATCCTGCCTCTTTTTTATTTCTACTCATACTATCCCATGTTTTACTTAGTGTACAAAACATAAATAATAAATATGCGTTTATAAATAATTTTTCAAAATAATTTTTCGATAAAAGTCTATAAAACAAATTATACCTCTAAACATGTGTTTAGAATTCTCATGTAGGAATCTCTTAAAAAAGAAATAATTATAAAAAATTGAAGTAATTCTGATAATACCAATAAATTAATACATTCCAGTTATAGAAACCGCGCAAACATGTGTAAAAATATTCTAAAACACGTATTAGAATTTTTTGTTCAAAAAATAGCTCTGTCGAGATGATATACAAAAGTATATGTAGAAAGAGAGAGAAGAATTAATGTAAAATACGAATTTCTTAAATATTTATAGATTCCTATAAATGCTTTCATATTCTTCAACGTATTATGCATTATGCATGACACGCAACTGCCAAAGGTTATTTCAGTGAAAGAAATGGTTTGTATACCATTTTATTTTCAATATATTCCAGAGAAAAATAAGCTATTTGTTTAGAACGAAACAATAGAAAGAACCGTTCTCGCAGCCAAGAAAAAAAAAAGATTTAGATGCACACAGATTTTTTGAATGAGGGCAAGTATTTTTTCCATTTCTCATTAGATATGAAATTTAAAATGTTACTCTGAAAGAGACAATTTAGACAAACTTATGTTTTGCTTACAAATAACTCAGAGTCAAGTGTATAAACTATAGAAATATTTTTGTCGACAAACATAAAGTTTATATATTTTGGATTTAAAAAAAAAAAAGAAAAAAATCTGTAAAATCTGGCCTTTCAGATATTTTTCGTAAATTGCTATTTGATAAAATTTTATTTATGTATTTATTTATTTTTAATGACATATTCGATATTTACTAAAATACAAATTTGAATTTTTGTCTACGTATATAACATTGTCCATACATATGGTTTAAGTTTGGTACTTTGCCAAATTGGAACTTCGTATGAATGTGTGAGGTTATAAAAGTAACATTGTGAGTGAATTTTGAATTTTTTCGCTCAATAATTTTCGACGGACGTTTTCTATCGTCGGGAATGATGTGAAATATTCGCATTTTAAAAGTATAATTACATGCATATGCAAATAGTAATAATTATTTGGGTGACTGCAAAATATGTACTGGTAAATGAGCATCAGAATTTTGATTGATCCGATTAACGCTTGATTTAGTGCTAACTCATCTCTAAGTGTATTAGACGAGTTCATGAAATTGGGCAGAAATTGGAAAGAATCTGGGGAGTGGTAGATTACAATCCAGCATGTAATTATGTGTCCAGAGTTTTCTGGAGTGTCATTACCTGCGATTTATTCTGTTGAGATACTTCAGATAACAGACCAGATGCCATGATAAATAATATTAGCTGAGTGAGTTGTGTTAGCCAGATTCGTTCAGGATAGCTCATTTGGCAGAGCATTGGCAGCTTAGACCAAGAGGTCTCTGGTTCGAATCGTGGCCTGAACACTTTTCCACCCAGTCGGAAAAATACAAATCATATGAAAATTGAAAAGTGTTTATAAATTCGACTTTTCTGTCTGTTCGTCTATCCCTACTTTAACTCCGGTAATTATACTCGGGTTGTCATGTCATATATATATATGTGTGTGTGTGTGTGTGTGTGTGTGTGTTATTAGAGTTTTCATAGCATGATTGCTATTGAGAAAGATGTGCGTAGTATTTATAGGTAGTTTACAGTGACATTCAGAAGTATTTCGTCACTTTACGGTCAATGACGAAAAATTGTTTTAGCGATGTTACACTATTTCAAAGAAAATGAAATTGTTTTGCATTTCTTAAAGTGCATTAAAACATGCTTTCTGTAGAATATGGGATGCAAATTATTTAACATTTATTTACAGGGTCACCCAAATAATTCCATTACATAATTGTCTGCTGAGAAAAATCGTTTCCTGTGTATTTTAATGATATTATACTGTTTCCAACAGAATTAAGTGGGTATACATTACTGATGTCGCACCATAAGATGCTTACTTGTAAATAGGGTGTGCATAGCATTTATCGTTCATTTACATGGACGCAAAAAAAGATTCGGTTAGTATACAGCCGATAATTGCTGGAAGTGCGTTTTCCGTTATATGCGTTTTTAAATACATTTTTGCAGATTATGCGGTGTGTATAATTTTTTTTTTCATATACAGGGCTATACAAAAGCATTCTTAAACATTACTGCCTTGGGGAGCCAAATACGTAAGAGTGGATTTTAATTGTGTTATGCATTTCCCTGCTGAACTATATTTAGCATACCAAGAGAAGTTGGTGGAATATAAATAAATTCATATACATGGCTACAAAAATAACAGGATATGTCGCTGTTTATGGTTGGTAGCTGCTGTAAGTGCGTTTTAAAAGTGTTATGTATTTTTGATTTGAATTAAATTTTAGTTTAATATGTGGTGTGTATAAAAGTCTGTCGATACTATATAATGTTTCGAGTGCATTTCTGTCTATTGCCAAAAATTGCTAAAAGTGCATTTCAAATGTTTTAAGCGATTTTTAACTGAACTACATTTTAGAATGTTATGATGCAAATCTATTATAGCTCATACATAGGGCTGCACAAAATATTTCGACTAATTTTCTTACTATGGGCGATAATTACTGAAGAATTTTTACTTGTGCTATGTGTTTTCTTAACTATTCACTTAGATATCTTTTTTTATCTTATTTAACAGTGAAGTTTCGTAACAGGTTTATGGATGTATGGGCAAGTGTTTCATAATCCATGATTGACACATGATTTTTCGTTCTTGTTAAATAATTATTCAACTATCCTGGACAAAATTGGTCAGTTGGTAATTTTTCTTTTTGCTCCAACATGATTATTCCAAAAAATTGCATATCAGTATGTTTAAACTCAATGAGTAACACTTAGTTAAAAATTGACTATTATGAATTGGAACTATGTATCAAATTTAAAATGTCAATCTGTCAGATATTGTAAGAAAAAGAAAACACGATATCATATATGACGTTGACCTGAAACAAATCATAATCGATGTTCGGAAATATATTAGCAGTGTTAATTATTAATTCCAAAATAATAAGAATAGCCCAAGAAGATAATTAGAATAGCTCAGTAATGCACTGGAAATAAAAGAGAAAACTCTTTGTGAATGTTTGTTATTTGCTATTTTTTTAAAAATGTGTTTCATGGATTTAAAACTACATTTGTCTCGTTACATGTTCGATGCCTGTGTAATGATTTATTTAGATGTATTTGTAATGCAATTTTTACACATTTGTCAACATATTTTAGGTAGCTTTCAATACAAAAAAGTATAAAGCTACCTATTGCAGCCGTTCGGAGGAAAGCAGTTCCAGAAAATTTCGATATATTTTCACTGATCATGACCCCCAGACCCCAAAACCACCCTCCGTCCAAATGTTGCTTTATATATATATATATATATATATATATATATATGACCTATGTCATACGATAATGCTCGTATTTATAAATCAATTTCGATTAAACTAATTGTGTGTATTAAGCTCACCAATGTCTCGACCGAGTTCGTTGGCCAGCTTGGTCCGCCATCTTGTTTCAAGATGTCGGCCCCTTAAAGATTTAATAAATATTTAAAACTAAAATAAATATACAAAAAAGTTAAAAATTCAAATTTATTTTTTAATTAAGTGTTAGGTCTTGATACAAGGATTCCAGAGCATTTTTTGTTTTACCTCTATCTTAAAAAGGACTTTTTTATCTCAAAATGCTACCGTTAATTTGTGAAAGGTCCATTACTGAGTAGATTTTTAAATGGTACGGAAGTTTTTCTGTCATTATAATTCAGCTAATTTGAAAGATATGGATTTTCAGCTTCTTGTAGTAATTTTAATGTACCAAAAGTGTTTTTTTATAACTGACCCATTCTGTCTATCAGAATCGTGTAAAAATTTAAAAGTGCAACGTTTCGAAAATTAATGGGTATCTATTTCAATAACATAAACTTGTTTTCTACATAACGTTCAACATTTTGTTAATTTATATAGGCGACCTTTCTGCAAAATATTAAAAATAAAAACGCGTTTCAACTTTTTTGGGATACCTTGTATTATTTAATTCACTTATAAAGAGAATGTAAAAGTAATTTATATTTTATTATTATTATACGTCTTTCTGATTGTAAGGTTCAATTCATTATAGGAATAAGGAAGTATATTAATTGAAAGTACAATTTGTTTCCACTCTACGAATTCATAAAAGTATCGATGTCTCTTTAAAAGAATCATTATAAATATTTTCCTTATTAGAAAATGAGAGGTAGTGATAATCTTATAAAGGTATTGACTGTTGGGTGACACAATCCATATTTGTTTTCGTACGACTAATTTATATGTCATCATTTCAAACATAAGCAAAATAACGAGATTCAGTTGAAGAATGTTTGCAACTAGTATTATGGTTATTCTTGAACTTTGTTATCGTAGTTTGGAAAATAACACATTTTATTTTTAAATCAATAGAATGAGGTCCAAAGAAAGCGTGGATTTCATTTTTCAAGAATTTCGACAAAAATTCTCCAATAAAATAGTAAACATATTTCAGAATAACTCATGCAAAATGTGGTCTCGGTTTAATTAAAATAACGAAACATGTCTATTGTTTTGATAGGGAAGTTTGACATACCAATTCACAAAAGAAAAGTTAAAAGTAGAAAAAAAATAGTTTTTGTTATGGGAAATAGTCTACGACTTTAAAAACGGTTCTTTAAAATTAACTAAAATCAAACAATATAACTGTTAACGTGTTCATTTTCAAAATGTCAAAAATACATTTATATTTCCGCTTAAAGGCTTTTTTAAGATTTCAATCTAAATTTTTGAGAAAAAAATATTTCATTTATATTTATATCTCCATATGCAAAATGCTTCGCTTGTCGAAGAAAAATCAGTTAAAATAAGTAAAAATCGTTTCTTGAAAAACTCTTTTTCATTAGAATCCAATGCTTATCTTAAAAAACCACGCATAATTTTATGACTTCAATTTATGTTGTTCCAAGAAAATTCCATTAGAATAGCTAATTTGGAGTGCGCCACGATTATGTAAAATTCATAGTTTTGATTTATGCTTGATAGAAAGCTCAAACTATTGAAACTATTAAAAAATATATATAATTTTTGCTCTGTTTCTTTTTCAAGATATTTCTAACATCATGCAAAAAAAAAAAAAAAAAAACATTATTTAAACTTATAAAATGTAAATTGTTTTCTCAATGTACAGTCGTACTTTTATTAATACTAATTAATCAAAGCGGTTTTTTTTAATTAAGCTCTTTATTTTTTACGTAGATTTTCTACGTGGTTTGGCGCGTAATTAACTCCATTGATTTTGTAACTCATAGTAACCATTTATCAGCTGCGACCGAACAACGGAAAAATTCCTTAAAAATAATTTATTAATTTAAATCTAAGTTCTAAAATATTGAAAGTTGTATTCTCATCGTAAACACACTTGTATACATAATTTTTATATTTCTAGCGTGCTAGGTTGTAAGTGAAAAATCGGTTACAAAATTTCATCTTTACACGAAAAAACAAAGCAAGTTAAATAAAAGTGTATAAAAAGCTTTTGCTAAATTCTCCAAAACATCATCCTTTTTACTTTCTTCTATCTTTACAAGAAGAAAGTATTGGATTCATGAAAATTTTCGACTTCCGGTTTTCGACGGATTTATACGTTTTAGAAGGTCCTGAACACGATTTGACATTTTTTAGAAAATGTCTGTCTGTGACTCTGTCTGTCTGTCTGTCTGTATGTGACAAAAATTTTGTGGGCGCTCTATCGCAAGAACTAATGCTCGGAATTTAATAAAACTTTAGATTCAGTTAGTCCCTAATATAAATTGGTGCTGATTAGATTTTGGTAAAAATCGCCCGGCAGGTGGCGCTGCTAAGCAGCATTATTTGCGATTCCCGCAATAGCTCTATCTTAAGAACTAATGCCCGGAATTTAATAAAACTTTAGATTCAGTTAATCCCTGATATAGATTGGTGCTGATTAGGTTTTGGTAAAAATCGCCCGGCAGGTGGCGCTGCTAAGCAGCATTTTTCGCGATTTCCGCAATAGCTCTATCTCAAGAAGTAATGCTCGGAATTTAATAAAACTTTAGATTCAGTTAGTCCCTGATATAAATTGGTGCTGGTTAGGTTTTGGTAAAAATCGCCCGGCAGGTGGCGCTGCTATGCAGCATTTTTCGTGATTTCCGCAAGAGCTCTATCTCAAGAACTAATGCTCGGAATTAAATAAAACTTTAGATTCAGTTAGTCTCTGATATAAATTGGTGCTGATTAGTTTTTGGTAAAAATCACCCAGCAGGTGGCGCTGCTATGCAGCATTTTGAAGGATTTACACGATTTTAGCGATAGTCATATCTCAAGAAATATTGCACGGAATTTAATAAAACTTGAGCTTCAGTCAGACATTGATATAAATTGGTGCTGATTCTTTTTAGTGTATGCGAAACCTGTGTGAGATAGAAGACAGTTTTGGGATTGACACATCCGACTAGTTTTAGTTATCGCACAACAAAAGTATTAATTGAATACAAATAAACAGTTATCCAGTAAAACTCAGTTAGTCTAAGATACTGTTTTGAAAATAATAAATGATTTGACTTATAATAAAAGTTGAAAGGATATGTATCATTGATAGTCTTAAAGATTATTAGCGGATCAGCATGTCGTTTTATTTAGAATGTTTTTTTCTGAATAATTCTTAGTTAAAAAAAATGACAGCCAATTAAAAAATGCTACATTAGTGACCACAGTATAGTGGCTTGCTAGATAATACTTCTGTTTTCAGAGACAAAATTACATGAAATCCCTAAATTCTTATTAAAATAATTTATTATGACTTGCAGAATTCTTAAAATTATTGTAAATACTCTCGAATTTTTTTACTAAAAATCTAAATATGTGAAACTTTGAATGCAACCCTTAACTTTATTGCTAAAGAAACTACTTTTCTGTAACGGTAACACGCTAACAGTGTTTAGAGTAAATGTCTTTTATGTAAAGTGTGATGTTTCTCATATTTAAATGAAATTCTTGTTCTGAAATTCTTGGCATTCGTTTATACTGTTCTAATTTATTTCCTTTTCTAAACCTTCTTATAGTGTTTGTGCCGCCGATCGGTAATTCAGAATGATGTTTTGCTTTGACTGGTGGCTGATTTCGCTCTCTGGTACGTCGTGTCTTCATAGCGCGGAGGCGTGGTTAATTTAGCACTGTCCTTTTGGTGTTCGTATCTACCCTGAAAGAAGTGTGTTATATTACGTCATGGAGAGATTTTGCATATCAGGTATTATTTTCATTCGGAACTGGGATACGATTTGATTTTTCAGAAAATACCTTTTTTTTTCCCTTATGACAAATAATTTTAAAGATGCTCTCAGTTTTGTTACCCATTTTACTTAGTATATAATGAATTGATAGTTAAATTTCATCAAAGTTATCTAATGGGAACCTTTTTAAATGGTGCAGGGTCACCCATGCCTTATTTAAATGTGCATATATATGAAATTAACGTTCTTATGAATTTTTTGAAAATGATATTCGTGATCTATCAAGAAGCGTCCAATTCTGTATATCTTTTCAAGTTGTTGATGTTTCAAATTCGCCCTTTTTTGAAAATGCTAGACAAGGAAAAAATGACGATTTCTTCTAATTTGACTGATAAATAAAGAAGTTACTCCTGAAACGAAGCTCTTTTTTTCCAGTCTCGTATCCAGCGTGTTCAAGCTTCGAATGGAAATATTGTTTCTTTATACTATTCTTTTACCAAAAAAAAAAAAAAAAAAAAAAAAAAAAAAAAAAAAAACTGCAATATACGCACGGGGTTATTGTTCAAAAGTACTTAATTTCCCACCGCAAATTAAAAACTTAAAAAAAAAAATCATTAAAAATCAAAATGTCCCTTTTGTTTATTATCATCACACAATATTGAAAATTGGCATTTAAACACTGTATATCAAATGCTCAATTACAGATGAATAAAATTCAGTGTGACAACCAGTTATAACTGTTAAATGTTATATAAGTATTGTGATATTTTAAACACTTCTTTTGTCTCTACTATAATTATCTCATAGAAAACATGTAACTATTGCAAATATTTACATAGTAAAAGATAAATACATTTATAAAGTGAAACAATAATGCGAAAATTCCGAAAAAAAGTTAAAGATGCTATAAAATGGTCTGATGTCTCACTAAATTATTGTAAGAATGAAAAAAAACGCAACTGCGCTCGTTGAAATATAAATGTCATGGAAATCTTGGAATACAAAGAAAGATGTAGACAATAAATGTACTCAAAACATTACTAAAACCACTCATTTGTGAAAAAATATAAGCAAACATTGAATATATGTTTTAGAAAAAATAAATAAATATATTGAATACGGTTAGTATAATAAAAATAGAAAATTATTATTCTATCATTGGAAATATTTTATTTTGTCCTAATGCTTCTAATCGTTACATGTTAGAATGCCTTACCTGTCAATGGGGATTATGTAAACTTGACAAATTTTAAATTGAAATAATATTAATTGATGTACTAGAGTGCAAAATGCTTCTCATGGTCAAAAGTTTTCTTTGCGAAAATAAAATAAGTAGTTTAAAATATTTGTCATAGGTTGCGCTACATCTGCTAAAATATCTAAAAGAAAATCAAAAACTTAAAATAAGCAACCATTTCGTCTTAGATAGCGCTATTTATTCCTACATAAAGAGTATTTTATGGTTACATACATCTTTATTCTCTTCATTATTTCTGACCCTGTGAATCAGAATGATGGGCTTCAAGGACAAAAAATTAAATTAAGAAAACACGACTTAACTTAAAGCAGATGTTGTATAAATCATACAGAAAAAAATCAGAGTACGTCAGAATTATTTTTTATGAAAACTAGTTAAAATATTTAAAAAATTGATTAAAAGACTGAATACATTATTAATGAAACATACGTCATTTCGTAAGCGAAAAAAGAATACGCTAGTTTTTAAAGAGCTACAAAATATGTGAAAAAATAAGGTCAACTTTACAAGATCAAAAATCATAAATTGAAGCCCCGCTGAAATGAAGTTGCAGAATATACAACTTTAATTTAACGCATACACGTACATTTTACATCGTGTGAAATACAACTTAGATTGGCTTTGTGTATAAAAAAGTTGGAAATTGTACGTCAAACGTGGCAAATGAGGTGCGTTCGTAATATAGCTAGTTATATAAATATTCAGATCTTGAGGATTTTTAATTCTGTGAAATGAATTATATCGTCTGCAGATTAATTTCTGTAATAAAATAAGTATCTCGGTCACTTGACGGTTACACATCAGAAGCTCCTATTACATGAAAGCACCGATTTTTTTTTTAAATTAAAATTTCTTAATAAACATTTTTATTAATATCTTCTAAAGTATTGATTCGATTTTCATAAAATTTGAAATGTCTTAACAAAATTCTGCAAAGATAATATATCTTAAATTTAAAACCGTTTGGTTGGGTACACCGTTAAAAAAAAATCTGAAATTCACGGGTATTTTTTTCCTGAATTTCACAGAAAAAGTCCTTTTTTGAGACAAAAGGGTATTTTCCGTTAAAAAACAGAAAATTTCCTCATATTTCCTGAAAACAACGGAACGGACGGAGACGAAAGGGGATAACGGGGATATTCCGTTATCTTATCGGCTGCATATTTATTTTCAATGTTTAAAAAACTGACATGTTGTTGCACAGAAAAACTAAAAATTTAATAAATTAAAATTTCGAGTTTATTTAAAAAAAATAGGACTTTCGAATTAAAAAAAGTAACAATTTTCCCATTCTTTTAAAATTATTTGCAATTTATTTTTTAAAGTTATAAGAAAATATTCGCACTTAAAATATATTCTAAACAAGCAGATTATAATATATATAATAGTTAAATTAAGTGAAAAAAAAAACTATTTTACTCAAAAAAGCAACATACAAAAATTATGCTTTCAAATAAAAATAAAATAATATTTTTCTCATTCCTTTAAAATTATACGCAAATTAGTTTTTAAAGTAAAAAAAAAGCACTCGCACTGAAATTTATATCCTAAGCGAACACATTTAAAAAATATATAATAGTTGGAAAAAAATCGCTTTTCTTAAACAAGCAATTCAAACATGTTTTATTGAATTTAATTCAAATATAATATTCATATTTTACATCTAACAATCAAGTTAAGAATATATATAATTCATGTTTTTATCCTGTATTAATATTACAATTCTAAAACATCAACATCATCTCATAACGAAATCTCCCCGCAATTAACTTCAAAATTACCAAGCTTCTAAACCCCAAATTATGTCTGTTCTAAGCCGCCATTTTGAGAATTTCCAAATGATCCTTTCAAACTGCTATTCTAGCAAGCGCCCACTGGTCAAACCGGCAAGACGCTGGACTCGAGGCACTATCACCCCTAGTTCAAAACCCAATGTCAACCAGAAGCTGTTCTTGACGTATATCAGATAGTAAATACTCCCGCTATAGTCGGCAGATGGCAGCACCAAGTGAGATGTCAAGATTATTTTAAACCGAGTTTATCTAAAACGGAAAATGTCCTTTTCTGCAGTTCTACAAGGAATATTTCCGTGATTTATGAGAGCGTTAACGGAAAGTTACCGCTTCTGCAAACGGCAATTTTCCTTCTTATATCTTTCACAACGGAAAATCTACTAACGGAACGGAAAAAGTCCGACAATTTCGCTGCCAGTAGTTTTATCGTGAATTTACGGATTTATTTTTAACAGTGTAGTTTTTGCACTGTTATATGCGGACGGACGGACGGATCAGACGACGACTAGAGGTGCTACTTATTTATATAATTACGAACGCACCTAAAAAGTAGAAACATACGGACAATGAAATGTCATTGGTAGAGACCATTTTGGGACAAAATCGAATAGCCAAACATCTCGTCGATCTTGCTATTATCGCCAAGTTAATGTTTGTTAACTTGTCTCACTAGAGTGTCTCTGTATGACAGTTGTGACTTACGATATTCAGACTGTGTGCGCGTTTCTACAAATGTTTTTGTACGCGTTTGTCTAATATATGGCAAACCTAGGCATTTTCTATTCCAGAAATTGGCGATGCCCGCCTGGAGGAGTTCGATTATAAGACTGAGATAACTTAACAAGCGTTAGCTTGGCGGTAATGGCAGGTTCGACAAGATATTTTGCGATTAGTTTTTGTGCAGAATAGTGTTAACCAATCAGATTATGTACCCCGTATGTCGCCACTCTCATATCGAACTACTTTCTGTCCTCTAATCTAACTCCTCCAGGTGAATATCCCTAACTTCTGGAACGTATGCCACAGTATGCAGAAAAACTTCAGTGTAATCATGCATTTTATACTCATGTGCCACTCTTATATTTAAAGGTGCTCTACTGTTCATTAACTTTCCAGATGTATAGTCATCTAACAGAAATTTGTAAACTATTTTTACTTTCTTCTATCTTTACAAGAAGAAAGTATTGGATTCATGAAAATTTTCGACTTCCGGTTTTCGACGGATTTATACGTTTTAGAAGGTCCTGAACACGATTTGACTATTTTTAGAGAATGTCTGTCTGTGACTCTGTCTGTCTGTCTGTCTGTCTGTATGTGACAAAAATTTTGTGGGCGCTCTATCTCAAGAACTAATGCTCGGAATTTAATAAAACTTTAGATTCAGTTAGTCCATAATATAAATTGGTGCTGATTAGTTTTTGGTAAAAATCGCCCAGCAGGTGGCGCTGCTATGCAGCATTTTTCGTGATTTCCGCAATAGCTCTATCTCAAGAACTAATGCTCGGAATTTAATAAAACTTTAGATTCAGTTAGTCCTTGATATAAATTGATGCTGATTAGATTTTGGTAAAAATCTCCCGGCAGGTGGCGCTGCTATGCAGCATTTTTCGTGATTTCCGCAATAGCTCTATCTCAAGAACTAATGCTCGGAATATAATAAAACTTTAGATTCAGTTAGTCCCTGATATAAATTGGTGCTGATTAGATTTTGGTAAAAATCGCCCGGCAGGTGGCGCTGCTATGCAGCATTTTTCGCGATTTCCGCAATAGCTATATCTCAAGAACTGTTGCTCGGAATTTAATAAAACTTTAGATTCAGTTAGTCCCTGATATAAATAGGTGCTGATTAGTTTTTGGTAAAAATCGCCCGGCAGGTGGCGCTGCTATGCAGCATTTTTCGTGATTTCCGCAATAGCTCTATCTCAAGAACTAATGCTCGGAATTAAATAAAACATTATATTCAGTTAGTCTCTGATATAAATTGGTGCTGATTAGATTTTGGTAAAAATCACCCAGCAGGTGGCGCTGCTATGCAGCATTTTGAAGGATTTACACGATTTTGGCGATAGTCATATCTCAAGAAATACTGCACGGAATTTAATAAAACTTGAGCTTCAGTTAGACATTGATATAACTTGGTGCTGATTCTTTTTAGTCTATGCAAAACCTGTGTGAGATAGAAGAAAGTTTTGGGATTGACACATCCGACTAGTTTTTATTTGCTCAAACAAAACTTTCTACCATTCGTCTAAACTGCACACTCGTACGCCGATTGCTTGATACTGTATTGAATTTTATGATGTGTCTAAACTTTTGCTCCACCTTGTATAATACATCTCACAAACTATTTCACAGCGACATATTTCCAGCATTTTAGCTTATAATTTTATATTATTTCTACAGCGTGTTTAAAAAAGGCTTATCTATGATTTTTGTACTATTTATCATTGTATATTTAATGAAAAACAGAGAGCTGAATATGTTTCATTCAGTTAAATATTAGTATAAAAGTTTCATAAGATATCACCTGAAAAAGTTTCTAATGACCATAAAAATTCTCAATAAAAGTGTAAAATGTTTTTTTTTTTTTTTTTTTTTTTTTTTTTTTTTTTTCCCCAATTTAAAGTAAAATATTTCTTTCTGAATCGAAAATGTAGTATATTTAATCAATACGAGCATTTCATTGTTCTCTCTTTTCTTAATGTACCCACATTGTTTGCTGTATGAAATAGTTTTACTTTGCTATTAAAAAAGCATTTTAGATAATTTTATATGTGTAAGCATTGATCTGAAAATGATAGAAGAAAATTTAAATAGTGTACTCTCTGAAAAAAGATATTAAATATGATTTTTTATATTTATTTTGGGAAATTTTGAATCTCATTTAAAACAGAAATACTGAATTAAAACTATTAAAAAATATAGAGACGGCGAAAGTTTAATATACTCTGTCTGCATCGAGAAATGTCGATTCAGCCCATTTTAAAATATACTGCTTGATATATATTTAACAATACGTTTTAAATTTACTTAAAAAATCTTTTCCTTTAAATTGAAAGTTAAAAGTTTTACAAAAAATCTTACTTCTGATCTCTACATTTTAATAAAATTCTAATGGAAGAGCATAGTAATATTAAAATGATAAAATTTCTGTAAATTTTAATATACAGTGAATTGTTAAAGTCATTTCATTTTTAAAATCGAAAAAAAAAAGTATATGAAGATTTTTTTTAATAACTTTTCTGAAGAGCCTTTTTTTTCACTTTTGAAATAAAACGTTCTAAAACGTGCTTAAGCAGCACTTATTCTTTAAACTATCTAATTGAATATAAAGAAAATCGTCGCAGAACTTTGAGGCTATATATATTTTTAAACAGTATTTAGGTTTTTCGTTAAGTTTTAAGTTTGTTGTTTTTTATAAATTAAAAGAACTGTTATAAGATTTTTTTATTTACTTTATGTTTTCAAGTAATGAGAGATATAAAAGATAAATTTTGAAATTGGGTTTTCAAGTATTGTTGCATTACACGTTCTTTCAAATGTACAGGATGCTTTATAAATGACTACCCACCTTAAAGTTTAATAGTTGATTAACTGTAAGATATATGAAAATGCAATAAGATATATGTTTACCAGCTCGTTCATTATTTTTCAATTGGGCAAATTAAAACATGTAGTTGAAATTATTGCCCACAGATAGTGCTGCACTATTTGTAATTATAAAAAAAATTAAACTAACGAAAAAAAGCATAAAAAATATCTCCGTTTCTCTTGTCATTTAAATTAAATATTTGAACGCAAAGGAAAGTTCGTGTTTTAAAATATTTAAATTAATTTGACAAGTTTTGTAGTTTGCGATAGAGAATTGCCATGTATTGGTGAAAATTTAAACTATTATCAAAATTTTAAACTAAATACATAATTTATGATCTACCTCACAAACCTGTTAATTTCATCTTCATATTTATTATAGTTGAAAAAGTTCCAAGGAAGTTTAAAGTTCTTTCCAAAACACCCTATATAACCAGAGATACCTCAAATGGACAATGTAATAACATTATACAGCATTCTAACGGTACGACTATACGGTATTATATAAATATATACAGTAAAGCTTAACTTCAAAGCATTCAGCTTTGCAGGTAATACGCCATGTAACAGAAATGGTTTGAACTGTTGAACAAAACTTTTGATTATAAAAAGCTTTTTCGACTGAACCACACTCTCGTACGCCAATTATTTGATTTTGTATTGAATTTAAAAATGTATCAAGGATTTTTGTAATACTCTATATAGCACATATCAAAAGCTAATTCAACGTGATATTTTGCCAGCATTTTTTGCTTATAATTTTAAATTATTGCTACAGCGTATTTTTTTAAAAACTTTTTATCTAAGATTATTTTACTATTTAGGATTGAAATATATATATATATATATATATATATATATATATGTGTGTGTAAACTTTTACGAAGATGATTTAATATTCCACGAGAAAATGACAGTTTGTTAAAGATGTAGAATGATTGCAGTAGGTATAAATAATCATGGCGAGTAGGTTAGGCAATGATGAGACACCACAACAGTTTCTTCAATAAGGATCAGCCAATTTCTAGATAAATCGTTTATTAATGAACAGGAGCGATGCCAGTAACAGTTCCCACTGTATCCGGTATAAACTTATAGCCCTCAGGCTTGACGATGGCTCACTACATCATTTAATAGATCTTAACACTCTGAGCGTTTTGAAAAAGGGTAAAACTGTAATGTTGTTTTCTCTGCATTTTGTTTTAATAAGCTAAAAAATATGATTCTTTCAGCATTATAAATAAAACTTAATTACAAATATGAATACAACCCTTGAGAGTATTAATCATTCTTCAATGTTTTGAAAATTCATAAAATCTATAGAATTATATTATCTTAAAAATTGCATATATTGCAGTGAAACCTGGAGCTTAGTGAACGGAATATTACGTTCCACACGCTTAGAGGGTTAAAGAGCTGTTATGAAGTCAGTTAAACACCAGATAACCATTTGGTCAGCACTTCAAAACACGACAAAAATCTGCTCTCCAAAAGCTTGCAAGTCAGTTTTGTTCACGGCGCGTAGAGTTACTGAAAACGACGTAACGAATGAGGTGCGAGGTTGAAGATTTAACACGAAATAATCCCCATCGTAGCTGCGCATTGATTTTGACGTGAAAAATACCCAGCGCGCGGAGCAAAGCATGGAATAATAAAAAAAATGGCTTTTAAAAACATTCGTCTTTCAGAATTTTATAGATTGGGGAGTTGATAAAAGTTACGAATGAACTTAAAGTTTTAGATTAAGATTTGGAATAAGATAATTATTAATATACGTGTTATTACATTTGAAAGGACATTAAATAGGAATAAATATTATTAAGAATTAAGGAAATAATGACTGTTGTGGTTTCTTACAACCACTACCATATTTTTATTCAATTTAACAAATATTTTATTAGTCCTTATTCATTTAATTTTAAATTCGTATTCAAAAATTATTTTAATTCTTTCCTTTTTAATTCTTTCCCTCTAAGGTTTTCTTTCTGTCATTGCATTTCGCTTATTAAAAATGATAGTAATCTTTTTTGTTACCTCTGTACTTCCGGTATTGGATTTTACTAGATGCTTCGATAACATTCTTTGCGTATGCCCACTTCCTGTTCTATGCTCCGCCCCTCGCCAATCAAATTCAAATGTTTTTAATACGTAATTTTTTATTTCTGCCGATTGGTGTTTGTCAATTTTTGCCCCCCCCCCCTCTGTGCCCTGTCAGCGCGGATGCTGCACGCTTTCGACAGACACTGAGATGTTTGCTACTAGAGCGTAACGTGATGACTTGGCTTGCTGTGAAAAAATGTTATGCTTACATCTAAAGTACGATATGAAAAAAATATCATTTTTAAAAAATGTGATAGTTGACGGCCTATAAATTATCTTCTAAGTACGGCAAAGATTTTTGCAGTTCCTCAATGGAGACGCGATGAGTGGTTCTTACTTGTTATAAGTGCACAGATCCTACTGGTCCTGTATGCGGATAATTAATTTTGTTCTGTTTCAACTAATGCGACGTTCTGTATTCGGTTGATGATAAGTCGTAGAAAATATATTTTTTTAACATGATTGCCTCCGAACTCCCTGAGGGAAGGTTAAAAAAAATAATCATCGATTACTTGTGGTAAAAAAAGGAAATGGAGTTATAAAAATGATCATCCATTTAGCAATATGTTTTTTTAGAAGAAAATCTCTTTATGAATAAAGATTTTATTCAAAGATGAAAATTTGCAGTGCAAATTCTTTCACTTGTTTTTTATCTTATTTTTTTCAGATGACTGCAGGTAACAATTTTTGCTTTTATCTTCATTGTTCTTGATTACAAATTTGCATGAATAATTTATTTAACAAATCTTTGTTTTAATAATTAATGTCATGTCGAAGTGGTCTTTTGCGGTCAGAGCAATACTGTACTCACTATAATCTTTTGATCACAAACCCAAATATATATTATCTGGACTATTAACAAGATTCCAGTGCTTAAAAAATAAGGAACTTATCTTCCAACCACCACAGTTCCCTCTTTGGTGCCTAACCGTTAGAAACCTTAACGACATGACAGTTATTAAATTATATTTTGTTATATTATAAAATTTGATTTTAAAAAAATTGCATTCTTATTGAAATATTTGATTATTGGAATATTTGAAATATTTGAAAAGTGGCTTACTTAAGTATTTTAAAGTGTTTGGATTTAAAATAATTTTGCCAGATAATTGCATTGTGTGTTTTATTTACAAGTCATTATTGACAAGTCATTTTAGTAATGTTTAATGCATATTTTTGAAAATTTTTATGAGGAAAATACAATTTTATTCTAAGAATTCTAGACTTATAATAAGGCTTTGTTTTGAAAACAAAACGTTTTTCTTATGATTCTACATAATCCATGGTGTTCTTTTATGCAATATTTACATTTTATTACTAAAGAAATGGTTGTTTATGTTATTATTTTCAAAAGAAGATGAGTTTAGAAAAATAATTTTCTTACTTATAAGTATATGATTAATTTCTTACGATTTATGCCATTTTGTTTTGATAATATTTTGAGAACTATTGCATTCTTTAAAAAAAATATTCTGGTGATTTGACATTATTTTAAAAGGAGACTTCATATAAAATAATTTCTTTTAACTTCTGGTGATTCATAAACCACATTATATTGAAATTTATTAAGAATTTTTCTCAAATTTGTCACCATGCCTCCGAAAGCAAAGTTAAACCTTTCCATTCAACCATTTGATGGGAATCCTCAGACGGTCGAATTTTTCTTCGATCAGTTATCAGATATGCAGGAATTGTATAATTACTCTGACAAAGAAATTGTTGCTCTTTTCAAGTCAAAATTACAGGGTAGTGCATTACATTTTTTTCTTGAAACACAGTTTCAATTTAAAAACTCTAACTTACAAAGCATTCGAAATCATTTTATTAACTATTTTCTGCCAAGTAAAAAAACTGACTCTCTCAAATCTCTTCAAAATTTAAAATTGGATTCGAATGAGTCCATAAAAATTTTTTCATATCGCCTGACTAAACAGCTTCGACTTCTGTATCCTACGTTAGCACCAGATGCACTAGATTCTTTAAAATTTACGCATTTTCTTCAAGCTTTGCCTAAACAAATCAAGCGAAAAATTCAAGAAGAAAATAATTTCACCTGTACTTATTCAAATTCAAGATTGCAACAATAATCAAGCATCACCTATGTTAATTCATACTAACAGAATCTTGAAACTCCAGAAAAGAAATGAAGCATTGCTTCATCCTGCGGATTCATCTAGAAGTGCAACACATGATCAACCAGCTGTTGATAGTGCATCTTCGTCTCCTGTGAAACGACATATTCGTGCTCATACTGCTAATTGTGATTCTCCTTGCTCTCACACTAGTAATAATACATCTCCTCAAATTCACACCTCTTCAAAGTGCCAGCAAGCATCTTCCCATTCACTTAGTTAAGTGCATTCACAAGCATCTGGTAGTAACACTACAGTTCTAGACAAATCTACTCAAAGTAAAAACCATTATGATCTTCGCCCTCGCAATCATAAACAATATAAAGTCTAAACTAATCTTCATTTTTTTAGGATGCCTTTACCATTGTAAAAAAATCTTTTCTATGCTAGCTTGATTGGATTGTCAAATGTGAAGACTGACTGATTATTTTTATTTGTTTTCTTCTACCAAAGCTGCAGGCAGCATTTGTGTAATTTTTATTTTTTTTAAGTCACCTTCGCCTTGACACAATGGAATTGTCATCCTGTAAAAGTATGTAAATCTTATTTTGGTTTCTCCTGTTAACTATGTTTCTCACTGAAATATTTCTGCAAAACCATATTCATTTTTTTGGAATTTATGTTTAATGTGGAATGTGCTGATAGCTCAAAACTCTTAAATTCAGTGTTTGATTTAAATTGTATTTTTTTAAAACTTATAATTCAATATTATAGTTGGAGATGAAATGTCATTGATTAAATTATTTTGATAAGGTAATTTATCTTAAAAAGTAAATTGTTATTGATATAAGGTATAATATGAGTACATATGTCATCACTTTCCCTATTGTGACTTTTAGAATAATACAAATGTTACTTCTTGCATGCCCTAACATCTAACCTCTTTTTAACATCTAAAGAGTATGCATGCTAATACTTCTAATATTATTATTGTTGGTGTATTATGTAAAAGGGTTGGTAATACATTAAGCTCTATAGGTGTTTGAAAACCCACAAATTAAAAACAAATGTTTATGCATATGAAAATTATATGCTTTGGATCCAAAGTTTGTTTTAAGTCATTACATTTAAATAAAATACTTATGTATTTTACATGGTAAAAAATTAAAATTACATGGTTATTCTTATAAATGTTTGAAAATTCGAATTAAACATATTCAATAAGTGTATAAGTATTTTGTGTGATTTTTTTTTACAAGTTATGTGGTAGAATGATACATTTATTTATGTATTTTTCTGAGAGCTTAAATATCCTCTCTTTGCCATCATTTAATTTGAAAGTATTATTGTTGTTGTGTTAGAGTTGTTCAACTAAGAAAAGTTGATTTTGTTTTAGAAAGTGCTATATATATATATATTTCTTTTTAATGAGAGTCTAAATATTCTCTCTTGACCATTTGCTTACATTTTGAATTTTTGTTATGGAAAAATTCTCAAATGAGTAATTTATTGAATTTATATAAGCATTATTCTAATAAAAATGTTAATACAAAATTGAAATATAGTTCATCGACTATGACTAGAAATACAGTTGTGATTCAAAGGTCTTATTGTTGCTATTTCTTTTCCAAAATGGAAATGTTTTATTGCTAATGTTATGCTATATTGAATAAGGGAAACCATTATTAGTATGATTACCAATTTGTATCATATAATATTATTTGTTTTTGTGTACAATATTACAACCTTTTTTACTCTTTTAGTATATGCTGAACTTACTTTATAGTGTTGTATTTGTTATTTCACATATCAGTGAATGGACTTTTAGCAGCTTTATTTCAAAAGACTTCACTTTTTGCTACTGAACTTACTTTACAGTATTGTATTTGCTATTTCACATATCAGTGAATGGACTTTCAGCATCTTTGTTTTGAAAGACTTTACTTTTTGGACTGTTAGCAACTATTTTTTGAAGGACTTTGTGTGCTTTCTGCCAGAAGAATGTAAATTTATTATTATTTTTATTTTGTTTCTCATTATGGCAAGTTATATGTATATTGTATATAGATGAGGAAATATTGACTCGATGTCAAAATTGTTAAATTTCTCCATCTCACCAATATTTTCTCTTGGGGAAGCCGGAGTATATATTCTGGTTTCTTACAACCAATACCATATTTTTATTCAATTTAAGAAATATTTTATTAGTCCTTATTCATTTAATTTTAAATTCGTATTCAAAAATTATTTTAATTCTTTCCTTTTTAATTCTTTCCCTCTAAGGTTTTCTTTCTGTCATTGCATTTCGCTTATTAAAAATGATAGTAATCTTTTTTGTTAGCTCTGTACTTCCGGTATTGGATTTTACTAGATGCTTCGATAACATTCTTTGCGTATGCCCACTTCCTGTTCTATGCTCCGCCCCTCGCCAATCAAATTCAAATGTTTTTAATACGTAATTTTTTATTTCTGCCGATTGGTGTTTTTGCAATTTTTGGCAATCCCCCTCCGTGCCCTGTCAGCGCGGATGCTGCACGCTTTCGACAGACACTGAGATATTTGCTACTAGAGTGTAACGTGATGACTTGGCTTGCTGTCAAAAAATGTTATGCGTACATCTAAAGTACGATATGAAGAAAATATCATTTTTTTTTAAATGTGATAGTTGACGGCCTATAAATTATCTTCTAAGTACGGCAAAGATTTTTGCAGTTCCATAATGGAGACGCGATGAATGGTTCTTACTTGTGATAAGTGCACAGATCCTACTGGTTCTGTATGCGGATAAATAATTTTGTTCTGTTTCAACTAATGTGACGTTCTGTATTCGGTTGATGATAAGTCGTAGAAAATATATTTTTTTAACATGATTGCCTCCGAACTCCCTGAGGGAAGCTTAAAAAAATAATCATCGATTAATTGTGCTAAAAAAAGGAAATGGAGTTATAAAAATGATCATCCATTTAGCAATATGTTTTTTTAGAAGAAAATCTCTTTATGAAAAAAGATTTTATTCAAAGATGAAAATTTGCACTGCTTATTCTTTCACTTGTTTTTTATCTTATTTTTTTTCAGATAACTGCAGGTAACAATTTTTGCTTTTATCTTCATTGTTCTTGATTATAAATTTGCATAAATAATTTATTTAACAAATCTTTGTTTTAATAATTAATGTCATGCCGAAGTGGTCTTTTGCGGTCACAGCAATACTGTACTCACTATAATCTTTTGATCACAAATTATATATTATCTGGAATATTAACAAGATTCCAGTGTTTAAAAAATAAGGAACTTATCGTCCAACCACCACAAATGACTATGTCAGAAGTTAGATTAATTTAAAGGAATAATGCGAAATAAATGCGAAGGGTATGCGAAGGAGATAAAATTTTTATATAACACACACACACACACCACATATATATATATATATATATATATATATATATGTGGTGTGTGTGTGTGTGTTATATAAAAATTTTATAAAATTATTTATATATATATATATATAGAGAGAGAGAGAGAGAGAGAGAGAGAGAGAGAGAGAGAGAGAGCTCAGTATGTTTAAATCGAGCATATATGGGTGTTAGAACTTTAATTTTAAATCCCCGAAAAGTTTATAATGGACATACAAAATTGTGGATAAAAGTGTAATTTTCTTTTCAATTTAATGTAAAATATTTTTTTCTGGATCGAAAATATAGCTTTAATATTATTATAACTTTAATATTTTTTGTTTTTATTATCAGATTACCTTTAATTATCAAGAGCATTTCAATGTTCTCTCTTTTCTTAATATATCTACATCATTTGTTAGAACATTAGAAGACATTTTAAATATTGTTCACTCTAAAGAAGGGATGATACGAGGGTAAGTCTTTAAGTAAGTCACAAAAGATAATTAAATAATAACTTACAATGATATTCACTTCAAAACTATTTTTATTTCTCAACATATTTTCCACCAATATTTATGCACTTATATCAACGTTTTATCAGTGCCCCAACACCAGCGGCATACTATTCTTTGGGTTGCTGTCTCAGCCACATTAGGACTTCAAGTTGAACCTTTTCATCATCTGTGAACATCATCTTGCAACTTCTTCAACATCCACCATACAGCTTCGACTTAGCCCCAAAGGATTTACATCTGTTTAGTCCACTAAAAAACCATCTTGAAAGCAAGATGATGCTCACAGATGATGAAAAGGTTCAACTTGAAGTCCCAATGTGTTCACAGCAACCCTGAGATAGCAACCTAAAGAATTATATGCAGCTAGTGTTGGGGCACTGATAAAACGGTGATATAACTGCATAAATATTGGTGGAGAATATTTTGAGAAATAAAAATAGTTTTGAAGTGAATATCATTGTAAGTTATTATTTAATTATCTTTTGTGACTTACTTAATGACTTACCCTCGTAAATATGATTTTTTTTATATTTATTTTGTGAATCTAAAGCTAAAGTATATAGGAAAAGTTGAACAATTTTAAATTGATAATCAAAATTGTGATATCAAAACAACATTTAATTAAAATTTCATAACATCACTGAAAGTTATTTTTAGCTATAATTACTTATACACGTTCACGCATCCGAAATGTTAAGAAACTCCAATTTTTTACATGCTTTCGTAATACTAAAATTACTTCAACTTGAAAAGGCAGTCAAGGAAGAGCCGAGGAATGTGTTCTAATTCGTTTATGCTACCCAGTATGACAGCTGCAGATTTTACATTCATCATATAATATGCTAAAGGTCCTTTCACTTGGAAAGAAAAATAAATGTAAAAGCACGTAAATCAAATATAATGGCTATATATACCATTTTCTGTAAGTGAAATATCGTGCTGTATTTCAATAAACATGTCAATTTAGTTATTTTTATAACATCAGTAAAAAGGTATTTTAGAATTTATCGGCCATATAGCAAAATATAACCGAACTTTCGCGAATCCGTGTAAATAAACCGTAATTTCCACACGTACGATTTTCAATATGGAACATGCTTTAAAGTGGCTCAATAACATAGATAGTTTGTTAATCAAGATATATTTACGATAGTAAGAACACTGACGAACAGACAAACAGATGTCAGAAATACATTTCATCAGTCGAAGCAAGAAAACAAAAGTGCAGAAAATACTTATAAGATTCTTCCTTTCTTTTTTTTTTTGTATTCGCAAAGTTTTTCAATTATATGTATTTTAAAAATAACTTTGTCAACTTTTTTATGTTTTAAATTTGTTTCAGTTTAAGGTTATAAATTTTACAATATCCGTAAAAATGTCTGAATCAAAGTAATGTTTCTTTCATTTCTTTTTATTATTATTATTAATTCTCAAATTTTAGTAGTTTATGCAACACTATATTAGTTATATGAATCTCTTCAACAAAAAATACCATAGAAAATGCAGTAACTAAACACGATGTGATGCTTTGCTGCTCTTTAATCAATAACAGTTACTTGTGTGAATTAATGGATCACAGAACATTCTTTGAGGAAACCAATAAAAAAAGAACAATTACAAAGTGATGGATAGAACACATTCTTATTACGTTTGGCAAATCAACTCATTCGTACTTAAAACAAGCTACATCATACATCACGTAGTGTAGAAAGCAGAAACTAAATAAAACAAAGAATTTGGAAAACTGAACATAGAATTTGTTTCATTTGTATTATTTGGATATTCTTTATCTAGCAAAAGTTTCTTAGAGGAACTTATTTTGTGAAATTTAACTCGTTCGCGTCTGGCGTCCTATTAATAGGACATGTCTTTTCATTGAATGTTATTTTGCCTTAACAATATTTATATTATTATCTGCATGTAGTAATGAAAGCATTTTTTATTATGGCTCCATTTTATGTTTCAGAATTTAGTAATGATATAATAATAATAATAAATTGCTTAATTATCTTTACACCGTTAACGATTATTTTATTTAAAATGAAAGTTATTTTTCCGAAGAGTAATTTGTGATAAAACACAAAATACTAGAAAGTTGTGGTCTTTTAAATCTTGTTGCAATATGAGATTTTCTAAATGTCTTTAAAAATTCTTCCTTGTTATATTGTCATATGCATAGTATGTAAAATATCTACGGTCCTTAGATTTCAGTAGGTGGCATATTCAAAGTTTCAGTAAACGTTAATTTTTGTGATTTAAATAGCTACTTTGAATAATATTCATGTAAAAGTAATCCCCCCACATCCGAAATAAAAAGACCCAAAAGGGTTATACAATTTTCTTGATTTATCAATTTATATAAATAATGCATTAATGAAATTATGGATATTTAAAACGTGAAATTAATTAAATATTAATATCGCATATAAATATACGGGATTAAATTATCAGAAACTAAAACTGCGGTTTTGAAATATTTATTATAATTTTTTATAAGAATAAGAATAATTTTCTTTTCCTGTTCAATTTACTATTACAGTTCGGGAGACAATGACGTTTATTGCTGAACATTTTATAGTATTTGATCTTATAAAATGTAATTGGTCTTACTTAGTCCATCAAGAAAACTGCTGCCAGATATGGTTGCAGCGGTATCAGGAATTGCAACATTCCTTAATCATAGGGAGATGATTGAAACCCTTTTAGGGAAGATCGTTGCTGGTCGTAGTAATATCATTCAATTGTAGAGGGTGTTTTAAAAATGACCGGTATATTTGAAAAATCAATAAAAACTAAACGGGCAGCGATAGAAATACACCGTTTGTTGCAATAAGCTTGGGACAACAGTAAATTTTCAGGCAGACAAACTTTCGAAATTAGTTACAATTTGAACAACAGATGGCGCTGCAGTCTGGAAAAATCTGAACTACGATATTTTCTACATATCCACCACGCGCAGCATTAATATTGCGTAGTCTCTGAACGAAATTACCAGAAACCTTTGTAAACGTGTCAGGCGGTATGGCTTCACATGCAGAAGAGATACACTGCTTCAATTGTTCAATTGTTTCTGGATTGTAGTCATTTTTTAAACACCCTGTATATTTAAAAAGATTAATTAGCAGTTGATAATAAAGAAAATTGTCACTAACTTAGAAAGTTAGATATAAGCTTTAATAATATAAAAAATTTTGTATAAACCATGAATTCTTTAAAAGTGCAGAATTCTGAAAGTTTATGCAATCTTTTTTATCCGAACAAGAATTATTATTAAATATGAGGCATTTATTTGTGATGCTCAATTTTATATTCTTTAGTTTTTTCGCAATACCCAAAACATTTTGTTTAACTTATGCAAATAAAAAGAAATAATTTTCACCATATTTTTACTGAATATTGACTTTCCAACATAGTTGTAAAGCGTTCGTAGGTCACTTCTACTACCTGGCTATCACTCCATTCTTGTGTTTATCCGTCTATAAGCGTCCTCTAAGACCATCCCTCTAATTTTATAAAATAATTTTGACTTGCTACGGCAGTAGTATATCTGATTTAAGTTTAGTGCTGTATGTTATGCACTAAATATAATATGTGTAGTTTTTATAGTTTGTTTTTAGGGACACAGAAAATAATTTGGACATATTATCAACCAGGATGGTACATTTTTGAAATATATTTTAATGACTTTATACTGTTTTAAACATAGCGAGAAAGAGATTCGTAATTTAGATACATCAGATAATGCTCTGTATATAAATTATAACTGTATAATTGACTTTACGTTTTACAGGTACTTACAAAACAACTTGAATGCATTGCAATCATTTGGTGTAATTGTTTGAGGTGGATTTTAATGATGTTACATTACATACAAGCAGAACGAAATTAATATATGTTATTTAGGTGTTCTAAGGTATGTTTTCCATGAAAATGGATGCTTTCAAATATTTTTCTTTTGTGAGGTTACATTAAGTAGTTCGGACACAAAGTCAAAAGAAACAGGCCATACAGTGAAACTTCGAGAACTCAACATACCTCAGAGTTTACAAATCGCATCGAATATCAAGCTAGCAATAATCTAATGAATTCCATACTTAGAATTTCATTTTAAAAAGTATTTTTGTGTAATCTTTTTAAAATAATAAAATATATGTACAATAAGTAATGTTGCAATATTAAATATGTGTTAAATATCGAAATTATTAAAGAGTTGAAATAGTTTCTTTAACAAAAACTGATTTCCATTTATTTTTGCTAGATGAGGGAGTAAGATATTAAAATTTCATCACTTTATGAAAATTAATCTAGAGCTGTATAAAAAATAGGAAGCTAAATTGTATCAGAGAAACAAATAATGAATTTCAATTAGAAAGTAAACTGGATAATAAAATGAACAATTTTAAAACATTAGTTGCGATACAAATTTTTAAATTGCAGTTGACTTAAGCGGATTTTTGCTAAAATGAGTGGAGTTATCAAGATTCTTTTCCATTGAAGTTAATATTGTACAACTGGTGGAAAAGAAAATACCCCACACTATTTTATCACCAAAAATATACAAAAAACAAAAATAACCATTCGATTACGAATTATGTCTTCTTTAAATGTATGCTAAAAAATTAGATGGAGGCTGTACTGATATAGTTACTCAATACAGATATCGAAATTTTAAATTTTCAATACCGACACCTAATTTTGACATCATATTGGGATTTTTCGATAAATTTACCTTAGGATACTAAACGGGATTTCATTCGAGGAGGTAGTTAATAAATTACAGAGATTTCAAATTTTCTACTCCTAATATTAAATTCATTTTTAATAGTTGCAAATCAAACTGAAATGCGGGTAGTTTTTTAAGCATAACTCAAAAACTACTTGGCAGAATGAGTTTTAAACTTGAATTCGCATATTTAACGCATCAAAGTACTGATTTCTGCTAAAAAAATTATTGGATTCAATTTATATATTTTTATAAAATTAATTTATAAATAGTTGTATTTTGAAATTCATATTGAAATTCATATAACTATGAATTGTAATTATCAATTTTTAACAGAAATTGATTTCTAGAAGCTTCAAATATGAGAATCGAAAATTACAGCTTATTCCGCCAAGTCGTTTTTGAGTTATGCTAGAAAATAAACGGCATTATAGCTTGTTTTGCAACTACAGCTCCAAGTAATAAAATTAGAATAACATTTCATTTGCATTTGAAAATACATTTAGCTTTATTTCACTGTAGTACAATTGAAAAAGAACAGCGGTTGATGTCTTAATGAATTCGCATGTTATTAAAGAAAATTAAAACTGTAAAAGATTACATTTTGAGTGAATATTGTATTTTTGTAAAATTATTTTCATTATTCAAAATATTAAAATGCTAAAATAGGTGTTTCAACAAAAATCAGATTACTTATGAATTTTCCTAATTGGTTGAGAAAGTTGCACAAATTAAACATAAAATTAGCTTCTGCGGGACTTCTTATTAAGTTATAAAAACGCGTTGCATCATAATTGTTTTTGTTTTGTGTGAAACATGGGTCGATCGTCCGACATAACGGAGTTTACAAAGCATCGTATTATTAATTTGCATAAAGAAGGTCGTAATCAGCAATATATCGCCAGTTACTTAAAATGTTCTGAACCAAGTGTTAGTAGAGCAATAATGCAGTATTTTAATGAGGGACATTTTGAAAACAAGCATCTGAATAGTGGCCGAAAACCAAAAGCTACTCAGAGAGATGATAGACAGTTCAAGAGTATTGCTAAAAAACCGTTTTAGAAGTGTAAGATATTTGAATCGAAAGTGGAAAGAACACGGTGTTGATGTGAGTGAATCTTCAACACTAAGACGTCTCCATCAACTTTGATTTCAATCTCGTGTACCAAAGATAAAGCTCCTCATGACTATTAAACAATAAAGAGAGAGAATGAAGTAGTGCAAAAAAGACTTTTATGGGGTCTGGATGATTGGGAAAAAAATATTGTTTAGTGATGACTGTGTGTTTTTGTAACATATGGTGATCAAGGTGTTTGAGTAATATGAATGAAGCAAGAAGTATATGAGAAGGACTGCATGACGATCAGTGAAATTTGCAGCCAGTATAATGGTATGGGCTGACATGACTGCAGATGATCCTGGAAGGCTATGTATCGTTAACGAAAGGATTAATTCAGAGATATATCAAAAAATCCTTCAGCATTTCATGATACCATCGTCGGAAGATCTGTGTGGTTACGATTTATTTTCAAATGATTTACACCTTCATACAGGTCAGTGTCCACCAAGAACTAGCTTAGCCAACACTAAATTAACGTACTTCCCTGGCCGGCGAATTCGCCAGATTTAAATCCAATAGAGCATTTGTGGAGAATAATGAAGAAAAGACTACAAGATATTACGCCAAAAAACAAAGTTGAGCTTCTTTCCAGCATAAAGTCGACATGGTCATGTCTGGACAGAAAACATTGTGAACCACTTGTAGCTATCTTTGCAAAGCGAGTTCGTGCTGTTATAAAATGTAAAAGTGTTGCTACAAAATATTAAAGAATAACTATGTTTTCCTTTTTTTTTAAAACACGTATTATTTACAATGCCTTATTCTAATATTTGGAACAAGGTAAATGGTTATTCTAATATTTTGATTTTTTCCAAGTGTGAATAATTATTTTAATTTTTATGCTAAAAGAATCTACAAACTATGTAGATTCTTACAATATTAAGATTTATCCTGTATTATTTTTTGTATAAGCGATACATAAAAAAACTTTTTTTCACAATTCCTTTTTTTCTATTATTCTAATTGTTTGACTTGAAGCTGTATTAAAAATGACTTTGCATAAGGAGCTAAAAAATTTTGAAGTGCTGTATTTTTAAAACTACTTCACCGAATGTCTTCATGTTTGTTATTCTGAGGTAATATGTACAAAACAATCCAAATATTCTGTAAAAATGAAGTCTTTGTATTGAAAATATCAGAGTTCGATGCAATTTCTAAATAAAAATGGCCGCCTAAGCTTATTTTTAACACTCATTTAAAGAAGATATAATGTGTAATCTAATGGCTAGTTTCGTTTTTTTTCTAGTCCATTTGGCAGTAAAATCGTGTGGGGGTAACGTTTCATTTTTTTCAGATTTAGTTCTTTCACTGACTATACTAATTATATAAATGATAAATATCGAGTTATCCAGATGCCGAGTTATCGCGATTCCACTGCAATATTATGCTATTGAACGAAAACTGCCGGTGAAGAAAAAATTTTGACAGATATATTATTCATAAGGAAAATAATGCACTGATGTATAGATATAAAGCATTTTAAAAAATATGTCTTACATAAATTTTCTTAAAAAAGAAGACCCAGCATTTGTGAAGTACATTTAAACTGTATTATTATTCCTCCCTTTTCCTGAAATTACGGATATAAAAAAAAGATATCATTACTCAAGTATTGTAAGGAAATATTTTATTTCATTTATCCTGGATAAGTTAACACATTATTTGCAGATTGTTTAAAAAAAAAAGCATACCATTCGCTGCAGATGTGAAAATATATTTCCTATGTACGTTATCCTTTTAAATTTTTTCTCTTTTTTATTTAAAAAAAAGATTATTTTTTGTTGTTCTTACAATGCTTTATCCTTATATATATTTTTATTGAATCTGTCTGAAACTGAAAAGTTGATACACTAAAGAAAGCTTCTATAAAATGATAAATTAATGTCAATAAAGAAAATATTTAAAAAATATTTAAAAACTAATATGTAGGTGGAAGCCATGATTTTTTAATTACGAAAAATAATATTTTTAAGCTACGGTATAATTATTTCAATAACAAATTTCTTGGAAAATATAATTTTTTAAGGGAATTTACAAAGTGGAAACATTTATTAATCATAATGTCAGACTTTATTAACGACATTATATAACAAATCCGAGAACCCAGAGATAATGTAATTCCTTAATTGCTAAAAGGTGTTAAATATAAGCCATAAAAACCGAAAAAGATTTATACATAAACTGTCTAGATAGTTGAGCTTCACCGAAGCCGTTTTCAAGACAAGCGAGATTTTTCTGCATTTGCGCGATATGCAGAGCGCAATGATTTGAAAAGTAATCATAGATGTTTTCACGTTGTCACTCAGATTACTTTCGATGTTTTATCTTGTTATTACTTTTATGTTTATTTTCATAATTGGAATCATTGAATACCTCAACCCATAATTTTGGTAAGAGGATTCTGCATCGTTACATATTGAATTTTTATGTATTATACTGTCAATGGTTTCTCTTATAATGGATAGATAGCATAGATTGGAGGGAAAAACATTTTGTTTTCATTCAAATTTATTTGGATGGCTTCTGGATATATAATCTTTCAAGTGCTGTGGTTTTTCTATTGTTACTTTACAGCTATATGTTTCCTTTTTTTAGAACAAAGTTTCCCACTAGTCATACCAATAAGTAATTATTCGATTCGTTGGTTTTATTAAATGTGTTTTCATATACCCCTGAATAATTTTCAAACTGAATTAGGTCAATTTGTATGCAAATGACATCCTTTACTTCGGAGGGGATTTGGTTATTAAACAGATATTGAAACGTGTAAGGCTATATTTTAACATCTCAAAAAATGTTAGAAAATATTGATTTTTTTTCTTTTTGCGAATAAAATTTGCTTTAAACTTCTTATTATTGACAATATTCAGGACAAATTTTCTAATCTGTTACCATTATTAAAAGCAATTTTACGAGTAGGGGAGACCGGGGCAAGATGACTATGTTAACAATTTTTGTTGTTTATTAATTTATTTTGAAGTAATAGTAAAATTAATTTTACATGAACTGATAGAGTATACCTTTGTAGTATTAAATACATTACCATTTAATTTTTCAAATAAAAAAATAAAGGATAATTTTATTTTTCCATAACATTAACAAATCGTCATCTTGCTCCAGTACTGGGGCAAGATGACTTTGGCCTTGGAAGATGACTTTGACTTGAGGCAAGATGACAATATTGAAAAAGATTGAACATATTTTATCTTTTGAATATGTTACATGGTTTAACAAATGATAACTGTGTTTTTACATCTTACAAAGTATCAAACTAAGCATAATGCATTGATTGTAACGTAATTTTGAAGTGTTTAGTTGTGCAGCTAACAATAGTCACAAATAAAAATGCCATTTTCATAATTGGAACATTCCTCATGCCACCACTCTTGGAATTTACAGCATTGGATCCATTCTTCTGTTGGTGGATCACAATGCCGGAAGTTGGCCTTAAACGCTTTTTGAATTTTTTGGGAGGAGGGGGACCAGCGGGGGAGGGGGGGAGGTCTTGACCCCGTCGAACGGTACTCCCCTCGTACCGATCGGACGCTCGGAAGAGGAGATACGGACCCCGATAGGGTTTTTCTTTCGGGAGGCTAGGGGGGCTTAGCGGATGGCAAAAATGTCTTCCTCTGCCACTTTTCGAACGACACCTCCATCGATCCCATGCGCCCCTTAGCCCCAGAGGAGATAGAAGCGCAAGGTCGTGCGAACAAACACACAGACAAACAAGCGTTTACAGGATTTAAATAGAATGGACAACATAGTTAGTTTAATAAATTCCGAAACACAGGGCCAGATGACGAGCTCGTCATCTTGCCCCGGACTGCCTGTTTAAAAATATTTGTTTTCATTGCCATGAAGGAAGGCGATTAATTGACATTTATTCATGGTAATAGGTAGTATTTAAACTAAATTACTCATAAATATTAAATAGAAACGATATATCTTACCTGTATCTGTAGCAGAGCTTATTTACACATGCATAAAAGTTATAACGTGGCAGCAGAAAACAATCAAAGCTTCACAACTGACACAAAAATGGCGATTTCAGCGTCTCTATAGTATTGTTTAACGAACGGCCGATAGGAGAGCCAGTAGTGTCCAGTTGATGCTGCCACCTAGCGGAAAACCTAAAAATTAAGACATTCGTCATCTTGCCCCGGTCTCCCTTATTATGTAGTTCATTATCCAAATTATTTTCAGTACATACTAAGATAGTTCGACTTATCTAAAATCAACAGACTGAAAATTTTTAAGTAAATGAATAATGTGCATTTTTTGATAAAGTAAATATAATTTTAAAGTATATATAACTTTACCTCCAGCCTGTAATATCCGTCCATAATAAGAAAAACCATTTGTACTGCAGCACGTAAAAAATCAATATGTAACGATACAGCGTCATTTAACTTACCAAAATTACGGGTTGAATTACCGCATGGTTACGAGTATGGAAATAAACATCAAAGTAATAATAAAATAAAATAACGTGTGTAATTATGAGAGATAACATGAAAAACGTGTAAACCGGCGTTTCAAATCATTGCATTATAGATAGAAACAGCAGAAAAATTCTGACTTGTTTTGAAAAAGGCTTCGGCAATGCCGAGACACGTAGACAGTTTACATATTGATTTTTTTATTATTCTTTTATGGTTTTTATTATCAATTAATTGAGTATATCAATGGTAATTTGTATTTTCCAAATTGCAGTAGACTGCGTTTCTGATAGAAAATAACATACTTTGAAGAAAGCACTGATAATCTCGCCGTCTGTATTTCGTTCACTGTTAAATGGGGATGAAGGGTTCGATACGCGACACTGAAAGAAAGTAGCTAAAATGATATAAATGATCAAAAGAAAGCATTATTAAATGGAAAGCTAGGTTCTGTTAGTTTCTAGTTCTGGCTGTCTCCTATATCAAAATATTGTCTAAACTTGAAAAAAATTGTCTAAACTTCTATAATCAACAAAACAACTTGACGAATAGATCCCAGGCGATTTTTTAACATAGTATCAGCGAAATTCCCGTGAAGTGTTACCATACTTTCTGTTGTTACGTATTCGGAGAATGTAACATACAGCGAGAGAATTGACCGCACGTCTAAAAACCAGGTCGTGCAGTCTTATAAATTTTGGATAGTCTGATAATCCAAGACCATCGTAAATAAGATTGGATTACGAAGGAGAATTATTCGTTTTTGCCTGGACTATTACTAAAAAATGAAACTATTATTATTTTTAATATTCCGTGACGAGATTAAATATCCACCGCGTGATCACAGTCGTAGCGGAGAATCTCCGTATGTTACGTGTTAGATGGGACAAAAAGACATATCGAGATTGATCAGAAATTAAAAAATTTAGATATCTTACCTAAAACTGATAACTTTTGGTTTGATTTATGCGTGCGAAATAATGAAGTTCATAGTTAGACTTAAAAGTAGAACACAGTAATTCGTCGGTTATCAATGCAGTTATCAGCAGTAATATATTTCAAATTATCCATCTTACAGTGTGTTTCTGTCATTATATTGTTTTTTCTTTTTTTGAAGTTACCTGCCTATATGCAACCTAAAACTATGTATATTACAGAAATAGCTTGTTTCTGCATCATTTAATTTAATTTTACTTTTCTTCATATACTTATGTGGGAGTCTATCTCATTTGTAGTTAATGAAATCAGTTTCAGCTAGACCCGTATTTCTTTCTAGAAAATTTGAATAAAGATATCAGATTCGAAATACACAATATAGTTAGCGAACCAGTCATAATTTCTACGGACTAGTAAATTCTTGTAATCACTGGTTCTTATTATGAATCACTTTGATTTTTCAATATTGTCGAGTCGAAGTTAATTATAACACTACACCCTTTTCCGAGGTGTTAGATTTCGTGAATGCTCCGATATGAAGTTTGGTATTGTTGTGGAAAGTGATCACAGAGCGCTGCTTTTGACACATCCTCTAGAAACGCTTTAAAAATGTATTCAGTGCGATGGAATGATTCGGTTATATTAAATTATGCAGAATGTTACAATTCGTTTCAACAAGTGACGCTCCTCAAGCATAATCCACTCCGCATAAAAAATATATTTTCTTCCGCTAATGAAGCATTTAATTCACTGATCCTGCTTTACAGAGAATATTCAGGTCACCAATTCTAGAGGAAAAAAAGTGCAGCTGTTTATATTTTACTACACGCGAAGAACGAGTATGTTTCTGCGATGAATAAACTTTGTTGCATATATTTGTTGCTTTATTTCTATCGACTAAGGGAGATATGTACAATGGTGTTGCAACACCATTGTACAGTTTTAACTATCAGATTTTAATCACAGCCAGATATTCTTTTTTAAAACTTATATTAAACTAGAAATCACATAGCGAATCTTCACTACCATTATGATTTGCACAACCTTATAAATCCAATTAAAAATAGCCCCAAATTTTCAGGTAAGACAATTGCACTTGATCGATTCGTTTTATGACTGTGACTAATATTTAATTATTTGGAAAATAAAAAGTTCAAAAATGGGGAAAATTTCTACCGAATATAAAGGTAGTTACAGCTATACAGCTCATTCTCAAAAATACAGCCTAGCAATGTCTTCTATAGAGTGATAATACCAAAATTGAATCACCATAGTTTGTCATAATAAGCATCTTAGCATTGTTTGTCATAATAAGCATATTAACTTCAACTGAATTCAATTCCACAGATGACAAGCTATAGCTGTCAGGCACAGTGTTCGTACAAAGCATAGTAAGCGCAATTGGTTAGGCGATAAACCCCAAACTCTAATAAGTCTTAATCTATGTCAAAGTCTAACTAAATATGACATGTCATTAAATTCTGTGTATTAAGTATTAAGTTACAGAGTAAACAAAACTTATGTAACAGACAGGCAGATAGTCTGTGAATAGTCAAATTCTATTAAGATTAATGAAAAACGTACATCTATCAAAATCCAGAACTAAAAAAAATCACTAATCCAATACTTTCTTATTATAGACAGAGAATAAAATTGAAAAAAGGTACAAAATTCATAAATTACTAGCTCGCGTAGCAACCCGATATGTTACAGTTTGATTGAATAGGATCTTTCAATTTTTCGGAAAAAAATCAATCTAATTTAATTGTATATTTAGAAAATACAAATAACATTAGTTTTTTTTAAATATCTCATTATAATGAAGAAATTATGTTTCAATGTAAATGAACTGAAAATTACGAAAATTACATTTCGTGAATTACGTGATTTTAATGCAATTATAGTAGAATGCCTTTATAAGAAAAATGCGACAAGCGGTCAATAAAATTCAATTGGTCGAGAAGCTTTGTGATAAAAATTTGGAGAGCTTGCTATTATTTTCAAGATAATGTTTGTTTAATTGTTTAACTCGTCTAAGCGAATTTGTCCAGGCAAATATCGTCAAGTTCTGTAGTGTGGGTTGCTGTACTTTGAGCAAAAACTTTTTATCTGAGCGTATGTTCAGACTCCATACTTAATCACAATCCAATTATGTATATTTTCGACAAATTTAAAAACTATTATTTATTTCGGATAAGAAATATTAAAATATTTCAGCTTTTTAATAATAATTTTAGTAAATGTAGAAGCTATATGAATATTCTTTACATTGCATCCTTTAAAGAGAATATAAACTAGAAATCATGAAAAGATATTTTCAAACGAGACAAAAATAAAGAAATTTTTTCACCATTTCCGATAGCAGACAATATCTTATTATTTACTTTTAATTTCCCTTTTTTCAGAAAAATGGATTATTTTGTTGCTATCTTTAGAGAAAATTTTCAAACAAATCTATATCTCTGGGAAAAAAACTGAGATCTTATCTGACATTCTCGGATTCATGTGGATAGCTTATGTTAATTTCACCGCACTGCATTCCATATTCTAGGAGGTGTAGTCGTGAAATACAAACATGCAGTCAAATTTTAATAAAATAGATAAATTTTATTAATTCAATAATAAAGAAATTCAATATTTACCGCTATATGTAGAAGGATATATATCCCAATTTTAATATATATATTTTTTTTGTTTCAGAAAGCAGAAACTTTTTAAAAATGTCTAACAACTCGAAACATGTGGCCCACTGGAGCTTCAATTTATTTTCTGTTTACAAAAAGTTCCATTTGGAAACATGAAATATCCATCAAATAATTCATGGCGCTCGTAAATGTCATTCATCTGATATAGAAGAGACATTCTTAATAAAACACGGAAAATAGTTTCATAATTCTTGTCTACATATATCAAACGTACCAAAAACCTTTTCCTTAAAAAATATAAAGAAAAAAATAGTATCACGAAAAAGGTAAACAAAAATATTTGTAGAACATAAAGAAACACTCTAAATGTTTATAAACAATATTTCAGTCCGGTTATAAAGAAGATTTTATAAAAGAGATAAAATATCAAAATTTACCCGTCAATTAAAGAATTTGAAATAATAAAAGTGTCTTTACAGTATCAAACTTTAGATTCACAGATGACTTAAAGGACTATTTCTAGTTGATTGTGGATGCTTTTTCTTGAAGTGAAAAATAAAATTTATTTTGTAATAAAAAATTCATATAAAATATTTCCATATTGTAGGTTGAGGCGTTTGTTGCATTGTAAAAAAATGTTTCTTAATCTAGAAAATATAATATAACCGCAAACGAAAATATACAATAAGACATACAATATCATCTTCCGAGTTATCCAGGATTTCGAAAAGTGTTCTTTATCTTTAAAAACCTCAGAAATCAATGTATTTTCGAGATTTAAAAAATAATTTATAGAAATAAAATGTCTTTTGCTGTCATTAGTTTTCGGAAGTGTTTTCGAGAGGTTTTATAGCGTGTTATTCAGTTTTCTCAATCCGGAATAAAAGTATTTCGGATGCTATCAAATCTCAAGTAAACATTCGCATGTTCAACAAACGTGTTTTACAGACAAACATGACAAATTAACAGCATCAACATTCACATTAAAATTAACATAATTTTAAATATTTGCATGTTTAAATGCAATTACGCAGCTAAAAATGTTTAATTAAGAGGTAATAGCATCTTAAAAACCAATATTCCGGTTATAAAAAACTGATTAATACACTATAAAAACTAGTTTAAAAAGTTTCCGAAAATCAATGGCAGCAAAAGGAACTTTTTATAAGTTCTTCTTTAAATTTCAAAAATATATTGGTTCCTGGGGTTTCTAAAGATAAAAACATTTTTCGGAGTTATGGGTAACTCGGAAGAGGTTAGAGATTATTGAACATTTTCGTTAGCGGTTATAGCATTGGGTTTTCAAATAAGTTCATTCTATTTTTCACGGAATGATAGTTTAATCCGCTTCTGCCTTTCCTTTCTTAGCGCCGCACAGTGGGGCGTTTTGATGATCTAGGTGGACAAAATTAATTTTTCCGATTATCTCGGAATTTAACAAGACCGCGTATACTGGTAGCTGAATGTCTCTTTTGTCGAGATCCGTATGAGTTTTGTCAAAAAAACCCGATGTGTCGATTAACTACGACCGTAAAGAAGGCAGTTGATTTGAGAGACTTTCAACAGTTGCATTATTTTTCTGTAAGTTCGAAAGCAAGTCGTGACTTTTCTGTTTTATTTGAAAGCAGGAGTTTACTGGACATATGTCACATGTTTGTCACACGATTTAACCTATTGTTGTTTGAAAATAAGCGCTCTCTTGTTTTCAAACTTCATCTTGACTTTTAATACAGTATTAAGCATTATTAAGCAATAAGCATTTTTTAAAATCAAACTGCCATTCCTAAAGTATTGAAAACTTAAGACAGCTCCTGCGAAAGTTTGCGAATTATTAAGTTATATTAACTTGAAGTGTGCGTCTGAGTGTTTAATTCAAATCTTGCAAGTCAATTTTCACCACTTTTAATTATCCGATTGAGCTGAAACTTTGAATACATGTGTAGTTTCAATGACAATACAATATTATAATTAAAAAAAAAATAATAATATAAGTAATAATATAATAATAATAATAATAATAATAATAATAATATAAATATTAAATAAGTCAAATATTTATCACTGTTTGGTTATTTTATTACTGATACATTCGAAAACCCAGCAAAACCTAATTAAACTTCAACGCAATAATTTTGTCCACCTAGATCCTCAAAACGCCCCACTGTGCGCCGCCGGAGTGACTTGTGAGTGAAAGGCTATGTTTCACGGAATCTGTCAGCGAATGTTTTGTTTTGTGAACATTTGTATGACTTGCGTGGCGTAGCTATGAAAATAAACGCGAAAAACGTGAATAATCGTCATATTTTGTTGTACTATTTCAAAAAAAAGGAAACAAGCGGCGGAGGATAAAAAAAGTTGTGCAGTGTATGCGGGAATGATTCTGTAACAGAACTCTTTTGTCAAAAGTTGTTTACCGAATTCTGTAATGAAGATGTCAACATCAATGATGCGCCACACTCCGGTCGCAGACCGAGATTGATTTTAATAATGTCAAGGCAATTGTTGATGCGAATACATCCTAAACTATTCGGAATATTGCTATAGAGTTAAATATTTCCCATACAAGCGTGGAAAACCATTTGCACCTACTGGGATACGCTTTCCGTCTCAATGTTTAGGTGCTGCATAAATTGACGGAGGCGAATTTGGTCAGTCAGATTTCTATTTGCGATTCATGTTAATAAAGCGTCAAAAAGACGAGCCTTTTTTAAAGCGAATGGTGACGGGCGAGGACAAATGAATCGTCTTCGATAATGTAGTGCGAAAAAGACCGTGGCGACAAAGCATCGATACACCTCAAACAACTTCAAAAGCATCCAAGAAACATCCAAGGACTGCATCCCAAGAAAATTATGCTCTCCATGTGGTGGGATTTCTAGAGTGTGCTCCTAATTCAATGGACCAAGCGCCATCCGTCTACCACTTGTCGCTGCAAATTTTTTTGAACGGGATAACTTTTGCTGATGAGAGGGCTGTAAAAACGCACTTTGAGAAGTTTTATGCCGATATGTCACAGACGTTCTATGAACTCAACATTATGGAGTTGGTGGAAATATTATCGATAAAAGCGGCCAGTAAATAATTGATTAAAATATATGAGGTGTGTAGAAATCATTGTGTTTTTTAAACCTTAAAAAACAAACGAGATTATCTGCCAATCCAATGTATATTTGTAGATTAAGAAACATTTGTCTGTTTTCAGTGTACGGTCGATTACCTGAGGAGAGATATAGGCTGAGCGGAGAGGAGTGGATATTGCCCTATGTAGGGGGTCTTTTTAAGCGACTTTATCCTGTACTTTTAAAAAGTTTGAAGAAACCCACTGTAAACTCAAAAGTTAGGCAGACGAACGCGAAATGAGTCCAATCTCCCGCCTACAACACTCAAGAGCATTTCAGTAGTGTAATAAATAACATTAAGATAACTGACTACTTTTGGGACATTTTTCCAAGGAAACATATTTTTAATTTCTTTATGCAGTTTTTGGATACAATATTAAATAAAAACATAAAATTGTACAAAAGATTTGTTTATATTGCCATACTTATTTGAAAAATTGGGTGATTTCGAATAACTTTTTTTTAAAATTCCTATTAGTAGCTCACACTCTCTTTATATATATCTTGTTCAAATTTTCAATCGTTAATAAAATATTTTCTATTCATCCACTCAAGTTCAAATAAATTTTTTTAAACTTGTAGTGGGTGATACTTTATGTTAATACAGTTTTTATCAAATATTAATTCGTTAATTAAATTTAATTAAATAATTTTAGTTTTAAATGGGAGAAAAAAAATCTTCCATTGTTTTCATAAATGAAATGAAAGATTTATCTCCAATTAGTGATGCCACAGAAATAAAATACCGCAACGATGATTATAAAATAATGTTCAATAAAGATAACGTGGGACATTAATGCTGCACGGGTTTATTTTATATATTTATGATAAAAAAGTAGGAAATTACTTTAAAAAAAAATTATTACTTGTTTAATTTTAATTATTATTCACTTCCGCTGAGCATAATCGCAAATACACTGGAAATTCAAATTAAAGGATAATGACAGAAGTAGAACGTAACTGATACTTAACGAAAATTTATTAAGATAAATTTATACAAAAGGAATAGTTAACATAAATTACAATGATTGACAGTTGATTATTCTCTAAATATTAAAATTAAAACCAAATTTATGAAAATAGGTAAATTATGGAAAAATCAAGTCATCTCTTGTGGAAAATATTTTTCTTTAATATGGTGTATGGTCACCTCCGACAGATATGCTTACCTCACATCTGGATTTCATAGATTTTACCAAAGTGTTGATCAAATCTTGTGGAATTTCACGCCACTCTTCTAAAAGTGCACTTTTGAGCTCCAGGAGGGTCATCAGGTATTTGGCACGCTGAACGTCAGCAGCCTATGTCATCCCACACATGCGCAATCGGGTTCAAGTCGGGTGAGTAAGGTAGCTATTCAATTCGAGTGATATCTTCTGTTTGCTAGTATTCTGACACCACATATGCTCGATGTGTCCTAGCATTGCTATTCATTAGGAAAAAACTGTGGGCCAACAGCCCCCCTAAACTGTCTAACTTGGGGTTCCAATAGCTCCTCCACATATCTCCGAGCGGTTACATAATCTCCTTGAAAGTTATGCAGCTCGGTGCGGCAATTTGTCATGATTCCCCTCCAAGCCATTAAACCGCGGTCGCGTAAACGGGATATTTCAAGGACAAGGAAAGGCAAGTTGCGTGTTCCTTCCACTCTTTAGATCAAAACACGTCTAGAATCAGTGTTCAGACTATATCTGGACTCGTCAGTAAAAAATACTCGGGCTCAGTCTTCTTGGCTCCTTTGACCATTGAGTAAGACATAAACTATTGGTTTTCTCGCATACAGTCCACGCTGGTCAAGCTTTTCGTGCAGCAGTAGAACGGCCAATTCGAGTTCCTGTAGTAGTCTGAAGGTCTGAAACCAAATCTCTTGTAGTCACTTCGCGGTTTCTTCGAGCGCCAATGACAGAAAATGATCTTAGGATGCAGTTATTGCTCTTGGTCGTCTTTAACCAGGCTGTCTATCAACGGATCAGCTGCTAAAAAAACAGATCCAAGCTTTTCATATGACACTTTGAGGGATATTCAAATCTTGAACGACCTCCATTCGTGCATAACCTACCTTGATTCTACCAATTATACGCCACTTTTGACCTTCACTTAAATTATGTCTTTGAACCATAACTAATGAATACTTATCACTTTCAGGCACCACATTCACTTTAATCAAAAGTACAGACCAGAATTCCAACATGCGTCCATTGATCACCACATTGTCAATCACCGAATTTACATATTTCTGGCACTAAGGTATGCGCGGAAGTGCAATTTTGTGTTCAACTTTATTTAATTAACATAAGTAATTGCAGCAGTGTGCATTGGTTGCAACAGTAACATAGTAAGCATATTTTTTCTCATTATCGTTTAATTTTGATGACCAGTGTAAATGTGACCACTGGTAATCTCTTAGTAATAACGTTTGCTTAATAATGCTATATTTAAAATTTGATTATAGGGTCATCTAGATATAGCAATTGCACAAAAATATTTTTTTTTTTCAAATCTAACACCTAGTACTTTCATTATATTTGAATTCTTTGGCAAAGTTTACGTTAGGATACCTAACATCAAATCCTTTGGAAACATAGTCTAGGATTTATGAAGGTTTAAAGTTTGGACCGAAACAGAAATTTTTAACATAATTATTTCTAACAGAAATCATTTTTAGAACCTTTAAATATGAGAATAAAAATTATAGCTCATTCCGGCAAGTTGGTTTTGAGCTGTGCCCCAAAATCTAAAGCCATTGCAATTTGTTTTGAAACGATTATCCACTTAACTGTTTTGCCCGAACACAATTAGGGAAATAAGAGTTTGCTTGTTTCGTTATAAAAAGCTGTTAGTTTGCTAAGTTATTGTTTAGCTGCTAATTTTTAATTGCTATCTTCGCTTTATTAATTGGCTTACATTTTTCGATTATTTAAGGCAAATATTTCAGCACGGAAAAAGTTGTGTATAGTCCCTATCTTTAGTTGATGGTGCCACCCCCCCCCCAATCATTTAAAGGAGATAAATATGTATTTAACATTAGAAATTCGAAACGGTAAACCTTCATAATTCCTAAACTACTTGAGCGAATGACTTTTCGTTTGGTATTGAAGATACAATTTTTCGAAGAATATAAATATGATACCAAAATTAGGTGTTAGTATTTAAAATTTTAAAATTTAAGACAATTTTTATAGTTAAACGACTCTGGAAGCAACATTAGATGTATCATTAATTAGTAGACATTATTAGTAATATATTTGTACAAGTTACATTTTTATATGGTAATTTGCGGCAGAATTAATAGTGAGTGCCCTTTTTTTTTGGACGACATTACAAATATTACGATTGCTGTATGATAGCGTTGTTGAAACCGATGTATATACGATTATACAGAATCTAAGCGTATATAAAAATATTGATTTTTTAAAACGTTTTGTTTTTGTCCATTTAAGAAATTGAGGAATCTGAAAGCGCAACGTGTACCAGAAATCCATTTACATCTCAAAAATGTATATAAAAGAATCAGATTGTGTCAGATTGTGGTTTGCATCATAAGACTTGCATAAATGTCGATTTTTATTTATTTATTTATTTATTTATTTATTTATTTTTCTTTTTTTTTGGGGGGGGGGTGGAGGGTAAAGTAAAAAACGGTTCAAATATTCTTTTATGTTACACTTTTATGTTATACATTTATTCTAGTTTGCTATAAAACATTTCAACTTCTTGAAAAGTCTTATGGTGCAAACCGCACTCCGATTCAACACATAGTTAATTTTTTATGTGTTTTTGAAGTATGAATGGTGTTATGGGACTCTATGAAAGTAAACAAAACCTCTATACAACAAATTATGAGTTTGTTTTACTGAAATTTTGTTAGGAGAATAAACTTATGGGATACCTTGTAATTCCTTAATAAAATATACCTTAATACACATGTTACTTAATGTATGTACTCATAAAACTGGAACGTGTGCCATAATAAAGGATGGCTTAATTTAAATTCTGACAGATTTGAAAAACGAGTAATTGGGGAAAAGTTTCGGTTAAAAATAATTGCAGTAACAGGACTATTTTTTTAGAGGTTTCTATTTTTATTTTGTATTTTCTTTAACGCAATGCGCTGAATCTCACGAATCCGTAAATCTAACAAGAATACATGTAAATCACACTACAACACTTAAAATTCTTTAAATCATATTCTCTCACATTTTAGATAAATTATAAACTTATAAAAAGGTTCAGTTATAGTATGAAAATTAAAGTCGTTTTTTGAAACATTTTCCAGCTAAATCTAATTTAACAATTTATGGGAAATTTTATGTATTAACACATCTTTTATCCTTACATAGCATGAATCTTCTCATAGAGTAAAAAAATCAGAATTTTCTGAGTAATGTATAAAAATTGACTCAAAAGAATTTTGCCTCGCATAGATACATGTAATAACAGTAAAGAATTTTCCTCATGTTTTACTTTTAAAAATTGTATAGTTTTAAACGAATGTTTTATTTGAAACAGTTTATAAAAATATTATAAAGACATGGAGAGCGACTAAACTTCAAGGAAATTTTCATAATACATAAAAATGTAATTATATTCTTAAAGTTAATTAAAATATTTTAGATTATCAGCGATTCTGGCAGATCCTATTATCTGAACATAATTCATTACGCCTAAGGCTTTTTGACAGAAAAATATTCGTTACCGTTGTCGAATTTACCATTTAATAAGGTTAAAAAATGACGTTTTAGCACAAGTTTATAATCTCATTACATAAAAGAATGCTCTAATAATTTTCAAGACTAATTTAATTTCTAAAGGCTAATTTCATTGTCCATAAAACTGCATTTTGACAATTTATAATGATTATTCTTTTAAACATTTAACAGAGATATATTAATTTTCATGCCTCAGTTTTAAAAGTGGTTATTGAAAGTAACAAAATATTAATAAATTATAAATAGGAAAACATTTAAACTTTTATAAACTTTTATTATATTTATGGACTGATGCCTGTTTAAAAATGAATAAGCAATGGAAAATGGTTGTGGAATTATTATTTGGAAGTTTCAAGTACTAAATTATAGTTGTGCATTCAAAAAATATATAAAAATTCATCAATTAATAAAAATTAATAAACTTTATATTTTTATCAACGTAAAAATATATTTTTTTATTAAAAACAATATTTGCCATTTTTGAAAAACTTTAAACAGCTTTCAACAAATTTCACATTTATTCAGAATATTAATTTATCTATACTTTAGAATATTAATAACATTAAATTTATTCAGAATATTAAATAAATTATTTATATTTCAGAATATTAATTCATAATATTAATTACATTAAATTTATTCAAATTATTAATAAATGATTATTGATTATCTTCGGTATTTTTATGTCATAACAAATATAAATAGGTTTTAAATGTTAAAAGATATATTCTGCTATTCAAAAATTTTAAACCTTGATTCAGCATATTTTACAGTGAAAGGAAGAATATGTCAGAATGTCGAAAAGGTACTAAAATGTACAAACTGAGGCAAATAAATATATACTGAGCTGTCCAAATTTAGCATAAGATGTATTGTATCTAATAAAAATAAGAAAACTACATTAGATTAAAAAAATAATCAGACGCCAATATGATAAGGGAAAAAATTAAATTACTGTCCTATAAGTGAGTTTAATCGTTGCATATCTCAGAGAAATTTAACATTATTTCCTATTGAGTTTTGGGTAACTGAAGAAATCGGTATAGAATCTTGAGAAACGTACAAATGAGAGAACTTTGTGTATAGATTTATAATTAAAAATTGTATTGTAGTGATAATTTTAAATTACACAAATTGCTGTTACCGATAAATTCCGTAAGTACATTTTTGTATATTTTTTTTTAACTTGAAATAAAATTAAAAACAAAAAATGCATTCATTTCGTAAAAATAGCCAGTTTTCTACCTATGTTACCCTTTACTTTCTCATATCTTAGTAAGAAAGATAAACTACAAGTTTTACATGCAGAGTGTACAGTCTTGTTTTGTAGCTATCTGAAGAAAGACAAAATATCTGTCAGCTCCGTCAAATTTTTATTACTGAGAAGTACAGAATTTGATACTGCCAAAAACGAAGGTTGACAACGAAAATCTTTCCCGTCAAGGTGCACCGAAGTTGCATAATGAACTATAAGAAATAGCATAATTGACGTCCCTTCACAATAAATATTTAAAATGGCCTCCCCAGAAACTAAACACACTTAGGCATGGTGAAATAAGTTATGGTATTTTGCAGTGGTAAAACCTTCGATGTATATCTGCGTGTTCTCCTTAAAGTGCACGAAGGCACATGGATTGTGAATGCATATTCATTCTTTCAACATTTTCCATAATAAAAACTATTTTTCGATAAATCCGGTAATCGCGACGACCTCATACATGTGCTCACTGTCGTTGAACAGTAAACAGTACACGAAAACGAACAAATAGTCTACAGGCTGCGTGAGAGACACGTGAAGTGTCTATTGTCCTCTCGTCTCTTTCGATTGTTGGAAGTTTCGCACTTTTCCAGTGCTTCTTATTTTTCTCACTTCATATGCAGTACCATGGGGGCAATTTTTCGTGACCTCTCTTGTATATTATTCACATTAATGAAGGGAAATTCTCGTTCAATAAGGGAATTAAGGGATAATAAGGTAGCAATAAGGGATAAGGGTTCATTAAAGGATAATAAGGGAATTTTTTTCTTTTTTCGTTCTTTTTTTTTTATTATTAGGTATAAAATTATGATTCTGCACTTTTTTGAGAATAATAAAAAAAAAACTTATGCTTTGTTAAAAAGAGAGTAAAACTATTCATAGTATTTTCCATCAGAAGCTTCAACAGACCATCTGTCAGGCAACAAGGGAATTTCTCAATGCAAAAAGTGTGGTTGGTTGAAAGCAATAAATTCATCAAGACAATTTTGGATATCTGCGTAATAACTGAAATCCTCTTCAAAAAAAGTGTTCTGCATGGAGCAAAACAAAAAGCAATCTGAAAAAAAAAAACATCTAGTGAATATAGCTGAAAGGGCAACACACAGTGTTTCTATAGTTTAATTTAATAATGTTGCAACAAGTGAGGATGGCCAAGTTGGAAAATAACAATGCCCTGCCTTTGAGCCTTGTTTTGAACGAGTTTCTTAGATTCTTTTTTTCAAATTGAATATTTGTTCTTTCTAACATTCCCTATTGATTATCTGAAGCTGTTGATACAGTGTGCAGTAGAATACGTTTTTTGTTGTACCTCTAAATGCACAATATAAATTTAATGGCATGTATGTTCTCTTTCGGCACTGGCGGACCTAACTTACCCATACCCATCAGTGCCGAAATAACACTCATGCCTTCAGGCGTTTGGAATTCGTGTAATAATATTTATATTCCATAAAAATTAGATGCAGACATCGATTTCTTGTTTTGTTTAAAATAGAAGTTGTGACAGGTTTTTTCGACTTTCCGCATTCATATGGAGCCCTACTTCTTGCTTTTGAAATACGTATACTGCATGTATACGTCGTGAAAGGCATGGTAATGTAATAGACAAGCATTTGTAATTCACAAATCAATTCAGATTGTGTATGGCAAGGACCATCATCAAGGACGGATCCATAGTTATATAACTGAAATATTGAACATATAATTCTTGCAATTTGTGTACAAACAAATGACGAAAACGTTATACTAAAATAATTCATTTTCATACTGCATACAGCCAGTACTAATACCATAATACTTTATTAGTTTATAGCTTTTTGAAAATTCCCCTATTTTCAGTAATTACAGAAAAGTTCACAATCAAAATTCTTTCTGCACCTTTAAAATCTGTAGCCCGTTATTCAAGGAACAAAATAATAAAATTATTTGAAAGCCTAAAACATGTTTTCTAAAAAGTCTTTTACATAGTTTTCATAAATCAGATTTACACTAATAGAGGCAATTTGTAAACTGATCGATATTATTAGCTTTCAACTCAACATTTTCTTTTACATGGTATTTACATTCGTCAATTCACTTATAAAAAATTATTTTCATCTTAGTATTTACAACATAATAAAACCCCCGATCTTTCTCACGACTTAATCAACTGAAACAAGCTCTACAAAAAGTATTCTACTGCCTTATTATAATAATATATAGCAAAAATATAATTATGAATCTTAAATCTACATAATTAATACTACATAATTAATCTACATAATACTTTTAACCCCTTAATCGTCGCGCTCTTTAAGTGTAAGCTACTTTTTAATAATTCAGATTGCTTGATTACCACCAGTTTTTTTAAGTAGAAATATTCGGTTTATTTAATAGGCAGATAAAATAATGCGAGAATAAAGCCAATTATACTATTTTAAAAAACTGGTGGGGATGAAACAATCTGAATAAAACAAGCGTAGCCTACACTGCCCGTGAATGTCTCGGGCACGACGATTAAGGGGTTAAATATACCTAAATTATATAACCTAACATGAAACAACTAAAAATTAAAATATGTGTTGTGCTTCGTTAAAGTTGTAAATCATTAATGTTTCTCAGAAATATTTAGTAGTTAGTTAACTAAATATTACTTTCCAAAAAGTATGTATTTTTTCAAGTCATGCTGAAGAAATGTGCAAATAAATTTCTCTAGGTATTTGGTTTAAAAAGACAATTTTGTGTTTCGTGCATACACCACGCCAGTCCTCTAAAATTGTGAAAAGCAAATTAACATTTTAAATGGCATTTTAAAGAAACAGTTCTCTTACTTTTTATTTTGTATAAAGTAAAAGTATTATCTCAATATGTTTGTATATTGACTGCTACAAAAAAAAAAATCTTTAAAATGCGAAAGTAGATGTTTAAAAATGACTATGTAAAATACATGATTCTTTAAGTTCTCAAATATTTAATTAGTGCTTTAGAAAATTCCAAACATTGAAAATCTTCAATTCGTATTTATTCTTCCGAAGTAAATAATGTCATTAAAACTATTATTTTCAAAGAAGTATTTGCAAAAGATTTATTAATAAATAATGCTCTGTAATTCTGTAAAAAAAATATTTACTCATTGATTTTTTAAGTGAGCTAAGAAGGATAATTCTTTTTCCGATAAGAGTTTTTTTACAAGTAAAAGTGAATTGCAGAATCATTTTTTTATGTTTTATAAACAGTTATACTTCTAACATAAACATTTTATCGAAATCCAAATGATTCGATCTCTAAGAGAGAAAAAAGTAAAGTGTTAAAATCAATTTAACACTAGAGCTGCCATGAGCCGTCATTTTGACGGTTACCAAATGAATATATTCCGATTCGAACCAGAAATTTCTTTTTAAAATAAATTAAATATAAAACTCACAGAAATACGTTAAATAAATAAGTTAAGTAGTTTTAAATAAAATTTCTGCTGTGTAATAGTTTAAAAAAAAACTTGAGTAAAATTTCCGGTAATTCTTGTGTTAAAATTGCAAAAATGTAAAATTATAGTCATGTTTGACCACCAAAAGAGATGTACTTCACAATTACGGTGAAAGTAAATATTATATAATACTTGATAGACATAAAAAACAATACAAAAGTAAGAGGAAACAGTATGTTCACCTTCGAAAGGGAGCAATGACATGGACATATCCACTCTAGTTATTTTTTTCTGAAATACTATGGGAATCAAGATATAGAGGTTCAACAGTAATTGGTGTCATATGTCGATCCGATATTAATATTTTGTGATTGTTTAATCATTGTTTATCGCTAAAATCAGAATGGTAGATATTGTATTAATAAAATTTACTTCCCACAGCTAGGCAGACATTTATATGCGAATTTTAAATGAAGTAAGCTGAATACTAAAACTCATTTGATGAGAAATTTCGTTCAAATAATGATCATTTGTTTATATTATGTGTTCAGAAATTTGAAGAGAATAAAATATATATATATTTTTTCCAAAATATATTTTAAATATTTTTTCAATACAAAAGAGCAAAATGTCTCCACTTAATTAATGTATGTATATTTTTCAAAATCTCATGTAAGAAACCATCTCTGCATTCTGAATACAAAGTTAATCGTTTTCTTTAGCATTTTTCTTGGTTCTTTATAGATAAAGTTCTTTATAGATAAAAGTTCTTTATAGGCACTTCAGACAACATTTGCAGCTCCTTAGTTAAAGGGGGGAAAAGGGAGCAGGGGTTATGGTAACCGATATCTAAACACGTAATCCAAGCTATTATTATAAATAATAAGGGTCACAGTTTAAACTGGAGTTTTGTTCTGGGCATCAGAGAGTACAGCTACGATTTTGAACAATCAGTATACTTCTATTTACTTAGTTCGTCCAGCGATGTGCGTAGGCCCTCTGTTATTAAGTTTAATTCTGGCTCCATTTTGCAGATTTACTTTTAAAAATGTTTTTCCTATGCGATTACGCAGGTATTACAACACATCTGAAACTTTATAACCACTAAATTTATTTTAATTGTATACAAAGTTACCTTATGACCTTATTACCTTGATATTGACATATTCTTATTTGTTCGATATATTTAGATGTAATTATTGTTTTGGATTTCATATTTATTCTTAGATAAATCTCAAGATATTGATGATATAGAAATCGCAACACATTTCGAAAATTTATTTATTTTAATTTTTATTCCTACATTACTTATTTCAAAAGGTACTCCTACGATTTGTCCATAAGCAGGATAGTTCGTTAAGTGATGTCTTTGGCTCCTCTCTTGCTATAAATATTGCCTAATTTTTGGATTCACCTTTTACATTATTTATGTGATATTTATGATTATGTGCACACTGTCGTGTGTACTTCTACAAACTCCATTATTTTCGAACATCATTACAAAGAGGAGGGTTGATAAGGCTCATTTTTGCTCCCACCCGCCCCGGTATTGTAATTTTCTTCTAAGATATTTTGTGTATTGGAACTGTATTTACCAGCACTCTATTTTATTTTTATTTATGAAGACTGCTTAAATGTATTATACAAGATCAGAAACATGGGTTTATTCAGTGAATTTTAATGTATTTCTATTATATCAATTTCATTTGTTTTCCGATTTAAAGTTATCATAACACCATCGTAAATTTTTATAGTTAATGTGTGTATAAAAAAATAAAACATACATGAAAACTACGAGGGTTTTATGATGTCTATAATCGGAATACAAATGAAATTGCTATAATTAAAATACACCAAAATCGAACTAAAAAATGCTATGTTTTTGATTTTGTATATAAATTTAAACAATATTTTAAACAAAAAAGTAATCATAGAGGCAGTAAATACAGATATCAAATTATATTAAAATAGTCAAAACAGCTTAGAAAAGTAAAAACGATTTTTTACTTCTTTTTTTTTGGGGGGGGGGGATTAAGCTTTATTTACCCAAATCCTTTAATAGCAATTACCCTATCTTCTGTGCTTACTATGGCTGTCGATGATATGAGAAAGTGCGAAAAAAAATTATATATACTTTAAAATCCGTTCTAATTCTCTACTTTGTCTTTCACCTTTCTCCGTTCGATTTAATGCATGTGATGAATGCAAACTCTTTAAACGAAAAGAGACAATATTACGCAGGAAGTTGATAAATATTTGCGACAACATCTAGATCTAAATTCAATTTTCAATTAAAAATTCAGTGCGTCTGACTAAATGGCGTTTTTGTTCATAATTTAATAAATGTTTTAAGTTATTTTAACGTTATTTTAAATAAACTTATTTACTTTGTGTGAAATGTGAAGAAACAAAGCAAAGTACTGAAAAATTTCAGTAATTTAGTCAGCGACACCGTATCTACAAACTATTTATATATGCGTGGATTATCTAGTTTTTTATGTCTATTCTTTTCCAGTTGTTCTGGTAATGACGTCATGTTTCGTAGAAAGCAAGGTTGAAACATTTGAATAAATAATAGGAATTGAAATCCAGTTTTGTTTTAGATGAGACACCTCGTTCATTTTGCGCATATATGTTTATTGTAATCCAACGTTCAATGAAAATTTTTTTGCATTACTTACATGTAACAACATTCCTCTTTTTTAACTGTAAGAGTTCCCGGATACCCCAATTAAAAGTTGTGACAACTTTATACTTATTGATTAATACTCCACTCGACCACTGATTGGAGACAAATAAATTGGTAAATAATAATTTTATTAACCTTTTTGAAAAAAATTATAAAAGTTTAGGAAGATTTAAAAAAATCACTACGAATAAAATAAATTTAAAATTGAAATAGATTCTAAAAGAGGATTAAAGAATTACGATTATTTCATTAAGTCTTTTACAATCTGAATATTTTGTGAGATTTATAGTACGAATACCACCCGATATTAAAATGAAACTTTTCTCACATTGAGTTATTGAAACGTGTTACAAAAAGTGCCGCCTAATTTATGACATGAAAAGTGCAAACTACTTTATGACATAAATAAAGTTCCTTCCAATTAAATTGACACGAATGTCGCAGCATTCCAACTTTCTATAATACGACTTTTCTAATGCGTGGGGGGGGGCATTAATTAATGATTTATTTTCCATCGGATAATATGTGTGGAAAGCGTTATTACTTCTATGTAGCTCTGCTATTCAGGATAAACATTAACATGTTAAATTTTGCAGATGTGTCACCACTACTCTGAGTTAATCAGTTCCATCTCTGCTATATTTTATCACACGAATTATAAAAATAAGACATAGAAGTGTAGTAAATAGAAATTGCCCTGTGACAACTTAGAACGCGAAGCGGGTAAGATGGTGTAATACCATGGATTTCACGTTCAGCCACAGATATATTTAACGGATGAACTAATAATTTATTTAAAATAAGTATAGTAATCAGTCAGAATAAAATACATAACATATTTGTAATTCGTGGATAATCGCAGGTTTTAGCTGTGGATGCACAGATAAACTCCCATTAAAGTCTCGTCAATATTAAACACACTTTATGAAAATTCGGTAAATCTCTATAGACATTTTAATAGAACTTATTTAAACGAAAGGTGATTTTCCACTTAAGGTCAAAGGAAATAGATTCCCTGGAACCAATGGCTGGTCTCTCACTACTGAGTAACTTGGCTGAGACAATCGTCACTGAAACGCCCCAAGCTCTGAAGTGAAAACAATTGCTCCGTCCACTTGTTACAGCGAATTCACTTTCTGTCTCTGTCCTTAAATTTCTCTCTCTTCCCCGGAGAGAAAGAGATAGAGTGGCAATGACGAGGTTTTCCCTTTGCTCCATTGTCTTAAAGTGTTTTTTTTTTTAAGTGACTCTCAAGTTATATTCTTATATTCGACGAGGAATTTTTCTCTGATCGCTCTGTTGCTAAGACCAAACTTCAAACTCCTGGTTTTACCTAGCTGAATATCCTCCTGGGTGGTAATTTGATAATTAATAAAGGCGTCGCATAAAGAATTTTTTGTGTCAAGTCCTTCCTCTCTTCACGTCACAAGCTTGCTTAGCCGATGATTTTCGCTGTCGGTTTTTCAGTTTTTAACCGACTCTTCCTGGTTAGCCGCAAGAAACTGTCTTAGCTAAAATGCTGAGAATATTTGTGAAATTTGGATATGTTACACCCGTCATCTAATGCTAGAGGATTGTCAAAATACAGTTATTGAATATGTATCTTTCAGGTATATTCCAGCCCCTTCAATCCCGTTTAGTTATAACCATCATTCGGTATTTTCAATTTTAAAAAATCTATTCCTTTTCCTAATGGAATTTTTGCCATACAAATTGAAAATGAGCTATGTAAATATTTTTCATTTAAGGAGTTTTATTATTGCATTTTACTTCGGATGATGCCAAATATATTCCAATGGGTCAATTAACTTTTAAATGCATATTTCAAATTATTACAAGCGTTTAAAAACTTTTGTATCTTTAATCATGTTCTCAAATAAAAGTTCACAACTTTTAGACGCATTTACGGAATTAATTTTATTCTTAGACACTTGAAATTGGCGCATTCTTTTATTTAAAAGCTTTGAAATCGTATAGTAATTTCCACTTTTCAATAGAAACAAATGATCTTTCATAAAATGCTGTCAAAATTGAAGTTTTAGCGAAATTTCTAGGCGCCATATCACGAGAAAAGTTGTCATGAGACATAAATCACTTATAAACGAAATGTAATACATTTATCGAAAAATGAAAATTCCTGTTTGATGTCAAATTACTTCACTAGTCATGCCTCCAATCTCATTTACAAAAATGAACCCGTGAATTTGTGAGAAACTTTTGTGTTATGGAACAGAGAATCTATATTTTCGAGAATCATCTCTGATTTTACAAAGACCTTTCTTTCGACATGAAACTATACTTTCGACATTTATTTCTAAATAACATGACATTCCTGTCAAATTACTTCTTTGATTCAGAACTTAAAAGCTGCTCATGTTATTTAGAGTTTATTCCAATGAATGACTTTCTTTTTTCTATATTAATAGATATTTCGTATCAGTACTCATAGACAAATGTATATATTTTCATTTCAAGCAAAAAAATTTAAAATATATGCATAATTATTAATTTTTCAAAATGTATGTGAATTTATATACATTTATAAATAAGATGGACAAAAAACATAAATTCATATGAACATACCCTTTTGGAGCATTCTCCCGAAATGTACATTTTACGGTCCCGAAGGGAAAATATTAAGAAATATAACAAATGTCTTTATATTTTCATTCATATGTATATTTAAGTTTTAAGTAAACTATGAAATATATTTCTGATAAAGTAGTTTTAATATTTAACTTTAATCTTTTAATGAATATAAGCCAAAAGTTCCCTCCGTGGACGTCCCTACATCTAAAACCCAACTTTCATTTAAGGAATATTTAAACAATTTAAATTTTTTTACACTGTTTTTGCAATAATAGCTAATTAAAAGCTTTTAGATAAGTTCTAACTTAATATATTTAAACAATGATTTTATTAGCACTTTCCAACCTAGTTGAAAAGTGCTTATGACTTCGGTTTGTCTGGCCGTATGGCCGTCTGCCGTCTGGCCGTCTGGCCGTCTGCCGTCTGTCCGTCTATCCGTGCTCTAACTCCCGTAAATATGCTCGGATTGCTCTGAAATTTTTATATGTTATTGTCGCCATCCATAGCATGTTCCCTATTTCAATGGAAGTGTGTAGCACTTATAGTTATTTGACAGGGGCACTCAAAAGAATTCCGTTATATTGTGTTCTATGGGGAAAAATCATTTGCGGTTTATTTAAATAATGTTTCACTAATTTAAACGCATTGAAATTTATATATATCACTAAGGTTCATTAGAAGAAGCTTAATATGGAATAGGGTGTGCATAGCACTTTTAGTTACTTTACAGGGACAGTCAAAAGAATTCCGTTACATTACGTCTATGGAGAAAAATCGTCTGCGGTTTATTTAAGTAATGTTTCACTATTTTAAACGCACTGAAATTTATATATATCACTAATGTGCATTACAAGAGGCTTACTACAGAATATTGTGTACATAGCAGTCATCGTTCATTTACAGGGACACACAAAATAATTCTCTACTGCCTGTTAACAATAATTCCTGGAAGTGCATTTTAAGTTACTGAACGCGATTTTAAATTTAACTCACTTTTTGTTTATTACGTGGTGTGTATAAATTCTGTAGATCCTATACAGGGAAGCACAAAAGTTCGCGAACACATTTCCGTTTATTGACAAACTCCAGATGGAGAATTTTAAACTGGGCAACGCGTTTCCTAACTGAACTAAAATTTAGCATTCTATGTAGTATATATACAAACCTATAGATCCTATACAGGGCTGAATAAAAGTATTCGGATATTTTTACGAATATTGTATATGTTGGAAATTCCTGAAATTATAATTTTAAATATGTTATGCGTTTTCCAAATTGTTTACTTAGATGTTATCTTTTAGCTTATTAAACGGTATGATTTGTAAAATTATTTTGGAAGCGTTGGAAAGTGCTACATAATCTATGCTTGACGCATGATTTTTCGTTCTTGTTTTTACTGAACTTGTTTTAACTTATAAACTTTGTCCCTAAGCATAATACTCCCATCCGTGGACACTGAAAATGAATAAAATGAAGTGCCATATATGATAGCAAATGTCAAATTATCATCAGATAGTTTGGGAGTAAGAAAGTCCTTTTGTTCTTTAAATAGAACTCTTTGTTCTGTTGTGAAATTATTGAATCTTTTCCGATTCATTAGTTCCATTTAGAGTTTCCCAAAGTTCTCAGTGTGGTCATCATAAATAAGGTAAAAAAAAGCTAATTTTCAATATAGAAATTTTAGAAAGCTTTAACATTGCATTTATTTAAAAAATGCACAATTTTAACAAACTGAAAAACAAAGTAGTTAAAAAGTGGAAACTCAATTTTCGTCTTCTCCATGGACTTGACATATCCAATTTTACTGATATTGTCTAGTAATCGGTCATTTATCAAACAATGTGTGCAGTATAAGGATATATCATATACTAAAAGAAGTTTAAAAAGTAATAAAATCCTGATGGACATTATTTTTCAGAAAATTACGTTCTATAATTTTAAATGTTTAAAACACAATTATTTAGCCAATTTTGCCTTTTCTGTGACATTGACTCTTAACAGTTTAATTAAAAAAAATATGTGCCAACGACGCCCAATAATTACTCAATTATGTCTTCATTTAAATTTTTGTAATCTAACTGTCCATGCCCATGGACTTGTCAAAATCAAAAACTTGTGAAAAATAAAATAGAAAACTTGACCACAAATGTAAGGTTATTTATGAAGCATAAATAAAAACATTAATGCAACTCTTAAGATTTTTTAAATACATTTATAAAATAGTTTTTTCTGCTATTTTGTACCTTTTCGTGAGAAGGACCCATTTGCGTATTATCAGAATTCTTATGAAAAGTTTTGCCTTAGCAGCTTATGAATGTCTTGATCGAGAATTCGAAAAATCAGTGCACTTTTGTGCAGAGCTACTGTATCTAATTTCCTATTCGTTATATAAAATCATACTTGTTTTCAGAACATACATAACTTTTTTATAGAAGAAAGATTGCATGAATAAAAACATTTGCATGAATAAAAATATCCAAAAGAAAACAATCTTTTACAAGTATTTTTCCTGTCTTATGGTAAGTTCACTTAAAACAGGACAGAGTTACAATCCAAACATTTTTTATTACATATTTATATTCCTAGATTCACAAGCCAACTTTCCTAACGCGTTACAGAAAACGTGTTTTCTGCAGTAAAAATATCTCAATTTTCATGTTGTATATTTGAATAACTATTTTACATTATATGGGTTGATTGTTTGTTTGCGGCAAAAAACTAGTCGTTGAGGGCCACTGTCATACTTACCTATCATGGATATGAATAAAATAAAATATGAATATAAAACACGTGTAAACTATTTATAAAATGCATTATAATTCGAATGAAATCGTGCCTTGATGACGTCATGAACTTCAAATGCTATATTACTGAATTGCGTAAAAGAAACATCCTTATAACTCCAAAATTGATAATCATAATAACTAACAGTTTACTACGTCGGATTAAGCGTCTCATTTCCAATTAAAATATATCTTTGAATTAAAATTTGAATGAAATACAGGGGCATGAAAAATCGAAGAGTGTGGAAAAACATTATTACAAATATCTTGGAAACTAATTACCCGATTGACTTCATTCTTGATGCAAAATTTATGTTTTTTTATTTTCTTTTATATTAATTCCTTAAAATAAACAATTTCGAAAATTTTTATATACCTTTTATCAGAACGAATATTTCGAGAGTCCGAAAAAAATAGTTCCGGATAATCAAGGTTACTGAAATTTAATAAGATTTTTCCCATTATTAGATACTAAGTACACACAAAATTTCAAGTATCTATCTCCATTTGTTCGGTAGATAGAGCATTTACAGACACACACACAGACACACAGCCAGAGTGACGGCAATTTTCTTTTCTAAAAATATGTTTTTCGGAATCTCCAGTGTCTGAAACGTGTAAATCTGTCATTTTGTTTTCGATTTTCAAAACGATTACAAGACTTACCCTATACTACGTATGATGGGTAAGTAATCATTCTGTACAACTGGTACTATGAGAGATAAACGGATGGCATAACGTTCACTGTTGGCTTTCAAATTCTGTTCTAAGAGATTTTTCCTAGACTGAAAAGGCACTTCCGATAAATTGTGAAGCACACTAAAAAGCCGATGTACGTTGTAATGTTAATAGTTTTGTATCTTTGATCTTATGAATAAAGCAGAACGTTGAGTGAAAGGAAACCGACGAAAAATTTGGTGTGCCATATTAGTTGACTTCCTACAAAATCAGAGTGGATTTATTTCAGCCATATTGAAGATTATTTTACTTCTATCCAAGGTAAAATGTGGCAATGGAATCTTTCCTTGAACTGGGTTGAAACAACGTTGGGATTTTTTCATACTGTTTTGTCTGAATAAAGTGGAGGAAATTTCAATATCTTGAAGATCTATTTGTTATTAAAATTAAATTTTTCCAAGAATCAAAATTAGACAACACGATTGGATAAAAAATAATGAAGAACTCCTTCAACCCGATATTGAACGTACATTGATTAAAAATGTTGAATTGCTGGAAAGATGATGTCAGTTAAAACTTTGCGCGAAAAAACCGTCTAATATATGCAAAAATTGCGATGATAGTCTTTTACAGACTATTTTCCCAAGTTCCATTTATAATCATCTTCTTGAGAAAATAAGTAAAATATTTCAAATTTTCAAATTTTCAAACATTCAGTTTTAGAAATTTAGGCATTAAAAAATTATTTTTATATCCGTTAGTATATTTTATTGTATTAATACTATTATTATATTCATACATAATATTTTGAATTTTCTAACTTTTTTTAAGAATGGTACAATATGGGTTAAAAAAATTTCCTTACTAAAACTGGAGGATTCGGCAATATCGTCACACTATGCAGTTACGCTAAAATTTAGAATAAGCATGTACGTCATTGGTTAGTATTCAAATTATCAACAACACATAGGAAATATTATGTAAAATGTTTTGCTAGATTTATTCAGCTACAGAAATTATTGGGTCAATATATTTATTTTTATCGCATTTGTTTACAGTCAAAAGTACCATAAATAATATTTCACAAAATCTTTTCCTTTCAATTCAGTTAGAAGAAAAAAAATAAATTGTTTTCAGGTACTGAATTTTGAATTTAAAATGCAAAGAAACTGATCTCGGTGTTTGTTTCTACATCTAGAGAAATAATTTAAAAATTGTAAAGTCTCCATACCACGAATACATTTATTCTGAGACGTGCGCAGGTGTGCAAAAGTTATTTTGGAATCCTTTGTTCTTAAACATGTACTCTCAACTACTTAATATAATCCTATGTGCAAATTGTTTTATAGAAATACAAAGAATACGAAAACAATTTTCAAGTTTTTTTTAGATTTCAAGATGTATTTGAAAGATTAAATTTCAGTAAATGAAATACAATATTTTGGATCTAACTATTTCGTTAAAATATTTAACTGATAACATAGAAAAATTTTGAGTGAAAACGTTATCTGATAGGAATCATATTCTCCGCATGCTTCTCTTAAAGCACTAATAAAATTTTATTTGAAAACATTATTTTTTTATGTGTTTTTGAAATTTGTTCGTTTGAAACGTATCGTGCTTACAGTTTATTAACTCTATGTTCAATTTTGTTGCTCTGTTTCAATTTATTCCATTATACCTCATTTTTTATTAGTAACGGTGTATTTTGAATCAATATTAGTATGATAAGCTTTGTCTTAAACCGATATAAATGTTTTTGTTAGAGGCTTTTTTTATTCATACAGCAATAACTATTTTTATAAAATATTTTAAAAGATAGACTTTAAAATATTATTAAAGATATTTTGTCTTTTTTACACATTATTTCACATCATTCAATAAATATTTTCCCAGCGTTGTTATATGAAACAGGAGATGATGCTTCAAGCTATTTAACTAAATAGCTAAAAGTTAAAAACAAATCTATCTATTTATTTAAAAATATATAAGTTCAAAAATAATCTATCTAATACAAAACTTTTCCATCTATTTTGCAAAAAAAGTGAAATATTTTTACGAACTTTATCAAATATATCTAGGATACATAAGTTCAAAAAAAAAACTATCTAATCCAAAATTTTCTATCTTTTTTGCAAAAAAAAGTGAAATATTTTTACGAACTTTATCAAATATATCTAGGATACATAAGTTTAAAAAGAATCTATCTAATCCAAAATTTTCTATCTTTTTTGCAAAAAAGTGAAATATTTTTACGAACTTTAGCAAATATATCTAGGATACATAATTTAGATGTCGTTAAACACTGAAAAACATTTTGAACTCGCAAACAGTGAGTCGTTGAAGTAAAGTCTATGTACGGTAAAATGAGTATACTCTGTCATATGAAACCGATTGCAAAAAAAAAGAGCCATATTAATATATAGAACTTTACCGATTAAGATGAAATGCAGCCCAAGGTACTACAACAGTTTGAATAAAATCACTTAAGTACAGATTCTGATAGAATGCAGAAATGTTGACACCAATGTACTTAGTACGGGTAACAAATTTGCCTGAATTTCGAGCTCGACAGAAAAACAAGGATTGATGCCAACCGACTTTTAGAAATCTGCGATTAGCACAATTGCTTGAACAAATGGGTTTCATAGCTAACATTATGTGGGTAGATAAAGTGCAATTCAATTGCAGCAGTGCGCTAAACAAACGTAAATCACATAATTGGGTAATTGAATATCTATAAAGAAATTACGAAGTTCGTCATGAAGTACGGTGATCCCTCCGTGTCTGGTTTTGGTTGTTGGAACTCACTTCTTAGTAGCTTCATTCTGCGGTAAATCTTTACGTAACGGAAATACTTGGCGCTATTTTAAATCACTGTACCGGATTTCATAGAAAAAGTGCAGTTAATTTATTTGCGTTATGTGCGTTTTGGCATGACGGCGCTTTTTTACATCAGCTGATCTCAGTGCTAATCTTGTTGTCGGATATTTCTGGGCATAGTATCGTCAGTTATAGAAATAAATGTATTGAAAAATTATCCTTTATACATATTTTTTATGTGTCAAGCATGTTAATAGTATTCATTTGCTTAAATTATTAGTTTTCAAATAAGTATAAGTTTATCCATAAAATAATTGTTATCTTACTACAGTCATGCATCTCAATACTCTCATCTAATTAATTTTACGCAAAATAGTCCAGTATAAAAATAACTAATTATAATTTTTATGCAGGTAAAATTATGCATATTTGAACTCAGACTCATCAGCTGTATTAAGTATTATATACATAAGATACTGCTTGAAATGTTAAATTTTGTTAAATATGTATTAATATTTTAAAATGTCACACAATGAAACTAGTGTATTTACAAAAAGAAAGAATACCAACATTATAAATACACAAATAATACACAAAAGAGAAAGAAATAGCTATTTCGAATCTACAAGCGAGATTCTTCTTCAGTGTGACAAATAGCAAAGCACAACGTGCTAGAAAAATAAAGTCTGGGCAAAACGACAGAAGGGCGGTGGCTTATATACCCGATGCTGGTAGAGTACGCACCAAAAGCAACCAATGAGAAGAAAGCAGCATGAAACAAATGAGTGGACAAGTAGAGATATCTACCGAAGAACAGAAGAAACGAAAACCAAAAAAGGGGAATTACATTAATGCTTTTGAAATACTTGGAAAATCAAGTGTACTAGATGAATCATTGCCTAAAGAGTGAGAATTTTTAATGATGCAAATGAGCTTCCCAAAAATCAAGATCAAGGTTAGAAGAGCATTTTTGGATAATATTGGCTGAGGAAAAGTTGAACCTATGTTGAAAAGACAAACAATGTTGAGCAATAGAAGAAGGTTCAAAATAACCTTGATGCTCTTTTAAACGAAATCTATGAGCACGTTTAATCTGACCAATATAAGAGAGACCACACTCTCTAGAGGGTAAATACCCCAGTTATCTAAACGATCAATCGGCAGTGTGAGATTTGAAAAGATATTTTATTAATGGGTGACAAAATAACATTGAATTAAGATGCCACAGAACATTGAAATTTGAAAAGATGAGATTTGCAAAATACGTGGATTTAAAGCTAATGGCTTAACAGTTTCTCAAATATGTAAAAAAACTGGGAGAAGCAGAGCTGCTCTTTATAAAGTTTTATCAAAAACGTACAATTTAAATGCGAGAAAACGAACTCGCAAGACTAGAGAAAGACTCGATCACAAGACCATGCGACTTGTTTCATTGCAAAAAATGTCACTCCGACAAGTTTCTCAATGAGTGGATAGTATGGTCTCAAAGGACACATTACATCGTCTTTTAAAAGAAAGCAAAATATTGTATGCTGGCATATGTGAAGATTTTCTTTACTTAAAACAGAACACAAAGAACAGAGGCTACTCTGGACTAAAGATCATATGCATTGGAAGGACGAATGGATACAAGTCATTTTTTTTCAGATGAAAAGAGATTTAACTTATATGGCCTAAATGGTTAGAATTCCTACTGGCATGATTTAAGACGTGAACCTCGAACCCTCTTCAGTAGGCAGAAATTGGGAGGTTCTGTGATGGTTTTATGTACCTTCTCTTTTAATGGAACTACAGATATTGCTTTTCTGGTAGGTAAACAGACATCTAGAGAGTATATACATATGTGCTCGATAGTCACTTGTTGCCAATTGCTGAAACTCTTGGTGGTCGGAATTATTTGTACAAACAGGATAATGCACCGATTCTTGCATCAAGACTCACAAAAAAAACAGTTTGCTGATAACAATGTTCATGTCATGGTGTGGCCCGCACGTAGCCGTGATGTAAATCCAGTAGAGAATCTTTGGGGCATTCTCGTTCACAGTTATATGCATCTGGAAGACACTTTTCAAACGTCCTTGAGTTGAAAAAAGAAATCAAACAAAGTGGTTTGATATAAAGCCAGAATACTTACACAACTTAATAAACAGCATGCCAGCTAGAATATTTTTTGTCTTTAATAAAAATGGATCTATTATTGAACGATAATTCAAAAGTATGTAAAATATCTATATATTTATGAGACAGCAATTTTTTTTCATTTATCAGTTTTCGAATCGAAATTATTTAATTCTAATATAATTTACTGTAAAATGTTTTTTTCGTATATACTTTTTGTTATATGCATAAATATATTTTTGAATACAGAATTAAAATATTATTTCGAAAATATCAGCGTCTTTATATTTATGAGATGCACTGTATTTATGATAGGATCTTATTTTCAAGATAGTATTTTTTTTTTTTTTTTTAGCCAACATCTGTTTTTCTCGTGTATTCTTTATTCCGTTATTGTTGCAATAATTCATGTCATTTATTATGATTATGCAAATAATTCATGCGATTTATTATGATTATGCAACTAATTCAACCATTCACAAATTATTAAATAATTTTTCATCCGTTAAACAATTGAATTATATTTTATATACAAGCTGGACGATTATTTTATCTTTTATAAGAGTATTTTTATGCCTTTGTTTTAAACACATCTTTATAAAATGTTTATGATAGAGTCATACTTCCAAAAACAAAATAATTTTATGAGGTTTTCATATAAATTTTTTTTGGACTAACAAATTCTAGAGATTCATTGGATGAATTTCGTCGTGCTGAACCGCAAGCCATTAGTTCATTCAGAAAATTAATGCTGATTAGTTCATTAAAATTAATGCTGATTGTCGATTTTTTTATTGTTTTAGAAGGAAATACCCTAATCTTTAATAAAAGATAATCAGATTTCAGCTGCATTTCAAGGATTTCTATGTAAAGTAATTTTTATCGATGTGATAAATTTATTTTTTTCTAAAAAAAAAAAAAAAAAAACATGAATAAATAAATCGAATATTTTATACTTCTTTGAAAATAAATTCCCATAAATGTGCTCTAGAACTTACTATCTTTTACTTTTTTTTTAAATTTAATTTTTTTTTTGTCGTGCTTGAAAGTAAAAACATCGAAATTTTTTTATATAAATGGTATTATTAAAATAATGGAACACATTTACAGGGGTGATAATACACGTTAAGGCAAGGAATTTTCATATATGAAACCAGAATCGCAATCCACATAATTCAATCAAAAATATAAATGTCGCATTACCAGCTGAAACCAAATTTTTGTTCCGCAACTTTAACAATTATGAAGATATTTTAACAAGATTTTTATTAAGACAACTTTGCTTCTTATGAAATTTGATGACATCAGGAGCGTATTCATTGCCTTCTAAATTCTTATTTTGGAGCGTCTATCTCAATGTTGTGTGAATTTTTTTTTGACAGGAGAAATTGATGTGTGACTCTGGTTTCCTAAGTAAAAATTGTATTGACGCGTTTTATCAGCCCTGAATGTTTATTTCATTAATTTCATTACAACACTCTGTATATATTTTAGTAATGTTATGTAAACAAATCATAAATTATTTTTCTATCTTTGAGTAAATTATTCTATGTTGGAATTTACCAAGCTTCAAACTCACACGATTCTCTGAAACAAAGCATGTTCCGACAAGTTCAGTCACAACCGATTTTTGATTCAACAATAATTAAATTAATGCTAATCGTTATTAATTCTTGATAACTTCACAGAAAAAAAATTTTGAATATTTAATGCGATATAATCATATTTCAGCTGCTTTTAGAGAACTTCTATTTAAAGATAATTTTATCCACCGTATAGAGTTAAATTATTTATTCCCAAAGAATAAATGTGGAAAAAGGATAACATTCCAGCTGATGTAAATTTCAAGGAAACACAAAAAAAAATATATATATGTAAAAAAACTGTAAATTTTATAGAAATGTTCATCATTATTCGATTGTAGTTCTAGTCGATGAGGGCTCATTCTATACATTTCAAAGAAAACTGCTGATTAATTTATTAATTATTATTAATTAAACTATCTCAGTTCATTTTTGATATTTTTGGAATGTTATCCCTTTTCCACTCACTCATTCAAATGAAGGTAACGTTGCATGCGTATTTGAAACGTATGAAGTAAATCCTTCATGTCCATTGTGAAATTTTTGTTTTCAATTTTTTTTGCTATTCTTGATTGTGAAAACATTGATATTTAAAGTATATGGTATTCTATTTAATTTCATGCCCGTTCCACAACTTGATAAAGTATTATACTAATTTTTGAAGTTATTATGCTGATAATTTTATTTATATCGCAATAATATCGTATCTATAACTTAAATTTTACTTCTGAAAAACTAGTTGAAGTAGTCACATTTACAAAAGCATAAACAGTGCTTGGACTTGATCTGAGCCAGAATGCGAACCACGACACTGATTTTTAAGCCAGTGTGCAAACAACTACACCACTGTGACATTTCTTCCATATCTTCATTATCTTCTTTATCTTAGGGAGGTGGATTTTACAAGTGCAAATAAAAGCCATCATGGGCGTACCTATTGCTTCTACATCTGAATTATGGAGCGTACACCCCGTCGTTGTTCGGACACGAATGGTGTTAAATTTCAGAAGTTATTGTGTTGTTGTTATATTTCCCAAAGCAAAGTTAGTCTAATAAAAATATCGTTTCAATATCTGTATTATTATGCAAGGTATGAACTAAAATCAGAGTTCGGCTTATAGTGAAGTAGGGGTAGGCCAGGCAAAGTGGTCACCCGATATAATGAAGTCACCAGAGCGCTAGCATTGCGTGAGTTGTTGTCAAACTATTTCGTTTGATGACAGTGAGTAACCAGACAATCGTTGAACAAGGTGGTTCCATGTTTTATAACTTTAGAGTGGGTTTTCCAGTTTTTGAAGTTTGTGATCTAAGGTAAGTTACTTATATTACATATAATTAACAATAACCTGTTGTACTTGCATTTATTTATTGAATGTGTAAGGAAAGAGCATGTTTTCAGCTTCACATTGGTGGGTTACTAGTTGCTGACTGTTCATTAATTTCCACTGTAGGAAGTGTTTTCTGTCATGGCTCCCAAACTGGCAAATTGGCAAGGCAACACTAGATACCGGGCTTGCTCATTCACTCTCAAAACGTCACAAATGGTGGCTGACCGCGACCAGCGATTGGTCCAAAGCAACGCGCCCATCGTTTTGTGCCAATCGCTGTATGTCTTTCCTCCTAGTCAGCCACCTTTTGTGACGTCATCATAATGAATGAGCAAGCCCGGTATGTAGTGTAGCCCTGAAATTGGTCAGGATGGTGGTACCCAGGGTTGAAAAGGTGTGGCTGTTTGATTGGATCAAGTGATGAAGGTTCGTCACCTCAGGGCTCATAAGGCCTGTTCACTTCGCGAAAAAGATGACGTGGAGTTGATTTGCAAAAAATGCAGTATTTGATTCTGATTTACAATTTTTTATTTGGGTTTGTCAAACTCTTATTGGATTTTCATACCATTTTCGATCTTTCATTATGTTTAATACGATTTATTATGACAATAAAAATGTTCTAATCATTTAAATAGTGTTTTCAATTTTTTACACCTCTAGGGAAAGGTGGCCATGGAGTGACCACTTTGCCCGACCTAGACGGACAAAGTGGTCATTTGACCACTTTTGAAAAAAACCAAATTCTCACTTCCACTTTATTATTTCGTAAAAATTATAAATACCATTACACGTCTAAGTAGTCACTCTAGCTCTATGCAATTTGTCAGTTATATATATGTATTTTAAGGGGTAGTAAAAAATCACAAAACCTTAGGGTGACTACTTTGCCCGGCCCTCCCTATCCTGTATATTTGTAAGTGGTTTGTGACCGCGGTTTCCTGGATGAAAATTGTTTGTTTTGATGCGTTTTATTACTATTGAGTGTTTATGTGATTAGTTTCGTTTCAACATTCTGTATATATTCTAATAAGTTATGTAAACAATTCATCAGTTATCGGTCTTTCTTTGAATAAAAGAAGCCTTATTTATCAAGCGGCAATCTCACAAGATTCACTGCGTGATTTAATATTAAACAAAGTTTGTCCCGACAAGCTGAGTCCCCAGCCACGATTGATTCAACAATATTAAAATGATTGCAATTCGTTGTTTTTCCTTTTGAAATCTTCGCAGAAACAAAGGCATTGAATATTTAATGCGATATAATCAGATTTCAGCTACTTTAGAAAACCTCTATTTAAAATTAATTTTATCGATCTCATAGAATGAAATTATTTATTCACAAATGATTCACAAGAGCAAATGAATATAACATTGCATGCTAATATAATAAATAATTTCTAAATGTCCATTGCGAAATTTGTGTTTTCAATTTTATTTCGTCATGCTTGTTTGTGAAAACATCAAACTTTAAAATGTATGGAATTCCACTTAATTCCATGCCAGCTCCACAACCTGATAAAATATTTCATTAATTTTTAAAGTTAAAATCAGGCTGATAATTTTATTTACATCAGAGTAATATTGTATCCATAATTTGTTTTATTTCTAAAAAAACTTGCTGAAGCAGTCACATTTAATAATTTACAAAAATAGTGCATGGACATGCAGCAGCCGGTACGGTACTCCGATTTTAAAGCCACCAGAGTAGCCAACCAATGTTGGGCTAATATTGGCTAAATATCTTGGCTAAATATTGGTGCAATATTCGCATGAAATATTGATCCAATATTGGGGTGTTGATATTTTGCCCTTATTTATCCAATATTTGTAACCAATATTGTTATGAAATATTGCCCGAATATTTAGTCGTTTACATTTTGCCATTATTTAGTCAAAAATAGTGCATGGACATGCAGCAGCCGAAACGACACTCCGATTTTAAAGTCACCAGAGTAGCCAACCAATATTGGGCTATATCTTGGTTAAATATTGGTGCAATATTAGCATGAAATATTTCTCCAATATTCGGGTGTTTATATTTTGCCCTTTCTTAGCCATATTTGTAGATAATATTGTTATGAAATATTGCCCCAATATTGAAGTGTTTACATTTTGCCTTTATTTAGCTTGTATTTGCAGCCCACATTGCACCAATATTGGTTGGAAACATTGCCCCAATATTGGTATATAATTACATATTGCCCTTATATAGTCAATATTGATAGGAAATATTGAACTCAATATTGTGTGTTTAGATTTTGTTCATATTTCGCCGGTATTTTTAATCCATATAAGAGGGGGTTAGAACAACAGTGGACTAAGTAAAAATTTTGGAAAATCTAGATAACCATATTTTTATTGAGCGTATATTAATTTTTGTTCAGTGTGACAATCAAATAAGTCATACTTCACTTAGGAAGTCGCTAGAGGGCAAAACAAGTTCGGCCATTTAAGAGCTTACATCAGTCACGCGAAAAAACGCTCTAGCTAATGTTAAGTCTATGGGAAGGTTATCGCGCGATTTCTCGCTCGCATTTTAATATTTTTAAATGATTTTTTTTGCATAGGATAGCTGAGGTCGATCTCTAACGTTGTTAGTTTTTACTTATTTGATTGTGGTTCCAGTTTTTTTATATAAAGGTAATTTCACTTTCAGAACCGGTTCCAACCGGTTCCAAAATTGAAAATGTCCGCTGATAAAAAAACCGTAACCAAAATTGAAAAAGTAAAAACTAACAACGTTAGAGATCGACCTCAGCTATCCTATGCAAAAAAAATCATTTAAAAATATTAAAATGCGAGCGAGAAATCGCGCGATAACCTTCCCATAGACTTAACATTAGCTGGAGCGTTTCTTCGCGTGACGAGCGTAGGCTCTTAATGCAACGGCGATACGACAAGTTTCACAAAACGCGTCATTTCTCAAATTACTAAATATTGACTTACTCCACTGTCATTCTAACCCCCTCATATGACCAATATATTAGTCAATATTGCCGTAATATTGGCATGATTACCTTTTGCCCATATTTACCAATATTCATAGCCAATATTGACATAAAATATTTGGATGTTTATATTTTGTCTATATATAGCCATTATTTGAAGCCAATATTTCACGAATATTGGTATGAAATTTCATTCCAATAGTAGGAATCCATACAAAGTCAATATTGGTATGAAATAATGCCAATTGGTATATATTGAGAATCCATATATACCAATATTGGCAGAAAATATTGCCCCATTCTTGGGATGTTTACCCAATTTTCCGATATTGGGCCAATATTAGTTTGCTAATAGGGAGTGCACTAGCAACTATATGCCTGCGACATTTCTTCCATCTCTTCGTTATTTCTTTTATCTTGGAGGGAGGGTGTTTTCAAGTGGAAACACAAACCATCAAAATCAAGTAATTAAAAAAATACCTATCAATAGATATTGATGTACCTCAACGCATTTTCGCATGTTCAAGTAATGTTGGTAAGTTCTTTAAATGTTGTTACTGAGTTCGATCATTCGTAGTTTGGGGTTGAATAAATATTCTAATAATATTTTTCATGATTTGAAAAAGAAAAAGCTAAAAAATAAATATAATATTGCTTCATTAAAATATGTCTTTATAAAACGTATTGACAGTAATGTATTTTACTATGTTTTTTATTTTCGAAACATCAATTAAGGTTTGTTTAATTTTCTGTTTCATAAGAATAATACTGAGGTTATGGTTTCACATTAAAAACTTAAATTTAAGCGTAAATTTTACTTGTATTAACTACGTGAAAATATGAAAAAAAATAGACACGTTCTTAACTTTATTATTATTGAAGAAGAATTTAATCATTTCATGTTAAACGTTTAACATTAAACAGGCTTTATTACGTAGTTTTATTTTTTTATTTTTTTGCAGTTTAATTTAACTAGTTCTTAAATAATTAAACATAAAATTGCTCATTTGTATACTATAAGAGTACATTTAGAATATTTATACATAATTTTATGATGAAATTTAATGTTGAAATCGGTGACGATAGTTTAGTTAGTTAGGGTTTATAGGATCAAAAACTATGAATAACAATTTAACCATCTTTAGTAGACACATGTTTGGCAAAATTGTTGCATGCAGTGTCGAAATATTTTTTACAGTATATTTAATTTTGAAAGTTTTTTTCCCAATTTCTTATTCAAAATTTCATTCAGTGAATAGAGATTTAATTCATAGTTTGATGAATATCAATCCGATTACACAAGATCTCAACTGTTGATATAATCATTCATTGTTCCATAATCATGTAATCTTTTTAAAACCGAGCAAATTAGTGTGTTTTAGAGCCTGACGGGGTTTTTCTGGATTGGAGTTTACGAACGTAGCTCGCAGGTGGCAGATCCCCCTAGCAAAGTACAAAAGGTAACTTCTTATAAGAAATAGTTATTTGCCTGTAAGTTTAAATCATTATGGAAAAGTTAACTGTATGGCCTTCTGAAGTGCTATACAAGATCTTTTGGAATTTGAAATGGAATAACAACCTATAAATCTCTAAATTGAACGCACCAGGTAATACAAAACCGTATTTTAATTAATACACTCATTTAAATCCTAAAACGGAATTTACCACGCCATTGTAAAACTGCTAAGTAACAATCTGGATTGCAGAACGGTATTCTACGGAACAATGGCACAATTTCTGTGCCATTTATAGCCACAATTATATAACTCATTCTATAAGCAAAATATTCTTCGGAAAATCCAAATCTCCTTTGAAATCTTCTGTAGAGATAATCTGTCAAAAATAATTTACCAATGTTTTCTCACCAAAAGAGTGTGATTAGAAGAGAATCATTAAATGCGACTTGGCCAATGAAGGTATCTGCTGCAAATATTATGCATCTTTCAATTTTAGGTAGGGTACTTTAGAAATCAACTTATTGTAATCACTTTGTTTATCTATCTGTTATATAATGCAAATATTGTTATCACGATAGCCTCCGATATATTATTCCAATTTAAACCTCATTAGGACATTATACTGAACTCGCCAGTATCTCGGATGTGTGCATTAACCAAGTATATAGATCCCATAGTTGGTTTACAGGGTCACTCAAAACAATAATCATGAAAAATTTGCCATCACGATAATGTTCAAAACACTGAATCAATTTGAATCTAATTGGGTCAAAATATCTTAGGTGAGTTCGCAAATCATGTATGTAGTAGCTCTTATAGCTTAATTATAGGGATACACAAAAGAAAAATACGTGCAAATTTTTACATCATGACAACGACCAAAATAATGAATTAATTCTATTCTAATTGCGCAGTGTATTGATCTTGCGAGTATCTTAGATAAGTTAATGAAGTATGTAGCTCTTACAGTCCATTTACAGGAACACAAATTTCAACAGCAAAACATGCAAAAATTGTCATCACTATAAAGTCCGAAATACTGAGCCAATTCAAGCATAATTGAGACAATGTATTGTTGCAAGTATCTTAAATGAATTCGTTAATCAAGTATGTTTCTGTTATTGTTAATTTGCATGGACACACAAACGTTTTCGATGACATTCATTGAATGATTTGGTTATATTACAGCCTACAGGCGATCTTTAAACTATGATTTCAACAAATTTTTAACATTTTTGATATAATTGTCTCATATGTATTCAATTACCTTTGATAAGCCGAATTTAAAATTTGCTTTTAAATTACCTTTCTCGCCAAATTAGCGAACTTAGAAGGAGTGAGGCAAATTTCTTTAATTTGTATTTAATCTGATGTATATACATTAAATTAAAATAATAAAAAATAAATAGATAAACCTATTCTGCTGCCTGAACCGCAAGGACTGCATATTTTAATATCAGCCATATTGTAAAAATAATTGCATGTTTTAAAAATATATTTGTTCTATTTCACATCTTTTGGTGTGAACTTCTCAAAAATCATCTTCTTTGACGTGCTTACGAGCAAAAAGAAAATTTTCTCAAAATTTCATTAATTTAGGTGTAATAAAATGAAGAGAAACGTTCATATGTCAGTCAGCTAATTAAGTTTTATTTATTTATACATTAACCCGATGTGTTGCATTTGCTTTGCATGAGATCTCTATTTTGAGGAAAAAGAAATTTATTTGAATTCTACGTTTAAAAATGATTTGTAATATTAATATAACAAAGAAATTATCTTTACAGGGTAAATTAACTGAAAATGACAAAAATTGCATTTTGCAAGTTTTGTGATTTTGATGTATTATAGTAGTATATATTCACAGTAGTTTTGATGCATTAATACCTTTATAAGAAAAGGGCGACATACGGGCAATGAAATTCCATTGATCTTGAAGATTTGGAATAAACATTTAGAGAGCTTTCCATTATTGTTGGTGCAGCTTGTCCCGAACGGGACCTTGCGCCATAAAACCCTATACAACCAACCAACCAACCATTATTGTCAAGTTATTGTTTGTTTACTTGTGTAACTCAACTCATCTAAGTGAATTCGTCTGGGTGAATATCGCCTAGTAAAGTATTGTGGGTTGCTATGATTTGCACAAAACATTTTAATCTGAGTACGCGTTCTGTACGAATGTGCAGCCTCTATTCTCAAAACTCCATATTCTATTACAGCCCATTCATTTACGTTTTAAGCAAATTCCGAAAATGTTATTTCATTCCTATCAATAATATTAAAATCTTCCAGCTTTTAGATAACTATTATAGAAAATGAGGACGTAAGTCTTATGAATATTCTTCACATTACATTTTTATGAGCGTTCGTAATTATATAAATACGTAGCTCCTATAGTCGTCGTCTGGTCCATCCGTCGGTCTGTTTAGACTATATGTGTTTACTATGTCTGTGGAGATAATTACTTTGTAGATAATCTCGCATAATATTAAAATGAAAAAAAAAACAATAAATCTACAAATCAATTAAAAATATAATGAATTTTGCTTCTAAATTCACCGACTACAGATTTGCATTTATTGTCATAAATTCAATATTGGGAAGATTTATCAGATTATTTATGTAACTTACATTACTAATAAGAGAGAATAATTTATATTTAACAGAAAAAGTAAAGTAAAATATTTTTTATTTTGGTTGAAAGATCTATAAAACTATCACCTTCAAGGTAATGCAATTAACTTGTGCCTTGTGGGTAGTATCGTTTATCGAACAATGTAACTGGCATCGAAAATAATTAATTTTCTTTTACAGCAGGTAGCTATTTTTCTATATTAATTTTGATTGGAGCATTTATTTCTTTTAGTTCTGAAGAAATTGTTTTTCGCTTTTAAAAATTAATATCTGCATTATTTTGTTTCTAGAAAAAGTCCACTGATTTTTTTAATATTTTACTAAAATAATATCATTTGCGAACTTATTAATTTAAAAGCTTTGTTTTATAAGTTTCTTTCATTAAAATTTGTCTAAATTTATCAAAATTTATCATTTTGTTATTTTTAAATTTTTATTTTTTTTCTTTAACGCTACACACGCATAACATGAATCAAGGATGCACCTGGAGTCAAGTCAAGGTCAAAATAGTGGATTCCTATTGGCCCGGATTTTTTTAGTGGGAGAAAGTAGAGATGTGGAATTTCATTTTAAGTTCATTTTCAGTGCGATTTTTACTGATTTGGTAGCAGCTAGTTATATGTTCCGTTCTGGTTTGATTTTATAAATCATGTCTCGTCGTAAAGGATTAACTTCGGAAGAATGTTTGAAATTATTGCAAGAACTTTCTGAAAATGAATCGGAAGGTAGCTTGATAATTGATAGCGATGAAGAATTGTTTCCAAAGCAGTTATCAAGTGACAGTGATAGCAAAAGTTGTGAAAATGTTGAATTTACAACTTTATCTCCTTCTACTAATAATGCCCTTTTAGAAAAACATTCGAAAGGAAAAATAAAGGAAAAAAAAGAAGAAAAGGAACAAATTACGCAAAATCGTAAAATACACGCAAAAACTGAAAGAATAACTATATCTGATAAAGAAACCGCTCCAAATGGTACTGAGTGGACTAAAAATAATAATCGTATTCGTGTTGCGGGTAGATTTTCAAAACAAAATGTACTTACAGAAATTCCAGGGCCGACACCATATGCCAGACATTCAATTATCGAAAATTAAACAACATCTGCATGGCGACTACTTTTTTCAGATGCTATGCTAAAGCATATTCAAAACTGTACTGAAAATGAAGCTCGTAGGCAACTTAAAAATAACGAATGGTCAATATCTTTAGAAGAACTGGGTGGATTTATTGCATTATTATACTTCCGTGGTGCATACTGTGCTAAAGGATTGTAAGTCTAATTTGTGGTCCAACATTTTTTAGAGACACTATGACACGAGAAAGATTCAAAAAAATTTTAAGGTATCTAAGATTTGATTTAAAAATAACAAAAGGTCAGAAAGACTGAAATCTAATAAATTTGTTTTGATATCAGAAATTTGGGAAAAGTTCATCGAACAATGTTATTTGTGCTACAAACCTCATGAAAATATCACTGTTGATGAGCAACTTTTTCCAATGAAAACAAGATGTCCGTTTATACAGTTTATGGGTAATAAACCTGATAAGTATGGTGTTAAATTTTGGCTTCTTGTAGATGTGGATTCCAAATATCTACTAAATGGATTTCCATATTCTGGAAAAGACACGTCTCGACCTGATGACCAGTCTGTTTCAGAATTTGCCGTTCTACGCCTTGTGGAGCCTTTTGCAAGAACTTCACTCGTCAACGATAATGCAACACAAAGACACAACTTTGAATATATACCTAAGAAAGAAAACAAAAGCGTTATTTTACTAAGCACTTTGAATCACCACGTTGACAATGGAAATGATAATAAAAAGATTCCGGAGACAGTGGCATTTTATAACGCCACAAAATATGCAGTTGATGTAATAGATCAGATGGCTAAAAATATTCGGTAAAAGTAAGCTCTCGGCGATGGCCTGTACAAATATTTTATAATATCTTAGACTTGGCCGCCATCAATGCTTGGATAATATATAGGGAAGTTTTGTCTAAAGATATCAGTCGACGAAAATTTATTCTCCAATCAGCTGATGAACTACGCGAAACATTGTGTCGGAACAATATCAGCCAGAGAAATGTTTTGCCACAACAGAGTTCTGAACCTCCTTCCAAACGTCGACGACAATGTCAAATAGGAAATTGCAGTGGAAATAAAACCATAGGTATTTGCCAAGCTTGCAAAAAAGCAGTTTGCAGAAAAGGCACTAAAAATATTAAAAACGTTACTTGTGTGCAATGTGAATGTTAATAAATAAATTCTCCATTATCTGCATCTGCAATTATCTGAAAGAAAAGTTACAAAAATGTGCCATACCAAGAAAAGGTAAATAAAATATTTCAATATAAAGTATATTTTGTTGTTTAATATGTTTGCAATGATAAATATAATTATTTTTTGGAATTTCTAAACAGCGGTCAAATTGACCGCTACGGGGCTCTGTAGGAAGTTCGATTTTGCCGTCTTTCTAGTGTTAACTGCAAACAAAACAAGATGATGTCATTTCGGTATCTCGAAGCTCACATTTGTGTAGCTTCTGTGTTTGATCGTTTATTTTATCTTTTTTTTGTTTTAATGCTAGTTTTTATAATAGTACCTATATATGAACACATTTAAAGTCATCAATGCTGTTTATATTATTTCGTATAGCATATTTAAAAAGATTTTTTTTCCTACAATGAAACTGTCGCTAACATTAATAGGAGTAATTTTACTGCTGACTTTTCGCTCCACACTGGGGTAAGACTATTCGGCGTGCTTAAAAAAAGCGCGGCACCCATCCGATTTAGGACATGGCCCGCCATAACTATCTGAACCCTGATCGGCACGGTAGTAATCCCAACCATGGGTACGACAATGGTCGGAACAGGATCGGTTCCCAAAAGGAAGTCCGTGACATCCTCGACCACGGGTTTCCAGGAAGTTCATAGGAACGACCAGGGCCCAGGGACTAATCAGGGGCTCCCTCCTGAGATTTGCTATATCGCCGGTCAAGAATATGGAAAACCTATGAAGGTGACCACTAGTCTCTCTTCCACGAAGCATACTGGGGTAAGACAAGCAATCATAAACAGAGTATAGAGAAATGCTGATTTTTTCAAAAAAAAGTTTTAAAATACAATATTTGTTGATTTTTGTATGGAAGTCCAAACGCACGCTTTTCCAATAAAAATAAGATATCCATGCTTTTTTTTTCCTTAATGGTGGGAAAAAACAGGATGATTTGACTTTTTATAGAAAACATTCATTCATAAAAATATGATAAACGAATCATAAATGTATGACTATATTATTGAAACAAGAATATGTGCAGAGTATTTACTCATAGCTTCATATCATTCTGTCGACGATTGTGGCTTTAAGAAGCAATTAATAATAAGGTTTCCGATTTTACCCTAATTACGCTAAATTACTATTATGTTTTGATTATAACATATAATTAAAAAGTAAAGGATATTATATCTATTATACAATTTTTTTTTGTTTACTATTAAATCAATATTTTCTGACGTATGTTGTGGTTTTGTTGCTTCAGAGATAAATCACTAACATTTTAAATTAATATCCTAAATATATTTATAGACTGACAAATGAAATATTTAAGCATCCAAAATGAGGCAAATAATGCAAATAAATCGCCTAGCATGATAGACTTAGGTATAACATTCAGTTACAGAATATTAACGATATTACCATGTTATGACATGTATTATGTAATAAAACTACATAATATAAAATATTTTCACAAAATTGCTCTAAATATATTTTTGTCTCACATTTTATGTCAATGACATTATGTCACAAACGGATAATCAATAAATTATCCGACACTAAAACCACAGCCATTTGATCAGATAAATAACTAAGAAGTACAAACCATTTTATCTCCCTCTTTTTTATCACTTTCAATTTATTATCCTTTGTCTCATTTTGAAATATTTTCGTTTGATGTCCAGAATGAAATTTTTTTATGTAAATATCATAGTATATTTGATTATTTCTATATTTATCTGAAATAACAGTTAACATTTTCTTAAAATAATAAATCTTTAAAACTGGTAAAACTTCTGTTAAAACTCTACAAAACTTTAATTTAAATAATCAGCTGTTTTATTGTTACTTATGTCGGAAATAGAAAGTAATCATTTTTATTTTATATGGTGAACAAATTTTATAAAGTTCGATTAATCGAGCATACCATTTTCCTAATAATCATTATTAATGATCGAACATTACAGCAACATTTTGTAGAAATTTTAAATATGTACAGTAAATATTTACTAGAAATATTTCAATATTTATCGTTATAACCACATTAATTAGATGATAAGGGATAAAAATTTTGTTAAAGTTAAGTGCGTTATTTCTGTATTATTTATAATTTAAGAGTTTCATTTGTAACATGTTCCTGATATCAGTCATCGGCATCATAATTCAACAGAGAAAATGTAGATGCTAAATAAAAATTTATTTCCAACAATCTTACAACTTCATTTGTATGAATAATTATTTTCCCAAATGTCATGAAATTTCATGCCTGAACATGAAAAATGGATGCAATATATCATGAAATCCTGATAAATATTAAAGGAAGCTCTAATTAAGGAAGACCCCAAAAAGAAGAAAGAACAAACTGTGATGCCCGAGTTTTGATATGATTTAAAACGTTGTTATATTGTTAAATGATTTGAAACATTTTCGTCACGTCACTCATAAGCACAGGAATAATTAAAAAATATATATTTATAATAATTTTAACCTGAAGGAAATATTAACCAATAATAAGAAAAAAGGAATTTGCTAACCTACACTAAATTACTATTCTATTAAATACTTTTGTACGGCATGCACTATTTTCCAACTTAATAACAATTTTATGTTCTTAATACATAAATAAACTGTCAGATAGAATATTACATATATATATATATATATATATATTTGGAAAACGAAATTGTCATACACTGTAAAAAATTATCAATGTTTCTTATTTTATGAAAATATACTATAACCACGAACGAAAATATAATATAATCTTCTGAGTTATCCGAAATTCCGAATAGCGTGTCCCATTGTCTTTTGAATCCCCAGAAAACAATACATTTCCAAAATTTAAAGAATTATTTATAAAAACAAAATATTGTTACCTGCCCGTATTTTTCAGAAACGTTTTCGAAGGGTTTTTATAGTGTATTAATTAATGTCCTCAGCCTGGAATAACAGTTTTTCGAATGCTATCAATTCTCAAGTAAACATTTTCATGCTAAAAAAATTGTTTAACAGACAAACATGCAAAATTAACAGAGTTAACAATAACATTAAAATTAAGATTATTTCTTTACTCTTTCATGTATAAATTAATTTATGCGGCTGAAAACGCTTACTTGAGAATGGATGACATTCGAAAAACAGGTATTCCACGCTGAGGACACTAATTAATACGCAATAAAAACCCTTCGGAAACGTTTCTGAAAAATACGGACAGCTAAAAATACTTTGTTTTTATAAATAATTCTTTAAATATTGGAAATGTATTGGTTTCTGGGGATTCAAAAGACAACGCTATTGGAACACGCTATTCGGAATTTCAGACAACTCAGAAGATTATATTATATTTTCGTTCGTGGTTATAGTATATTTTCATAAAATAAAAAACATTGGTCATTTTTTACAGTGTAGAGAGCATATAGAAAGAGCATTTTTTCTACAATTTATAACAGTTTCAATTTCGTAGATCCAATATAAAATCTCAAGTCCGTACTAAGCAGCAAAATTGTACAATACTTTCAAAGTAAGAATTGAAAATTCTATTTATTTTCAATTTTTATTCATCATTCCCATATTACGGAACATATGCTTTTTTGTTAGTACAATTTCAAGATAATAATTTTTTACCGGAAAAAGTGCTATACTATTCAGAAAATTTCATTACTTTATTATAATAGTAATTATATACGTCGCTGAATAAAACTGGTTGTAACAAAGTTACTTCTTTACGATTTCATAGGCTCGCGCTGTAGTGATATCCTTGCAGAATCGTATACATACAGGATCCTAATTCCGTTTCGCCTCAACTAATTGATGAACTACAACCACGAACGTGATATTTAAATATATTAAACGAGTATGCGAAACACGATGAGGTACTTGGAAGCGCCTCCTAGCGTTAAACTGAAGAATTATTGTTCCTACTTCGAGAACGGCACGCAATTATAGATAAAAAGAAAGTTGTAGAGCGTTCTCGATTTAGTATGAAATGATGTATTACGTGCAAAAAATTTTACAAAATTAATAGTAAAACTAAGACACGTCAGCAAGGTACAATATTTTAAGAAAATTTTATTAAATGTATTTTCATATTAAAAGTTTCTTATTAAAGAAAATCATGTTAAGTATGATCATTGTGTCTACTAAGGGGATACATGTAGCATGATGCATTGCAGCCGATGGTGGGTATATTGAGCATACTTAACTTGATTTTACTTTTACAATAATCTCTACTTTTCTTATATGTGTTAGTTGTATTAGTAAATGTGCATTCGTGTTATAATGACACACTCCTGCGTGCAATTAGTCGCATATTTAAGCTGGTGATTGGAAGTTGAAAATAACATTTCGAAGCTTGTAATATAGTTATTTTTATAAGTAAGACATCTTTTCATACTAAATATAGAACGTTTTATAATTTCATAGTTCACTTTTTCCAGTACATCGTACGGTTTTAGAGATAGAAACGCTAATGTTGCAGTTTGTCGCTAGAAGGCGTTGCCCGATACCTAATCGTAATGCTCCGACCCATTTTACTGCACCGTGACATTACATTAATTGTTGTAGCTAACAATGTTCATCCGTTATTTGAGGCGAAACGGATTAAGGAAACTCCCAGTATTTTTTATACGAATTTCAAAATCTCAATACGAGACTCGATATATTTTTTTCCCTCGATTGCTCAATGTACATTTAACCTAAATATGCATTTTCATTGCTTTAACTTTAAAAATACGCTAAATAGGAGCTAAAATGTGTTTGTTGAGGCTGTTGACATTGAAACACCCATTTTGAAGATTGATAAATATTTCAGGTAAAACCGATATAATGATCTAACAATTTTATGTTAGACTGTATTCATGAGGAAATTTATAAATACATTGTTGAGTTTCTGCACTTATTAATCAAGAAATATCTGAAAAGATATTTTCGAATTTAATCGAATGTAGTTGGAGTTACTTGTTTTATACATCTGCGGATAATTTGACAAATGTTAGTTAGAAGTCAATGAGAATATTAATATAAATGCTAAGGATTAGACGTTTTTAATGGCGATAAGTTTAAGGCAGAGCTAATATTCTCTAGTAGTAACAACTGTAGCATATCCCCCCCCCCGTCCCCCAATCCGCACATTTGTATATCATACATTATTTTCAAAATTTAAAGCATATTTTTTCTCTTGAAAAAGAAAAACATATCTATATTCTGTCAACTATTTCACTTTTTTGTTATCACTACATCCGAATAGAAAGCTTTGCTTAATCTTGAAGTGATTTAATCGCGGAATTTTGCGATTAAATAAGGTCAATATCACTATTCGGAAATAGTTGTAACAAAAAAAGGAATAGTTGATTTACTTTACGTGATTAATTAGTTGCCTCCAATACAAAAATTGTGTAAAGCAAAAATTCTATTCTTACTATTACTTTAGTGTCTATGAAAAAATTTAGATATATAATAGAAAAAACTGAAAAAATATATACATCAGCGTTATTCACAAAATATGTCACGATGATAATGAATTTTTTAGTTACGAATTCTGATTTCTTCATAACTCTTTGACGTTGTTGTTTTTAAATTTGACAAGAAGGTGACGAGTTTCTTATTCATAATTACACTGGCGGAAAAAAATAAAGGAACAAGTATAAAAACTGATATAACTTGAATTATTTTGTAGCTCCAACAAGATTTTTATTTGGTGATTATCTTCATATACTTTATATCTTCAAAATGCAGAATATCCTATTCCTCCTATTACTACAACAAACAAATTAAATATAATATAGCAAATGAGGTATAAAGTAGGGTACGAAAACAATGGCTACAATACTCATATTTTTAATACTTTTTAAAATAGTTGAAAAGAAACAATTAAGATGATACTTGCTATTCGTGATACATGGAATAAAATCTAGCGAATGAACAAATAGAAAAAACAGTTATAAAGGTGAATTGTCAGAAATTCTTAGTCTCCAAAGATTTTATTTATTTACTTTTTTATGAATGCTAAAACCGTTTTACTATTACATCGAAAATAATGTCTGTAGAATATTTTTATACAAATGAAATGATTTTGTCTGAAAATATTTACTACGTATTTTCTGAATGGAATACTTTTTATTTCAGGTAAAAGTAAATTTACCAGATTAAAAAAAACAAAAAAAAACTTATTTTTATTAATAAAACAATTTTCCCTTTGAAGTTTTGTTTATTGTAACAAAATGGCGATAAAGTAAATTTGAAGAAAACATATAATTGAAAAAATAAATGTGAGTTTAACAATTCTTGAGGTTTCAACAAATACAAGCTGTAAAAATGTATAGATTACATGCGTATACATGAATCTTTGTGAAAATTTTGGTGGTATTAAGAATTAACAATAGTAGAAAAAATGTTTTTTATATAGTGTTATTTTGTATGTCACAAATCACTGGGTTTTTAAATAAAGGAATTCATAGCAGTTACTTAAATTCAATTTTATAACTCACAGCTGTGTCATTAATTAACATTTTTATCGACAGTATAAATTAAAAAAGAGAGAGAGAGAATAATGATGATTCATCTTTAGAAATAAGGTTGCCAGTGCATCCGGCATAACTGGTCGAATGAATTTTTAACTCGTCACATGATATTATCATATTTGTTACAAAAACGGTGAGCCTATTGTAAATTGTCGTAATCATTGTTGAAGTAAATTAATTAAAATCTGTGTTATAATGGGTATGTGAAAATTGTATTTATTAACTAAATTTCGTAGCAAAATTTGTTTTCTAATTTTCAATCATCTGTTCTGTTCAACTATCTTTTTCTGTAACTGATATAGAGTAGGGTCCCTTTGTATAAAATAAACTCTTTTGTGACTTTAAGTTTAGCAAATCTCGCTTTAAAATTTTTGCTGTTATTTTTTTACATTTTATCATCTTGTATAATAGTACAGCCAGGTATAAAAAGCATGTTTAGTATAATTTAAATATAAAATATACCTGTAACCCAAAATAAATTTGATAGTTCTTAAATAATTTTTTTTAAATACATGTGCAAATTTAGTTAAGCAGGATGGCGATTCACAAACATTTTTTTTATGTAGTGCGTAATTTAAAAAGTTTTAATGCAAAATTTACTTAATCGTCCACATTTTCTTCCATTTTATTTTAAAATATCTCTTGAGCACTCTCAAGTTTCTTATTTTGCAAAAGCATTATTTTTAAGTTATACAATAGAAAGTATCTACCATAATTTTTAACAAGTTGGATATTGTACGTCAAACGTGACAAATGAGGTGCGTTCGCACTATAGCTAGTTATATAAATATTCAGATATTTTCTGATTTTTAATTCTGTGAAATGAATTATATCGTCTGCAGATTAATTTCTGTCATAAAATAAGTATCTCCGCCTCTTGACGATTAAACCTCGGAAGATCCTATAACAAGAAAACACCGATTTTTAAAAAAAAATTTCAAATTTCTTAATAAATATTTTTATTAATATCTCCTAAAGTTTTGATTCGATTTTTATAAAATTTGAAATGTCTCGACAAAATTCTACAAAGATAATATATCTTAAATTTCAAACCATTCGGTTGGGTAGTTTTTGCGTTGTTATATTCGGACGGACGGACAGACAGACGGACAGACGGACGGACCAGACGACGACAATAGGTGCTACGTATTTATATAATTACGAACGCACCTAAAAATCGTTTCTTATTCCCTGAGAGGCGTATTAGTATTGATAATACTTTCAAACTAAAATTTCTTCAAGAAAGTGACAAAGGAAAAGTTTCAAGTAAATTGCTATTATTGTAAATGTTATTATCGTAAATTGGAAATTGTGTCAATCAATAAATTGACTTTATTATTGCGTTTTAACACAGATTTTCCTTGTAATTATTTTCCTATTTTTTTTAAATTATAATAAATTATAACATCTTTAATGAGTCGTTTAAAAAATAAACCGCGTGTCTGTTCTTGATGGAGGATGTGGGCAAAATAACATCCTCATTTTTTTGGGGGGGGAGCAGCATTTCTCTTCTCGATGTAGAGGTACTGCAGTGGGCGTGTTCACTTTAAGACTATGAGCTTATGTAATTTTTTATTACCACAATGGCATGGAGTGAACATTGTGCTTTTGTGGGCGAAGGGTTTGTTAAGAATTGTGAATAGGTGATAAAATCGTAGCGTCGTTTTCGAATAAGATTTGAATGCCGGCGTCAAGCTCACTTTAAGATGAACAACCAGTTAGCTCACAGGTTTCAAAATTTAGTCGAACAAGTTCCATTTTAAAGAGAAAAAGTCCTTTGCATCGTAGGAGAGGAATAAAACCAATAAATGTTCCCACTGTCAGGCCTTTTATACAACTATCTGTCGACCGAACGTTGTGCATAGAAATATGCCGCTATCCTAAATATATATGTGCGAATCGTCCATAGAATCGTCCAAAAATCTAATACACGCATCCCTACAAAATGATAGCCATATAGAAGTTGAGTGATAGGAACCATGAAACCTCTAAATCTTTGTGTAGGGGTATTTCTCTGAACATTCCCCAAATACCTCATCTAATATGCGTAATTTGATGCTCTTTGTTTTTTCTTCTGTTGGAACATCCCAAGTTAAATGTGTTAGCTACACTGGCCAACAAATTCGCACGACCTCAGGACTGTAGGAATAACGCAAGGTATCGTGACGATTCCACGGGACATGGTCTGCAGGGTTATGGAAAACTTCCGAGAAGGACCTTCAACATCGCATTGACATTGACAGACGAAATAAATAATGTAATTTTTTTGGACTCTGATCAATCAAAACTCAATCTCTGATCTCTAAGAAGTAATTTTTTAGACTTAACAACTCCTTTTTATAGATAGTTTTGTTTAGGTTTTATTGATGCTCCCATATGGGCGTATTTTTGTAAATGAAATTCTGTAACGTTTCCTATAGAAACGCCCCATGGGAACTAGAGCGTCTGGAATTTCCAATATACATACAGTAATAGCAAAATAGAATTAAGAGCAGCCTTAATTTAATTAGGCTTTTACTTTTATGTTGTTTGTGAAGTCCTTCATTATTATAATTAAAATTTTACTTTGAGTTGTATTTTAACTAATAGTAAATACTTCAATTCAGATTTATGTACACAGAATAAACTCTCTTTAATAGAAATTACAACAATGAATCTTTTTTTAACATTTTTGAGGGAAAATTTGTCTCATTTTTAGTACGTAGCTGAAATACGTTTATACTTCAAAACCTGTTTTTAAAATCTTGACAATTCTTGAATTTTTAAATCTAATATTTAATACTTTTTTGTTATTTTGCTATTACGAAAATAATTGCTTTAATTAAAAATGAAAATAGGATTTAACATTAGATTCTTTATTAGTTTTATTCTTACTAAATATTCTACGAATATCTATTTAAATCAATATAACTTCTTGTATTGGAAACTAAATAAACATAAATTTAATTAAATTTAAATATAAACAATTTCGTTATTAAAACTAGTGTTTGCTACATCCATAAGTGTCAGATAATATTTTCTCTACAAATATACTTGAAATATGAGTTTTGCATACACGTAAACTTTTTCGATTTAGAATTGAAAGCCTATAATATAATGTTTAAATTTTTGCATAAAATATTCAAATTTCTTTCAAAGTATATTGAAATAGCATGTGTTTTTGAAATAAAAGATTAAATTTGGTACAAAATATTACTGTAGCTTATACCTTTTTAAATATTATTTCCTTTTTAAGAAATGCAACCAGCTTTATGTTAATTTACATTTCAGTTACTGTGCAAGCAAGTAAAATTTTAACAGAAGTCGCTTGCTTCAAACAGCTATCTTGCTAAACAGTGTGAACGTAGAACAAATATTTCGAAACATTTGAAGATTAATCCAAACATAAGAAAATTAGAATATGCTAATTATACATTCCTTTGTTTAAAAATTAAAATGTGTAAAACAAATCCAATTTGCGTAAAAAAATATTCTATATGTTTTCAAAGCTGTTTTAATTTTGCAAGCTTATCTTAAAAACGCACTAATATACTGTTGTTGCCTTAGTTGCCTCGGAGCTTAATTACTCCTTGCCTCTGCCATAATTTCTCTTTAATCATAAAATTTTCTTTTTATGTGTTACATTTTGCTAAGAGTTAGATGGAGATAAAGTTGTGGAAGGGATTAATTTCCAATAAAAAAAAGTGCCAGAGCACTAATATTCTGAAGTACTAACAACCGCATATATAGCAACTATTATCTGTCCCCTCAATCCGCATATTTGTATTTCATGCATTATTTTCCAAATTTAAAGCCTATATTTTCTTCTTCAAAAGAAACACTTTTAAACTTTAAATATATCTATATATGAATATACATAAATATATCTTTATGCTGTCAACTATTTCATTTTTTTTGTTACCACTGCATCCGAATAGAAATCTTCGCCTAATCTTGACGTGATTTAAAAGCAAAATTTTGCGACTAAACGAGGGGAATATTACTATTCCGAAATAGTGATAACACAAAAAGAAACAATTAGCAGCTATTTTTGATTTATTGAATAAAATCTAAAGAATGAACAAAAGCATTTATCAGATTTATCAGAAAAGCTTGGTCGCCAAGGACTTTTTTATCCGCCAGCAATAAACAACTAAAATAATGTTCTGGTAGGCATTGTTGGGCAATATGTATAAGCTCCGATGAGCTCCGGCTAGTACTATTTAAATTTTCAGTGAAAATAAAGAAGTACAGAAGCTGAGCTTCACAGAGCTCCGGCGCAAATTAAATGTTGTTTTGTGGTCATTTTAAACTCATTTACAATATATATCATTCAGTTTTCTGAGAAAACAATTATGTAATGGTAATTATCACATCAATGAATAAAAGTGTAATGCATTTTTAAGAGTTAGGAATTATTATCATGATTAGAATAATATTATGTATTACCGTGAAAGTTAATAACATATAATGTAATTAAACTAAAGTAGGGAAAAGTAGATAATTTTAAACGCTTAAAAATATATTGTTAAAATTTTCTAAACATAATTTTAAATAATGTTAGTCTTATTTTGAACTTTTCCTGCTGAAATTCTTGGACAATTAAGAAAATTAACTTATTAAAATAAGTGTTGCAGACAAGTGTTAAATTGTTCGGTAATCTAAAAAACATACAATTTTAAAATGTGTAGTTAAAAATGCCTTTAAATCGTCGTTTTTAGGTAAATACAGTAATTATTCAAATATATTGCGTTTCTCTGGGATTAATTATTTAATATTTGGGTTTAATATGGTTTTTATGTAAATACATACATTTTAAAACTTTAAAAATCGATCATTTTCAGAAATATATACAAATAATTACACATTAATATAAACATATCATTATGCGTTATCTTAGCATATTTTCTATCGTAACAGCTCGAAAAAAGTTTAGGTCATTATCTATACTAATAAAAGAAAGTTTCGCTCTGTGTCTGTGTTTGTGTGTCTGTGTATCTGTTGGCGATGGCTAGGAAAATTTAGCCCACCTAGAAGGCTGGAAATTTAGATTTAGGTAGTCCAAACCCTCTTCTGGTGCAACATTACTTCAGAATTTTAATATTTTAATTACTTTTGAAATATTAATTAAAATGTACAAAGAACTCTCATCAAAAATACGTTTTTATTCTCTTGGGTTGGTTGGTTCACTGGTTGGTTGCATCGATTCTTCACAGAAGTAATTAAATAAACCAGAGTAGCGATGAATAAATAAGGATTTGTAACTAAATAGTGTCAATATGGAATGAAGTTATCAGCGTAAAGGAGCCATCCGAATGTTGCGCCACCTGTACATGACAAATTACACATACGTCCCACTGATTGAAATATTTTCCAGGGACATTTTTCTTCATGATAATTAGTCGAGTTTAGGTTTTTTTATTTTTATTTTATTTTTTTTTTTTACATGACATTTATTATTATGATGGAGATTGTTAATACAGAAAACTTTATTTAACAGATTCTTTTTTATACTTGCGGGAATGAAGAGGGCAAGGGTCTAATTACATTTAAGCTTCAAGGTGTATTTCTAGAAAGAAGTTACCAGAATTTCCGAATAATAGTGTAAGCCAAATTTCAAATTAAGGTACTAGCTTAACCAAATGAATCAATCTTAAAAATGTATTGTGATCCTCCTAATTAGTTATTTGCTGAAGGCCACTTGAACAACACCCCCCCCCCCTCCCGGCCCGTCCTTCAAGGTTTTTTCTCTAACTCTGCTCTGAGAGAATTCCAATAACGTCTTCACATTCTCCGAGCTACAAAAGGGACAAATGTTGAAATTTTCTAAGGTACTTGGTTCGTCGTATTACAAACACTATTACGGAATTTTAAATTTAGAAAAAATAAACATACGTATATTATAGTTTTTGACAAATATTGTTTTGTATTCAGGGAAAGATTTTATGCGCACCTTGTATATACCTGCTGTGGATTGTAAAAATTGTTAGTTAATTAGAGGTGTTTGCTTTCGGGAGTGCCCGTTATCGAGTTTGCACTGTATAATACACAAATATATGAGTAATATTAAATTACAGCCCTCGCTAAATAATTTTGTTATAAGTGGCAAATGAGTAAAAGATAGGTCATGGTTACTTTAAAGTAAGGTCAAGAAAATATGGTTAGCTGAGAGTCATAATAGGATGAAATAAAGAAGTCACAAACTGTTACTTCCCACTCCCTTCGATATAATGCTTGACTGAACAAACTGGTGCATCATCTGGTAAAATTTAAATGAGAATGTAAACTTATACCGCCAAGAAATTTTTGTTTCATGTCAAAAAATAACACTTCATTTTCGTTTCACTATATCTTTCTATACTGGTTATTTTACGACTGTTGATATTTTAAGTTTGGGGTCACCAGGTATTAAAACAAAAATTTATCTTTAAACAAACTGCTTTTGCATTTAATACAGTTCAAATATTAATAAAACTTTTTAAAATTTATCGCAATTACATATTCTACAACATTTTCAATTCATTATAAATGTTTAACTTTAATAATACATGGTATTAATTTAGTATTCCTCACATATTGTTTGGAATAAACAAAATTGAACTGACATAATTCCCTACGCTAAAGCTTTTGTTAAAAACTCGACGATACGAACTTCTGATTTTTTAATGGGATTAGATTATTTTGTACCTTTACAAATTTTGTTTTCTTGAGGCATTGAATGAAATTTGTAATAAAAAAGTACATCAATTATTCATACAGTTGCTTTTGTACATATTTTGCAGATAATATTGCGTTTCATTACTTTTATGTAAAAGTAAATATTTAAAAAAATATATTTACCTAGTTTTATTAAAATGTTTATTTAAAGTATTTTTGATTGCATAAATATTGCATAAATATTGCATAAATATAATTAATTATGAAAGCTATTTTTTGAAGAAAATGTGTTTCGTATTTTTATTGTTTTAATATACAGCAGAGAAAAATGCTTATATTGCGCCCTCCTAAGGAGAATTCGTAAGTTTTAAAATTAAGATATAGTTAAAAAATATCTAAAAATGAATTTAAGGAGCTTTGTTCCTCACCAATAGAAGCTAGTGTGGTAACTTGACAGAATAAATTGTTCTTACTTCTGTTTAAACAAAACCAAATTATTCGAATTTTGAAGAAAGATTCCTAATTTCTTCCCTTTTAAAAATTGACTATTCATACGTTTTTTCAAGTGGAGAATATTTCGAAAAGAAGCGGGTAACTTCCTTAAAAAAAGATATTTCCTTCAAAATTTAGTTATTTGTAGTGGTGATTTTGTACGTTGCTCATTTTTCTTTTGGTGAGGTTTTAGTAACTTCTTCTGGGAACATTCTGTCCTAGATCGAAAATGTAAAATTGGAGTGACTTAGCAGAAATGGAAAGTCGGATTGTGCGAACTTTCTTGATCTTTTTGGGATTGATCACTTTTGATTGAGCAATTGATTGTGGGAGTTAAGAAGGACAAATTTAGGAATCTTAAGGCGACGAATTTAGTGCTGGAAGTTATAAAAAGACGCTAGCCGCTAGTATCTAAACGATGAATCTTGCCGGCAACGGAGAGTTTGAAAGTAACAAAGATGCTCCGTTATACAAATATAAGGGATGCAATGCTAAAAGTGTACTTTAATGACTCACGTAATAAATTTGAATAAAAAACGACAGCAAGCTTATTCTCAAACTGATTTGAAAAAAATACACCGCTAGAAGACAACATTTCCAACATAATCACTGTCAATGCTTTATTGGGAAGCAAAAAAGTGTATCAAAATCTGTTAAAGAGGTAGCAGCAATATCCACCAAACTTAACAACGGAAACTAATTTTGGCGACATGACGGATTTTGGGCACTTATTCTAGGGATTAAAAAAACTGACAAACGTTGTTTTCACAAAAAATCAAAATCTTAATATAAATATTGTCATTACTAGTTTCTTTTGATAATTGAAACATACTTCAAAGCAAAATAAATGAAAGCGTATCGTTTTTTTCTGCAAATGTTTTTTTTCTTCTTATAAATGCATAATTAAACTTATGGCAAGGAGCTAGCTACTCACGTATAAAATGAGTCTAATTTTTGAGTGCGAGTGTTTTGTCTTCATGTGTCCTTTATTATTCTTTAATTTTCACTAGTCTGGTTCTGCCTTCCTGAATCCGAGTTTTGTGGTCATTTAATACAGTTGTATGATAATAAGGTCGTGGTGGTCAGCAGGCGAATGATAAATATGAGAATGAAAGTTTAAATGGGCGGATTAGTCGAGTCTCGACCAAACTGGTAGAATAGGCAGTTTCTGAAGATCCAGTTCCAGCAGAGTATTTTTACTGCGTGACGGCGGATGTGGTCTTGAAATTGAAATCTAGTTCTAAAGCGCGTTTTAGTAAGAGCTAAAATTTAAGTTTTCTGAATAAACTGAAGTTTGGATACAGGGGATTCCGTGAATTAGTAACATTTTACGTGTTTTTGAAAGTGACAATTTATTTCAAAAGTTTTCAGATTGAGCAACCATTTAAAACTTGCTAGTGTCACACTTCGCGGAGTGATATTAAAGCAGCGATTAAGTTAAGTTTTTATTAATAGTTGTGCAGGTAAAATGGATTAAGAATTAGTAGAAGTGAAATTTGAATTTAAATTTGACTGGATTAATAAAAGTCTACTACAAACTCTACTCTACTACAAAACTCTACTGCAAGCCGACTTATTTCTTGTTTCAATAAACTTATTCGTTTAAACTAAAATCTGTGTCATGTCGCATCCTTTACGTGAGGTGTATGACATGTACGTAACAACCTCAAATTTTTATAGAAACAGAAAACCAAAAGATATTCCAAGTTGTTTGATAAATTGGCTTAAGGCTCGGTAAAGAAACTTGTCCACAAACAGATACCACATGGAATATGCTACGAGTGATGAAGAGATTTGAGGGAGATAAAGACATTTAGTCAAATGATCAATCACGGACGGAAGAAAATTGTGCGAGATAATGATCGAAGTCGTCTGAAACAATTTTCAATTTACCTTCCAAAATACAGGGATGAAGATATAAAAGATCCAATTTCAAAAGAAATGAATAATTGGTCTTTCGTTGGACAATTGGTAGATCGTCCACTTACACAAGGGTTTACATTTGAAACACTTTGGTTACGACAGATAGGTCAACAAAAAGTACGAAAAACTAAAATTTCCTTAGCATTATGGAATTAAACTGCTTAAATGGCCCCAAAATTGAAAATTGTGAGTAAATTTGGAAACTACGCGTTATCGGTAGAAAAAGTTCTTTTTAAACAGGATTCAACCAGTATGAAAACGCACAATTTTAGATATATAGCACAGTATATCCCGTGTATTTTTGGAATATTTTTTATTTGTTTGCTAAGGCGATTACAGTAGTGTGTAATATAGTGAAAATTTAAATCAAAATAGTGAAAATTTGCTAAAATAAAACATAATGCATTTCCGGAATTAGAAATTAATAATAATAATAATAATAATTTCAAATATAATCCTTTTAATCCTTAATATATTTTAGTATTACCAATTTCAAAATAATGTAAGTCTTGTTGCTATAAATGTCACCTGACGATGTCTACTTAATTGTTATTCTTCGAGTCAACTGTTTTTTATGTGCTTGTTTTCCAATGTTTTTTACTTCAAATTAAATTAAATTAGTTTCAAAATACATATAGTTTCGATTTTAATTTTCGAAAAAAAAATATGAATTATATTTTATAAATGCTTTAACAGAAATTGATTTCTAGAATCTTCAAATATACGAACTCAAAATTACAGCTCATTTCGCCAAGTAGTTTATGAGTTATGCTTTAAAAGCTACTGCAATGCAATCTGTTTTGCAACGAATAAAAATTAATTTAACATTAGGAGTTAACTGTTTTAAACTTTCATAATTCCTAAATGTTTTGCTTGAATGACTTCTAGTTTGAATTCCAAATTTACAATTTGCCGAAGGATCCAAATAGGATGTCCAAATTAAGTGGTAGTATAAAAAATTATAAAAATTGGTATAATTTGTGCATGTAGACTCCTCCCTATCGAAATTTAATGTATAGTGTTAATTAGTGGACGTTATTACTAATTGATTGATAGTGGATCGTTATTACCATTTACTTTTTAATACGTAGATTTTATATGAAATTAGAAAAGAGGTTAAGTATAAATAAGTTGAAATGAGGTGTTCTCATTTTTCCCTATTGCAAGTTATCATAAAAACTTCCGAAATCAAATATAAGTGATATTTAAAACCACAATAAAATATCTCCATATCCATAAAAATATGAATTTTTTCAACATAACCACATCTTATTTTTCTTCTATCAAATGAATGAAATACAGTTGAAATTGCGAACTGTATAAAATAAATTATCAAAATATTATTTATTTTCTGTCTCTAAAATAACATATTTTATAAAAGAAATTTGGATAACATCCAGAGATTTCGAAGATGCATTTTAGTATCACAAACTGAATAAGATGAATCAATTCAATCTTATGCACAGTTAAATATAAAAAAGAAATGAAAACATGTTTACAGACAGAAGATCATTACTTCTTTGAACGATGATCTAAATCAATTCCTCTATTTTTTTTATATTGTAATATTCTTATTCAAGAGGATTTCTGTAAAATAAAATATTTTGTATGTAATATACATACAGCAATTCGCGATGATTTGATCGAAATTAATGAAACATGAATTTGATACTAACTAGAGAACTGGAAGAAGAGTTTGTTGATGATTTTGATGACAGTGAGATTGTTGGAAAGATCTCATCAGGGGTGGTAAAAAACTCAATGGAACCGCTCATCGGAAACGAGACGTTTTCGTTATATGCGACAAATTATGTCACACAATTTGTTTATTTATTTTTGTTGGTATTTTTGAGAAAAAATGAAAGAGCATCAAACCAAAGGTCGTTGGGCATATAGAATAATTAAAAGAATGTCTTTAATGTCAGGCACTATCTCTTAGCCCGGTCCTACTTGAAAACGGCTCACTTGCAGCGGTTAGTTCCATTGAGATTTATACTCCTCTACGATACCACTCTCCTCAAAATTGGCGAGTAACATTTTTTGCAGCACTCTAGTAAGTACAGTCGACCAAAAGAAACAAAGTACCCCATGCATTTTATTCTCAAAATTGTCCAGGAAAAAACTAAATTAGTCATTCGACTGGAAATCATGTATGTTAAAAAATAAGTTTAAGCGGTCGTCTTCATACTGAAATTGTACCAAAAACTGAAATTTGCAATGCGAACACGTAATTTTGACATCATATTTGACTTTGTTGGTAAATTGTTACTTAGGTACCAACGGAAAGTCTTTCGGTCAAGTAGTTTCGTAATTATACAGTCTTAAAGTTTAGAATCCTAATGTTAATGTTAAATTTATTTGTAATAATTGCAAAATCGGAGACTAAAATTTTTTTCGGCACCCTAGTAAGTACAGTCAGCAAAAAAAAAAAAAAAAAAAAAAAAGAAAAAGGAAGAAAAAAGAAAGAAAGCACCACTCTCTCTGTTTAAACTGGAACTCAACCCACTACAAATATCCATGCCTGAGTCGGGATTCGAGTCTGGCAGGTTTTCTCTAATAGCACTTTAATGAATAAACAACAGATGAGTCGTTGGTAATCATATTGCGATGAGGGATTCCTTTTGGATTCGCATATTTGAAGTTTCTAGAAGTCGATTTATTTTAACAAAACTTATAAGAAACAATTCATATTGTTTTCAAAAAATTACTAAACAAAATATTAAGTTACAAAATAAATTTTGGAAAAAAATTATGAATTGTAACCTGTGAATTTTTTGTTAGAAATCGATTTTTAGAATCTTTAAATATCCGAATTAAAAAAAACAGCTCATTCCATCTAAAATTTTCTCAGTTATGCTTAAAAACTATCCGCATTACAACCTGTTTTGCAAAGATTACAAATGAACTTAACATTAGAAGTTCGAGAATTTAAACCTTCATCACTTCCCGTTTGGTATCCTATAGTTAAACTTACCAAAACATCCAAATGCAATGTCAAAATTAGGTGTTCGCAATAACAATTTCAGAGTTTGGTACAATTTCAGCATGAAGACGACCCCTCAAACTTTCTTAAATAACATAAATTGATAGAAAGGACAATTTACTGTTAATTGACGATTTCTGCTTTTTGGGGCTAATTCTTTGATGATTAAAATATATGGAGTGTTCTCTTTTTTTTTAGCCGACTGTAGGCTATCATAAAAACTGTTGCAATCAAGTATAAGTGAATAAAAAAACCACAATGTTATGAAAAAATCTTCATGAACGTAAAAATGTATATTTTGTTAAGATAACATAATCTTAATTTTCTTCTATCAAATGTATGAAAAGTAGTTTGAAAAAGCAAACTTTATCAAAATAAATTACAAAAGTATTATTTCTTTTCTGCATCAAAAATAAAATAATCGAGAAAAGAAATTTGGATAACATCCAGAGATACATTCTCTTAGATCCACTTTAGTATCACGAACTGAATAAGATGAATCAATTCAATCTTATACATAGTTAAATGCAAAAAGGAATGAAAACATACTCCCAGACACATCATTATTTCATTCAATGAATCACTTCTTTTATTATTTTTTAAATTATAATCCTAGTATTTCATGGGATTTGCGTTGAATAAAGTTATTTGCAATTATAATTAAAATTAAAACACATATACAACAGTTTGTGATAAATTGATATTGCTAAGAAATTAATAAAACACTAATTTATCAGAATTTACGTTACCTAAAGTCTCCCGTAAAACGTAAAAAATATTTATAAAACCGAAATAACAAAAACTAGTATTCTGTGGTAATCACAAAATTTTCTTCTATGCTATTCTAATATATTAATTTATAATATAATATAGCTTCTACGATTAGGAATATAAAGTATTGTACATTTATTCGATGTTAACACAGAGTTACACTGACCAGTTGATAAAAACTAGGACAGAACAACATCTTTCCCTGTTGGTTATTACAGTTTAAAATTAGATTAACATATATATTTCTAACTAATACACTCAAATAAAAAATTTGGAGGATTTCTTCAGAATAGAAAATAGGACCTGCACAGCTATAATGTTCACCGTATAAAGCATAGAGCTAATATTTTGAGTCCATAGCCAAAAATTGGCGTCAGAAATGGGCGATTCTGGTGACAATCTGGTTAAAAGTGTTTGAGAGTTAAAAGAATGGCATTATTAATACTCAAACCCCGCTCGATAATTGCTTCAATTTATTCTAGACCCATTTAGTTATTTTTCCCTGAGCATAAGCTAGCAGCGCTGGTTCTAGAGCGATCAAAGTCCAACTTGAATGGCATATATTTATATCAAGGTCTAACAAGATATGCAGTTCGATAAAATTCCGTGAAGTAGTTCTTGAGATAGAGCTATCGCGAAAATAGTGAAAATAGAATGTAGAAAAGCCAGCTGTTGAGCGATATACACTCAAACCAAATCGCCACTAATTTATCTCAAGGTCTAACTGAAACTGAAGTGTGAGGGAATTTCATCCATTAGTTCGTGAGATGGAACGACTACAAAATTTGGGTCACACGCAGACAAATAAACAGAAATAAAGACATTTTTCAAAAATAGTCAAATTGTGTTAAGGACATTCCAAAACGTGTAAATCAGTCAAAAAGTCGAAATATTTCCTGATTCCAATACTTTCATCTTATGTACATAGAAGAAAGAAAAAAAACGATAACAACTATATAACTTTCTAATGCCGTAAATATTTATCTAAGTTTATTGAGAAGTTTTCTACTTTAATTATTTGTCGCCAGTTCTCAATGCTTTTTTATTGCTTTATTATTGAGAATGTCTGAAACCTGCATAATATTTAATACATTTTTTCTGATTTACGGTATTCCTTAACAAATGCAAATATGCTAGCATTAAGAGTATTTTCAAAACTCTCTTCTCAATGAAATATTTTGAAAACTTGCCGGGATATAGAAAATTTTCTTTTTTTTAAAATTCTGTAATCACCTACTCACGAAAAGATAAATTTAATTAGAGGTCTAATATTTCAGTAGCACCTCATCAAGATAAACCTGAAGCAAAACATACGTATTTTTGTAGATTACAAGATTACATCTAACCACCTGAATATTACGTACTGGAATAAATTAAGAGTTATAAAACTTAATAATTTTGAAAACTAACGAGTGAGAATGTAATTTTTTTCGTTTTTTACTTACATTACTGGAAGAATATTTTCTTTAATTTCATTAAATTGACAAATACTCTCAAAGTCTCTTACTAGATTCATGCATATAACAAGAAAGAACAATCATGCATCAAGCATAGATTATAAAACACTTTCCAACACTTCCATAATACTATAACGGAACACCGTTTAAAATGGCAAAACTAGATTTCAACAGTTACCGTCTATATCCGGAAAGTCACCCGAAAACTTTTGTGCATCCCTGTATATGATCTATAGATATGTATATAGACTACATAATGTGCTAAAATTTAGCTCGGTTTCAAAACGCATAACGCACTCGGAAATTCGCCTTCAGGAATTTCCAGCATATACGAAAATGCACTTGAATAATTTTGTACAGCTCAGTATATTAGCTACAGATTTTACAAACTCATCATATTAAACTAAAATTTAATTCAGGAAAGTAACGCGCAACACAACTGGAATCACACTTTTTGATATGACTATCCATAGAGTACAATGCATCCGATTTATTGCGCAGCCTTGTATACGAATTTATTTATATTTTTCAAAACTCTCTCAGCATACTAAATATAATTCAGCTGAAAAATGCATATTTCAATTAAAAAATACTTTTACGCAATCCATGCTCATATATACATAGTGATGCTTACGAATTATTTTGCGTAACCCCGTACATTATCTGCAGGCTTTCTACACCCCACATAGTATGCAAAGACTTAGTTAAACATAAAAACGCATATCACATTGGAAAATGCACCTCCAGCTTTTGTCGCACAGAGAGTATGTACTGTAATTCAAATCTTTTTTGTGTCCCTGTAAATTAACGATAACTGTTATGCACGGCATATTCTACAGTTCTGATCTTGTAGTGCTACCCAATAATGTATATAAATTTTATTATGGATGAAATATGTATGACATTCTAAAATACGCTTAAATGATTTCCCTCATAGACCATTATGAAAACGAATTATTCTATGTGACTCTTTAAATGAATGATAAATGATTTTCACACCATATTAAACAGTAAGCATGTTTCAGTGAACTTCATAAATACACATAAATTTCATTATGTTTGAAATAGTATAACATCATTAAAATACAAAGCAAACCATTTTTCCTCATTTAACATAATGTAACTGGATTTTTTTAGCGTCCCTCTAAACGAACTATAACTGCTACACACTCCATTTTCAATAGCGAACATGCCATAATAAATTTTAGTAACATATATAAATTACATGAAAATCTGAGTATATTTACTGGAGTTGGAGCTTAGACAGATAGCAGGCAGATGACAGAGAGACGGCAGACAGACAAGCAGAATTCATAAACAATTTTCAACTATGTTGGAAAGTGTCAAAAACCACTGTTGTGAAAACAGCATAATAATGTTTCCTGTATCTGTTCCAGAAAAAATAATAAAAAGGTACAGATAAAGATACAACTAAGTTTTATAAAAATGCTATGCTGTTTCTAGGCTATGTTTTAGACCTGTGGTTCGTAACCAGGGCACCGATTACAATTTTTAAGATCTCCCGTGGCGTTCAAAGGAAATGAATATAAATTGAATGAAATCAACATATTGCAAGGAGGAATTTTTTGAAAAGTGCGTACAAATTTGATTGTCAAAAAAATTGTTTAATACGTAATTAACAACTACTTACAATTAAGTTAGCGCTTAGATAACAACTGTTGTTACTTTTTGTGCGTGTTGTACTTTTTGTTTTGTTGTACAAAAATTCCGGCGACATCATTAATTCCTATTATTACTATATTTATATGTTGATTTAAAATAATCCCTTCTTAGAAGCATACTCTTCAAACTAATGTGTGAAGGTATAAGAAGTTACCATCAGTGACTCCTGGTACATGCTGAAATAAAATGGTTATCTACATGAACAGTACTGACACGTTTGATGAAACGCAGTTAACAGGTAGCGGCATATATAGTGGATCATAACGCTCTCATTATAACGTTTACATAATACATATATTTTGCGATATTACCAATATGACAAAGTTTTAAAGTTCCACTTAAACTGTTTTTAAATTGGACAAACTTGTTTTATTTACTAATATGAGCCCCACGGACTTTCTTTACGAAGTTTTCTTACTAAATAGAAAGTAATTTTCAAGTAGATTCAATATTGTCGTCCGAAGGCAGGCATTCCCAAATGATGCATTCTACTTTCGGATACATGGCCATTGGTGCCTTACGGGAAAAATAAATAAAAATGCGATAATATGGCAATCCCAATAACGAAGCTCTGTGCATTCGCTGCCATCCATATATTTAAAGCTAAAGTGTTTTTCTGTCAACTCGTTTAAAATTGGGTTCTACACGCATGCGTTAGCATTCAGCCAATCAGCTGAGGGCCTGTTATTATACAGAAACAGAACTCCCTTAAAATTGTGTTCAATACGCATGCGTCAGCATTCAGCCAATAAGCTGAGGGCTGTTACTCTCTAGAAACAGATTTGGATTGACGAAACATATATCGCTATCAATGCACGCTGATCTGTGTTTTGAAGATATTTATTTTATTTATTATAATTTGTATAAATACCTAGGTGTCGAAACTGAATTTAGGCTCATTTAATGTTCGCCACACAAGGAAATTTTTAAGTATAAATATCTAGATTTCGATTGATTTAGAATCGCCTTTTTCCTTCTGTTTGTATAGTACAGCAAATAATTCACGTAATTCTTATTGTACATACATGATGCTTCACACTTAACTGAATGTTTTAATTTCTTAACAAACTCTTAATATTTAAGAAATAATTACATTGTGTTGTTTGTGTGTATACAAATCTTGAATGTTTTGATTTCCAATCTCTTAATATTTAAGAAATATTTACACTTTATTGTTTGTATGTATACAATTGTTGAATGTTTTGATTTACTGTCATTGTTTTCATTACTGGGCAATAACAACATACATTTTAGTTCGTACTGTGTTCCGATTACTGCAATAAAACTCATAATATGAAAGAAAACAGTGATTTGTTTTTCGTCTCATACTTACAAATTATAATTGTTTTGATGAAAGCATACGTCTTAACACTTCACTGAATGTTTCATTTCTTAGAAAACTCTTAACATTTTAGAAATATTTACATTATATTGTTTGTATGTATACAAATCTTGAATGTTTCAATTTGCAAACTCTTAACCCCAGTAGAAGAATTTTCTGATTCAGTCTGCAGCAAGCCAAAATTTATCTGCGACACAATGATGTAGGAACAAATCTACTATTAAAAGAAATACTAATAGTAAATCCATAAAATAAGCAAAATTTTCATTTACAGAAAATATAATAAAATATACAATAAATCTACAGACACACTAAATTTTAGCAACTTTTATAAGTCCAGCATTTCTTATTAAGCTGTGAGATTAATCTGCAATGTCTAAAATAATCTGCAGCGCCTGCAGCCGTGCTGCCCTGTTTCTGCTACCAGGTTAATACTTAAGAAATATTTACATTGTATTGTTTGTATGTATACAAATCTTCAATCATTTATTACATTCATTTTACACCAGTTTGCATGTTCGTTCTTGGGCGATTCATATGAAACTCATAATTTGTCACAAATTGGTGATTTTATTGATTTCGTGCTTTGCCCAAGAATGCGAAAAAAAAAACTATTTTTGACTTCAGGCGAAATGAATGAGGTTATTTCGGTTTCTCTTTTGTATGTAAAAAATGTTATATGTAAAAAAAACCTGGCCATTAATCACATTGTTTTTTTAGCCACCCACAGGGAGGCTTATTCTTTCAATCTCTATCATTTTTCATGTTTATGAAAAGTCACAGCAATCCATCGTTGCCACAGGTTAATCTTGGAAAATGAAACATTTGAAGTTACTGAAAAAATTAATAGCTCAAAAAGTATTTGTCCCAAAATTGTTAGACAAACTGCGTTAGAAAGAAAAAAAATTGTTCTTTTTCTTAATATAAATTTCAAATCGAATGATTATGCCGTTTTTCAAATAATGAATTTCAAAAATTACCAAACTTCAGAATGAAGTACCATAACGAAACCTTCACGCGTAAAAAGATAATGATAACGGTTGTTGCTTTCGGTCGAGAATGGACCAAACGATGTTCGCATTTTACTATTTTAACCGTTTTTAACGAAATTCTGTAACTTTAGAAGAATTTTTCTTTCAATAGGCAATAGAAATGCATAAAATCGTTACAAAAATGTTAAAATTACAAAAAAGGATAGATGCAAATTATCAGATATCTATACTAATAAAAGAAAGTTTCGCTCTGTGTGTGTGTCTGTGTGTCTGTTGGCGATGGCTAGGAAAGTCCAGCCCACCTAGAAGGAATGCAAATCTATACTAATAAAAGAAAGTTTCGCTCTGTGTGTGTGTCTGTGTGTCTGTTGGCGATGGCTAGGAAAATCCAGCCCACCTAGAAGGCTGCAAATTTAGATATAGGTAGTCCAAACCCTCTCCTGGTGCACCATTACGTCAGAATTTTAATATTTTGAAAATCAAAGTAGTTATTAATTAAAAACTGATCAAAGATCACAAATAAAAACGTCATTATTCAAAAGCTAGCTGGCGCATGTGCAGAAACCAATATCCGTATCTTCCGGAATAGAAGAAAGAAAGCACAACACATCCCGTTTTTGTTTTAAGTTTTTCTAAATTCGCCATGGGCAAACGGTTAGAAATACGGAAAAACCGTCTACATATTCTGAAAGAAAATACTGTTACGTCTCAAACGATCTGGTTGGTTTGAAAAAAATTTACATTTAACCCTTTCAAAAAAAATAATCAAAAAGCATCGAATTCATGTTTTTTATTTTCTCCCGTTTTCCGAGCCTTGCATCCACCGAAATATAAAAAATACGGAAAAACGAAGGTCACCAAATTAAAGAACTAACTTTGCCCTTTCCAAAGCCCTCTTTGGTTTTAAAAAGTACAAAAATTAACCCTTCTAAAAAGTATGTTTTCTGTATGCCGTTTTGTGATTTTTGCGATTTTGGCAATTTTTAAAAATTCTATTCCTTTTTCGATATCTGTATTTTTTTTGTAAAATACAAATATTAACCCTTAAAAAAAAATCGTGCGCAGGACTCTCTTTTGCGAATTCCGATTTTCTATGATATAAAAAATCTGGCATCGGCTTTCTAAAATAACCGAACAAAAATCAAACACACCTAAAGACATGTACGTTCTGTCGGATTTAGGCGGAAACCTTTAGTTTAAAAAAAAAATCACGTTCACCCTTTCGAAAACGTTTTTTACCGTAAGTCAATTTTGCTTTTTTAACTATTTCCCCTATCTTTAAAAATCCGAATTGGCATTTATCAACAAGATACGAAAAACTAAAAATACCTCAACTAATCCACATCCCTTTGTTTTTTAAAATCTTGTTTTCCGTTTTGAAATTTTTTAATTTTAACCCTTCAAAAAAAAATCCTTTCCAAAACTCACTCACGCGATTTTCGTCTTTCGGTCCAGGTTTAAAAATCAGCATCGACTCAGGAAATGTGAATACGGACAAACAGTAGACTCCAGATCATAGACGCGTTCATTTTCTTCAAAACGCATGATTGGGTTTTAAAAAATATCTACATTAACCCTTTAGAAACCGATCGATTACGTAACCAACTTTCGCGATTTCCGCTATTTTGGCAATGTTTACCCATGGTTAAATTTCAATTCTACTAGGAAATTTGGTTAGGTCGAGTGTTCTGAAAAGGCCTCTTCCAGAACAGATTGCGCCCCCTGGCGGTGGAAGGTGGAACTATGGACCCGATTACGACGGGGTTTGGTTTAAGTTTCGTATAGAACAGATTATTAATATTTTTGGCCCGTGCAACGCCGGGCGGGTTAGCTAGTGAAAAATAAAAAATAAATTTGGTACTTTCGTGTTATAGCAGTCACCAAGCATGAAATATTTTTGTTTCTGTTTTCATTAATATATTGTAAATTTGGTACTTTCGTGTTATAGCGGCTTCCAAGGATGAACTGCCAAGCGGCCAAGATTTATCGCCAAATTATAAAGCATGTATGACATTATAATAATATATGATATATATATATATATATATATATATATATATAACATTTCTGTACGTATGTGGCCAAGTTATCTTATGCCATATTATGTATATATGATGTATATATATGACATGTGTATATGATGTATATACGACATACAAAACATAAATAATATGTTTATAATGACGTATATGGCACATATTTGGTTTGGTGTTTGGAATATATATATATGCGTATATAGGATGCCTATATAAGCTTTGCGATGATCTTGGCGAAATCATAACTGCAACCTTGGCATAATCATGGGAAAGGTTCAGTAAGACCTTTTTGGTGCTCCCCCCATATGTAAACCCCATGTGAACCCCTTCATGTAACATATCAATAGATAGATCTTGTCAAGCACTATGGTCTGATCCTACTCTCCGCCTCTCACTCTCCCCTCCCTTAAGTAACATAGTTCTCTGTTTCAACTCTTTTAGCATTTTAGTTTTTTCCATCTTTCTCAGCCCCTTGAAGCCCCACAGAGGACGTAGGCCTCTTCTAAAGGATCCAACGAAGTTAAAATCGTCGAGGCCGACATTTCTAAGAGGGTCCCGAGGCCCTATCTCCCATAGGACCGGAGTTACCCCCACGGGGAAGACATTCAAGGTGTTCAAACCCCGTCATGTACCAAATCAAAATTTTGATTTCATCAAGCACTTTTGTCTGGTTCTACTCTCCCCCTCCTTCTCTCTCGTCTCCTGTCAGGAGCACTTTTCTTATTTATTTTTTTTCAATTTCTCATATTTATTTTAGTTTTTCCCATTTTTCTCTGTTCCTATGGGCCGGACAGCTCCAAAATTTCACCAAAATTAGCTGTAAACCGCCTAAAGGTATCCCTTCCCCCCCGCTTCTTTTGGCGCCCTCGGTCTTTACGTATCTCACTTGGGGGGCCCGTCAGACGGGCAAAAAGGGGGAACCCTTTTAAAGTCCCATCTCTCAATTGCAAGTGAGGATTCATTTTAAATCGGGTCTCGTAAAGCACTTGTGTTTTGTATAGCTCCCCCTCCCTTTCCCCCCACCGCTTTCCAAGATCCCGTCAATTAATGCTAACTCATCAATTGTTAAACAACTTCTCTTAGCTGTATCCATCATAAAAGCTGCTATCATAGAACTTTTCATTACCTTTTTTAGGTTATCTATTAAGTTCTAAAATGCCTTGAACCATTAAAAACAGTTTAAAGGGTGTCATTAAGCCATCACATTTGTAAACAACAACTATCTCGTCACGTCTCAGCCCATTGGAGCCACATCTTTTTACTATTATATTTATTAAAAATACTTCTACTCACCGAATCCTTTTAAAACTTGGTGTGTTCGTGCCTAATATGTTCCGCCAGCCTCACAAAAAATCTTAGAGCGCTAACTAAATTCTAAAGTGGAGAAGCTGGCTTATGCTAACAAACACCTTTTTTTTTGACGAGTTAGACTTGGCTGAAAAAATCTCAACGATAAAAGCCGTGGGTGGCCAATCTATATTCTGTCGTAAGGTAGAATTTTTCCCGCTTGTTGTATATTTAAAGACGATTACTTATTCTTTGTAATTATTTATTTGTTGGGGGTTCTTGGGCGAAATAATATACTTCATAGCTAGAACCAGTTCCGCTAATCATTAATATTTACTTAATCCTCTGACCGCTGAGCAAATGGGCAAATTTGTAATTTTTTTCTGTTATTTTTTTTAAATGTCAAAAAAAGATGAATTTTCAAACTTGATATAAAATCTTAGGTACTTCTCTATTATCCCATCGACCAGTTTTCATAATAAAATACTATCGCCAAACTGTAAGATTAAACGCCAAAAATGCAGTCCCATTTACTTGATGTCGGAAGCATTATACGTGTTTGTTATGTCATCAAGTGGTTTTTAATTCAACATTTGCGTATATTTTTCATTATGTTTATTTGATTTATTAGTTATTTCATTAATTAAAATAACAATTGTATCGTTAAATTTTTATATTTTGATATTCCAATGACAACGTTCTCCCGTTTATTTGGCGTTACAGTTTGGCGATAGTTTTTTGTTATGAAAAGTGGTCGACTGGATAATAGAGAAGTACCAAAACTTAATTACGTACATGAGTATATTCTTTGACAGTATTAATCATTACTCGATATTTTAAAACTGCATCATAATATTTGTAGAATTATATTAATTTAAACAATGCTTCTATTGAAGTGAAACCTGCAGCATAGTGCATGGATATATCAGTTCATGACGGTGAGAAGGTTAATGTTTTATACAAGATTTGTATACATACAAACAATATAATGGGTACTTTTCCATTATATGGGTACCATGCTTGGCGACAATGGTGTCCATATACCGGAAAGGTACCATATAATGTAAATATATCTTAAATATTAAGAGTTTGCTAAGAAATTAAAACATTTAGTGACGTGTTAGATGTGTCCTTTCATCAAAACAATTGTAATTTGTAAATATGAGTTTAAAAAAAATCCCCATTTTCTCACATATTATGAGTTTTACTAGCAGACTACGCCCGCTGCGCTGGTCGGTTTCTCCAAAAGAACCTTGAATCAAACGAAATATATTGGTGAATTTAACCTTGTATTTTAAAGCAATCTGTACCTTTACCTGTAATATCCTAAAATAACATAAAAACGGATACTTATTTCACTAAGTTATGTTTTTTTAATACGGTTTATTATTACGTTTATAATTTATTACCTACCGTTTTCCATTGATTTATATGTTTTATAGCGACATTTTTTAATAACGCGAATTAACCTATATTATACACAACTAAAAAGAAATGGCGCATCTAGTATTTGTCGAGAATTAAATGAAAATCATGCACTCGTGACATCATAATTCACTTTTATATTTTAACAGAATAATACGGTTACTATAATTTGTGACTCGTGCTGACACATTGCTGTTATTATTATTTTTTTACCCGTGAAGTTTTTGCTGTGGTACTCTATTGTGAAATTTGGTAATTTTTGAAATTCGATATTTGAAAAATGGCATAATCAGTGGATTTGAAATTTATATCAAGAAAAATACAATTTTTTACATTTCTAACGCAATTTGTCTAACAATTTTCTGACAAATGCTTTTCGAGCAATTAATTTTTTCAGTAATTTCAAATGTTTCATTTTCCGAGATTAATCTGTGGCAACGATTAGCGAAAATCCCAGTCGTCAGCAACGCATAACTTTTTATTAAAGAGGATTGTAGTAATCGGAACACCGTATGAATAAATAATAAACGGACTATATGAGTTCCAATTTTGTTTTATGTGAATTATTTTCTGTACTGTACAAACAAAAGGACAGAGCTCTAAAAACTCAATTTCCATTTGGATCGATTTGGCGAACATTAAATGAGCCTAAATTCATTTTTAACGCTAAAATTAAAATCGGCGCCTAGGTATTTATACACAATACAATAAATAAAATAAATAACTTCAAAACCCTTTTGATCATCACATCAGCGTGCAGGACAATTTTTTTACCGGAGACCATTTGATGAATTTCATGATTTTTCCGTTATTGATTGACGAATTTTACGATTGTACCGCTAACGATTGTTGAATTTCGCAATTTATCGACTATTGATTAACGGATTTCATGATTTTTTCCATGGACATTTGACGAATTGCACAAAAAATTAGAATACTGTCAAATTGTCTCGGGTAAAAAATTTTTGAATAGTGTCAAATGCCTTCGAGAAAAAAGTCTCAAACTTCATCAAATGATTTTGAAGAAAAAATAGGGAAATTCACAAAATGGTTTCAGGAAAAACTTCGCCAAATGGTTTCAAAATTCTTTGCGTGAAAAAAATTTCATTTTACATTCAATCCTCGCAATTGGCTACTGTGACTATTAAGTTTAGCCAGTGGTGGCAATAACATAAATCACCAATTTTCAGTATTACTCGCTGGTTGGTGAGTATGAATTTTGTCTTATATCACAAACTGTATTTACATATACTACAAGATTGAACCCGTTTTCTGGTTTTCTCTTTCCCCTTCGCATTTTTCCACATCCGTTTGACAAAAATCATGATTTTTCTGCACCCGATCAACGAAGGTAATGATTTTTCTGCACCCGATCGATGAAACTGATGATTTTCCTGCCTTCGATGGATGGAATTTCTTTTTTATGAACCCAATTGACGAAATTCGTGATTTTTACGTGTCCACTTGACAAATTCGTGATTTATAAGCGTCTGATCTACAAAATTCATATTTACGCACCTGATCGCCGAAATTCATGATTTTTATGCGGCTGATTCACGAAATTTGTTTTTCTGCGACCGATCGACTAAATTAGTGATTTTTATGCAACCGTTTAATGAAATTCAGGATTTTTATACGGCCATTTGACAAATTTATGATTTTATATGCCCGCTTGACAAATTCGTGATTTTTACGTGCCGGTTTTACATAAAGTTGTGATTTTTACGTGCTTGATCGATGAAAGTCATAATATGTAATTTTTTTTAAGCTAGGATGATTAGTTGAGAAACAATTTTTAATTAATTCCATCTTTTTCGTATATTCTTTTAAACATGTAACTTATCGGATCAAGACAGTTGATGTAATTTAGAAACATTTGTATATTTCTGATATTTTTGGGGGAGGGGACGGGCATGAACAAAATTTAAAAATGAGGCCACATCAAAAACTATAGGAAAGGAGAGGGAGCGCGTTTTGCACACATGGGGCAAGGACTTTTCTAAATTTTGCACACACCCCTCATGTTATATGTCATTGGAAAAGTCTGTGACCGCTGAATTATATAATGCATCTTCGGTGTCCGTCCCCCCTCTTTGTCCCCCCAAGGGGTACTTTTTAAAATTTTGCACACACCACTCATGTTATATATCGCTTGAAAGGTCTGTGACTGCTTAATCATATTATGCATCTCCGGTGTCAATCTCCCCACTTTGTCCCCCCCCAAGGAGGTACTTTTCTAAATTTTGCACACAACCCTCATGTTATATATTGTTGGAAAGGTCTGTGACCGCATAATTATATTATGCATCTCCCGTGTCCATCCCTCCACTTTGCCGCTCCAAAGGCGGTACTTTTCTAAATTATGCACCCACCCATCACGTGATATATCGTTGGAAAGGTCTTTGACTGCTTATTCATGTTATGCATCTGCGGGGTCCATCCTGCCGCGCCCCCCGCCCTAAGAGGGCACTTTTCTAAGTTTTGTTGACACCCTTCACGTCATATAGCTTTGGAAAGGTCTGTGACCGCTTAATTATATTATGCATCTGGGGTGCCAATCCCTCCCCTCTTTCCCCCCGATGGGGGCACTTTTCTAAATTTTTCGATCACCCTCAATGATATATCGTTGGAAAGGTCTCTGACTGCTTAAACATATTATGCATCTCCCGTGTCCATTCCCCTACTTTGCCCCCCCAAGGGGGTACTTTTCTAAATTTTGTACACACCCCTCATATTATATATCGTTGGAAGGGTGTTTGACCGCTTATTCATGTTATGCATCTCCGGGGTCCATCCCGCCACTTCCCCTCCAAAGGGGCACTTTTCTAAATTTTGCACACACCCCTTATGTTATATATCGTTGGAAAGGTCTGTGACCACTTAATCATATTATGCATCTCCCGTGTCCATCCTTCCACTTTGAAATTCGTCAAGCGACAGCAAAAAAAAGAAATCCCATTTTCCATTTAATCATTGCAATTGGCGAGTGTGACTATTAAGTTTGACAATAAAGTCAATCGCCAAATTTTCAGTATTACTCACTGAGTGGCGAATGCTAATTTTTTACTATATCGCAAACTGTATTTAGATGCACTATAATGACAAAATGGTTATTGGATCAGTAGATGGAAAAGTGTGTACTGTATATAAATGCATTTTGCATTAACTGACATCGTATAATGACAATTGTGTATGATTTATCACTGTTGTGCCATGGTTTTCCATTTACTGGCACAACAGCGCTAAATGTGTTAGATGAAAGAAATTCTATGAGTGCATGTGCCAGTGAAACTTAGCCAATTGCTATTCTCTAACCTAGCTTTAATTCAAGGTAAGTTTTTTATTTATTTGAATTACTCTGCAAAAGTTTCAAACATTTTAAAGCAGCTATGAATTTTATTTTTATGGTACTGTCAAGTTGTTTGCCGTCAAATTTTGACGGGTTCCATCTAGTAAATCGTTAAAAAGATAATCAGAAAAAATGACTTTTCTTTGACGCCATCATAGTACAATCCTTCAGTTTTACAAATGGGAATACAGGTTTTCTTTTGCGCGTTTAGCAGAGGATACCATTTTCCTGGCAACACGAAAAAAATGCAAAAAATGCAACCAAATGGCTTAGCATTTAGTGAATATTTCGCAAGATATTATTTTTAAATGTAAATATTTACATTTCCATTACTAAAATCTAAACGTACAATGATTTCATGAAAATCACGTATTTTTCTAAATGCTTTCAGTCGTGATGTCAGTTATAAAGTTTTGTTTGAAAAGAGGAAGAACTGTCTCTAAAAGCGCGGTTGCTATGATTAAGTTCCTATTTAATATACATCGTAGAAATTGTTACCGTTGCATCTAAAGTATAAAAACACTTATCTGTAAATTATAGATATAAGATATAGCTCTAGTATACTAAATAAAAAGGAAATAAAATCCAGAAATCTTTTCTTTAGAGTCAGTTTGATGTCACACTCAAAGCGTTTTGTAGAATATGACGTCATATTTAGTAAATCATTATTTTTGTTTCATTTTTTCTATTTTTTATCTTGAAATTGAAATGTCTGTATTATAGTAGATGTTTTAAATTTAGATACATTTAAATAAAAATACTACGCCATTTCATAGCACTTATAGTAATGTTTTTAAATTTTAAATAGAGATATATGTGGTAAAAATTTTAAATTATATACACAGAAAATGGAATTATCTGCTCTGAATGACGTCCGTTTTGAAAATATAGCGAGTGAGTCTGAGTTTTAATTGGCTTATAGAAGTGCTGTCCTTATGCAGTTTCTTTTTGCGGCAGCAGGAAATAAATAATTGCACTAGACAGAAAAAAAAAAGATTTTTAGAAAAATAAATTACGGCATGTAGTTCGAAAAAGGGTAAATTGCTGCCTGAATTTTTTTTTAAGTAGCCAGTAGTTTTTCTTGTTATAAAACGTATTTGTATATCACGTTTCGTTCAAATGGGTCAAAAGTTGTAGATTAGTCTAATAAACATATGCTTCAAATGCTAATTTTTATATATAGAGATAAACGCAAATAATTAAAAGTCTATATTGACGCCTTTCACACATTGAAAATTAGATAAAAAGATGTTTAGAGAAGAAAAACTGTGTTAAATAATGTAAAAAGAATACAACACATCCACACCTCTCAAAAAATACTATTTCTATCAAAGTATTCTATTTATAAAACAAAATCCCAGATCTTTTACAAATTCACCCTGACATCCCATTTTTCGAACAAAATTCACTATTGTTCATCGTATATCGACATCCACTATCGATGAAATCATAACTCTCCCTGGTCATGCACAAGAACTCATAGATAAAATATCTTTATATGTCAGAGTAGTATTCAAAAATCCAATTCTTGCTTAGAAAAACAATGTCGATGCTGACTTTCGATAAATCTACCAATAAACAGCACACACACCTCACATACTGAATCTATGTTTAATGCCAAACACTTACAGAACAAATTATATAACTAGCATCCGTCGAGTTAAAATGTCGGAGCCTTTGAGTCGCTTAAACTTAAAACATAACATTTTAAAATAAAAATTATATTTTATGTTTACTGTTTAATAGTGTAAAAGTAAGTTGCAATAACAACTGTTGAATCTTCATTTTCAAGTTTTTATTCTGTCGTCAGTTGCCTCAGGTAATGTTCAAATGCTATTTCCTCTAATTCCTTTAATTTGATCAAACCTATCTTTTGCGAAAGGCACTTAAATGAGAACATTCTCTAAACGACAAACTTTACTAAAAACGTCATAGTTTCTCCAAGTGATAACTCCGTTGGACCAATGTCCGCAGGAATTTTTGAAAAAGGTAAATCCTGGGATATGTGAATGCTAACAGCGTATGTAACATTTAACCCATATTTTACCATCGCCTATATACAGCGTTTATTCAGAAATTCTGAATTCTCCCCAGAAAGTTTGATTAGTTTCTATTGCTTAATATATTATTCGTTATTTCGTGAATAACATAAAATAAAATTGATATTCAAAATTTTTTGGTCTGAATTAGGAATTTTTTAATAAAAAATCCATCAGATTTAGCAACTGAGTTCGTGACAACTGAGTTCATGAGTATGAAACTTATTTTTCCCCCAAGATTTAGAAATAGGTGTGACATAGGTGTCTTTCAGTTAGAAATGACTCATGATAATCATCAAAATCAACCATTACAGCTAGTGGCAAGCCTGGAGGCCAAAGTCCTGGGCCGTAGATTATATATTTTATCATACCAAGTACACAGTTACCAATTCTCCTTTTGTTCACAGATTGATACGTAACACAACTCTGCACACAATTGCTAAGAAAGTCCAGATGCGTGATCATCTTCAATACATCTTACTATTTGATTACTGTGATCTGCCATTAGATTCTTGTCACTGGACATTTTGATTTAGGAACTATTTCATGATTACCTTCTTCAGCTTGCTTGCTTGTGGGAAAAAGGTGTATGGAATTTTGAAATCTTTCAAGTTCAGCAGAAGGGAAATTGTGTTTGGTGATCATCGATTTGCCTCATCGACTTTCTTAAGGTGTAACATTTTTGAAAAGTCCTGAGCACTGTTTGTTCGCGCAAAGCCAAAATGTCCAAGCTATAACTGAGTAATATTTCCGATAAGAATGAGGTAAACAAAATGACCAGAGCCTTAAAAAAAATCTCTGATAAAAGCACAGAGCCAAAATAAACTTGAGTCATGAAAAACAACACTCATTTGAATCAATATTTACCTTTGTACTATAATAATTATTTAAAAACAACACAAATGTGTTTTTTTCTTAAGGTGTAACATTTTATTAAAGTCCTAAGCACTGTTTGTTCGCGCAAAGCCAAAATGTCCAGGCTGTAGCTGAATAATATTTCCAATCAGAATGAGTTAAACAAAAGGTATAGACTGTTTGTTTTGTGTGTGTCTGCGTGTTGGTATTTTTTTTAACCCTGATGTTGAGCTAAGGTGGCTCGAAAGCGCTAGGTTTTATTAAATGTGAAATACAGTTTTGTATGTTTTTAAAAACACCTTAAGTAAATGTTTTTTATTAAATGATGCATATGTGTTTTGTGACATTTGTGTTGTTTTTAAATAATTATTAAAACACATAGCCGTTACCAGATATGTTCAATGCTACCTGGTTTACCTTCGCGACATCTTTGCTCAAAGTCAGCCACACTCAGAAAAAGAAACTGATTAAAACTACAAAACATATTTTGTGAGTACATTTTGTTGTTTTAGCAAAATTGGAGTAAAATTGGAGCATTTTACTTCAATTAACAAAACATTTTTGCTGACGATACAAAATTTTTTTTTGGAATTGCAAAAAAAAAAAAAAAAAAAAAAATTGTTGATTCAAACAAAATTTTTATTGACCCATATTTAAACAAAAATTTTGTTTAAATATAGGTCAATAGAAATTTTGTTTGAATCAACTAAAAAAATTTTTTGTTAAAAACCACTTTTTTTTGCAATTCCAAAAAAAAAAAAAAAATTGTATCGTCAGCAAAAATGTTTTGTTAATTGAAGTAAAATGGTTCAATTTTACTCCAATTTTGCTAAAACAACCAAAATGTACGCAACAAAAATGTTTTGTAGTTTTAATCAATTCCTTTTTCTGAGTGCATCTGATGGCATCTGATCTGATCATTGAAAATTGGTTATTAATGAGAAATGACACTGAGTCCATACTGAGATGCAGCTCATCATCGTCCTAGAAGTTTTGTCCATCTATGCGTAGTCTAAATGTTTCTTCAGGTAAAGGAATAAGTGATAGTCGCTGGGTGCAATGTCTGGAGATCACAGATTACCTACCTGTTCTGGGTTCTTCATGAACATTGATCCTACCTCCAGAGAAAGCACAACACCATTTCGTTTCATTTTGTCAATCAAAAATGTTCCCATAGATGGAACAATTTCTTTATGAATATCCGCTGGACGCTAATCTTCTACAAGAAGAAAACGTATGACGTAAAGTACTTCACATTTGGCGGGATTCTGAATTGACCCAGCCATTCTAAACACGTGCTACACAAAACACACTCACCGTACAAATAACGAATGACTACGAGGGAAAGGACAAATGTTCAAGGTTAAAATATGTGTTGCCAACGCGCTCATTAAAACTCTTTCTTTCCTGTTTTCTGAGGTGTATCTTTACTTTTTGAAAACACCTCGTTTTTTATATTCATTTATAACTGTAAATTTACAGAATAAGTTATAGATGTAAAGTAATACTTAAATAAATAAATCATGAGAGACGGCAATATCTCGAGTGACGCAGCAAAAACCGAAAACCGAACGCCCAAAACCGAAGATCTCCGTCACTCTATATATAAGGCTAGAAGGACATCAAAGAGAAATCAAAACGCCGACATTTAATATCTCAGCAAATATGAGGCATACCGTTTTGATTTTTTCACATTAGTCTTATATCTATGGTCTAATTCAATCCTGAAATTTATGCATTTATACATGCAGTAGATTTTAATAACTGGAAGTCAATTTTTAACTAAATTTGGGTAAATGTAAGACCTTTGAAAATGTCAAATCAGTTTTTTACTCGAAAATGGCTCGGGCGATTTTTTTAAAATTAATATATTACTAGATGGTACCCGTCAAAACTTGACGGAAAAAATTACAATAGCAATATTAGTAAAATAAGCTTCTTTATAACATAAGTAGGGGCGCTTAAGAAACAATCTTTCAAATATTTCATTTAAAAAAAATTTCCCCCAGTGAATTACGTTATTATTTCCGATGCAAACTCCAAACAAACAATCCGTAAACAAAATGGAAATCAGTTTGACATTACCGCCCTATTCCCCACGGCAAGAAAGAAAATTTCCTGAACCTATGAAGTATCATACAAATAGAATATCCCTACTTTCATCTCATATTCAGTCAATGAAAGAACATATTAAATAAGGCACACATTCCCCCCCCCCCCCTGTGATAATGCAACCGAATGAGCTCCTATGCGCATGTGCATTGCTTTTCCCCAAACGCACCGTCGAAATTCGACGTTGAAAAAAAGTTTTAAAATGTTTTGATCAAAATTTTTGAAATGTCTTCTTTAATCATTGTTCGTTTTAAATCCATATCTTCTGAAACGCATCTATTGTTTTAAGCTAATCAATTTTTATGTAAAGATGAAGAATTTTTTTACAATAATAAATCAATCTACAGAAAAAGAAGATTTTTAATGTTTTCAAGTGTAATTTATTTGTATGGTTTCTTCATTCCTTTACATAATCATGATGATTATTCCTTTTCCATAATTAATAGAAATAATTGAAATAAATAAATATCCAAGATTATTTTTGATTCTGTTTTCATTAATATATCACAGTTACCAAGTCTCCGGATTTTTGGACACTAGTATTTTAGTACAGAAAATTTCGTTTTATGTAATCGGAACTTTGTGCGATTTAAAAGAACAACCTTTTCTCTAACATAATACTGGTGTGCAAAAAGCCGGAGACTTGGCAAGTCTGATATATTGTAAATTTTATTGTTAAAAGTTACTGATAAATGATACTTTAGTAAATGGGGCTTTTCTTAATTATTATTATTATTATTATTATTATTATTATTATTATTTTGAGATTTAATGGCAACATTCTTCCGTTTGTTTATTGGGCGCTACAGTTTGGCGAATTATTTGAGGTACTTTTCGGTTAGCAGTGCGCCAATGAAGTATATATATATATATATGTGTGTGTGTATGTATAGTATATACATACATAGATACAAATATATATAATGTATATAGTTTTGTTTTTCTAGTATTGAATTTATGTGGTTTATAGATTTCGGTTGGCTCTTGTGATAATGATTCTGCAAGTAATTTTCCATTGGAGTTTGTTATTATGTATATATATATATATATATATATATATTTTATTGGCGCCGGCTAACCGAAAAGTACCTAATTTGCATATAGTTTTTTTTTTTTTTTAATTAGGCGACGGGATAATGCACGGAATTTCGACGGGATAATGAATATTTTTTATGGTACAAGAATATTTTTTTGTATTTTATAGTTATATTAAGAAATACATATTTTTATGATTTGCTGAATCACTTAGTTGTTTACTTTTTCATGCACTATATTATTGAAGGTTGATAGTTCTCTTATTCGTTTAAATATAACTTACTTATATAAAAATAGCGTGTGTTCTCTGTGGTGTTTCGCATAAACGTTGTAAAATTCAGGTTATTAGATTTTATCCAACTTTGCTGTCATAACAGCTGATGAAGCAGCCATTTTCGGCGATTTTTTTGTTACCTGTAAAGTGTTTGTTTTTGGTATAGCCCGAACTAAGAAAAAATTGAGTACTTTTCCATTATACGGACACCATTGTCGCCAAGCATATATTTACATGTATGGCATGGTGTCGGTATAACGGAAAATAACCAAAATTTGTGATCGGTCAAATAATTGAATTTCGTTAAACATTAAATTTTCTGGTACTTTTCTATTATCCCGTCGACCACTTTTCATAACAAAAAATTATCGCCAAACTGTAAAATTAAACGCCAAAAATACAGTCCGATTTACTTGATGTCAGAAGCATTATACGTGTTTGTTACGTCATCAAGTGGTTTTTAATTCCACATTTGCGTCTATTTTTCATTATGTTTTACTGATTTATTAGTTATTTCATTAATTAAAATAACAATTGTGTCCTTAAATTCATGTATTTTATTTATTTATTTATTTTGATATTCCAATGGCAACGTTCTCCCGTTTATTTGGCGTTACAGTTTGGCGAAAGTTTTTTGTTATGAAAAGTGGTCGACGGGATAATAGAGAAGTACCAATTTTCTTATTTTTAATCTGAGAAAGAAACAATAATCATGGATTTAATTAATTTTGCAATATGCGGTGCAACCAAAATAATTTTGATTAAATCAGTACAGATATCGCAGACGCACCTGGGTTATTTTTTGGCACCTAAATGACGATTTTTGCTTTGTATGGCAACCTGGTGTTTTATAATAAATTTGAATATGTGTGTAAATAAATAAAATAAAATAGGTACTTTTATGTTAGCTGGGCGTCAAGGATAACTCTCCAAATCTTGTTTCAATTGGAATAATTTAAATTGCAACATTTTACGTGAGATTTGTTATTCATATTGATATGCTTACGTTTAGATATTTTATTATAATTATATTCTAGCTAATTAAGTTTTTTTTTTTAAAGATTGTATACTACAATGTTAAAATATTACCTAGTTGATATTAGTTAATGTCAAGAGATTGGCGAACCACAGGGTTCAGGGAAAAAAACTCTATGCCCTCAAAAGTGGGAGTTGTCAACTTTATGACGTCATAAGCAGAAGTAAATATTTAATTGAAAATTACAGCTAATTAATTAAATTTTCGAACAAACGAATGCACACGATAACAAATCTGTGTCCTAATATTTTTCATTAAAAAAAAGAATGGTGTAATTTGATGCAGTAGTTTGTTCTAACGGATTGTCGAAAGAAATCGCTTAGCGTTTTAAATATATAGATATTAATCGGTTTTAGACTAAGCGAATGTGGTTTCGCGTTAACGTAGGAAAACTCTTGTTTTCTATATAATCCACTTTTAAAATCGGACTCTTTTCTTACACGTTTTTCCATAGACTTATTAGACTTTTTACTCCTTTCTTCTGCGATCAACGTATGCCAAATAATCGTTTCACGAGTACAGTTAAAAACTTCTGCATGTAGGAGGTGAATTTATTAATTTTTTTTAATGCGAAAATAGTTAATTATATGCTTCTAATATTTAATATATATGTATTATATTAAATTGTTGTTTATATATTTTTCTTCTTTGTTAAAATAAAGAATTTCGCATTTTAAAATCTTTATTAGGTCGAAAAAATATTTAGATTCCTGGTTTAAAATATTGAAATAGTTTATAATTATATATACGCAATTTAATTGTTATTTATAATTAAGTTGTGATTTTTTTAAGGGAAAAAAAATCAAATTTTTTGGGGCAGTTGTTGATTTGCTCAGCAAAATCCAAACAACGTCATCCCTTGTATCTTGTATGTATTCATGAGCCGGTTATGAACAGGAAAAGGAAATCTCCCTGGTTATGAAGGTAAAGTAAGTAAACATTGGATGATTTAAATTATAGTTTGGCAACAACTTTTACATGACTCTGCCCTTAGTCTGTAGCAATCTCAAAAAATGCATGAAATTCATAAAGGCTACAATGATCAATAACAAGACTATGTGTAATTATATTGTATCTTCATGCAGGTTAAGTTAAGATCGCGACCCATGCAAATTCTTATTTATACAGAAATAAGAGTCATTGGGTATTTTATTATTTATTTATTGTTTGTTTACTTATTTTGATTTGATTGTCCTTTTAGAAATTTGCTGTTGATTTAGTTATTTAAATGTTGAAATGATTGTCAATAGAATTACGTGTTTTATCATTAAAATGATACAAGTTAAGAAAATCTCATCATGACGAGTGAATACTTTCAAGAAGTCTTTTAAAAATTGCATGCTATAGAGGATTAGTTTTTTACTTGTTAGCTATATTTTGCAACTCTCCAAATTGCCACAATGTAAATATAGCACCAAGTTCTATCGAAAAAAAAAATGAAAATGAATTCTTTTTGCAGTTGCATAAATTCTGTCATAACAATTTTCAACTAAAGGGAATCTTACATTGGACGTTAAAATAGATAGACAAAATTTGAAATCACAGTATTTTAAATATGAAAACTTAAAATATTTACAATTTACAGAAATAAACAAAGAGATTTCTTTTTTAAATTACATCTAAGGATTTTTTTTTCTTTTCACAAAAAAATGGTTTAAAAAATTATTTAACCAAAAAAATACAAACTTTTCTATTGACAATGTAAGACTATAACTAAATCAAAAGATCAAAAGAAAAGTCCTAATGAACACCCAACATATCAAATTAAGTAAATAAATTGTACAAAATACCTACCTAAGTCACATACATAGCTATTTTTAAGTAAGTTTTTTAAGATATTATATAGCAATGTTAAAATGTTAGCTGTATTTTATTAGCTAATGTTAAAGATTGTTGAGAAAAAGATGGTTGGCGAGATAAAAAAAATTTTGTCTATCACCCGATTACATAAAATTTTGTTAACTGTATTGATATGTTTGTGTCTACATATTTTATCAAGAATATATTTTAGTTAATTTTAAGTGAGTTTTTAAGATATTATATAGCAATGTTAAAATGTTAGCTGTATTTTATTAGCTAATGTTAAAGATTGTTGAGAAAAAAAGGGTTGGCGAGATTACAAAATTTTGTCTATCACCCGATTACATGAAATTTTGTTAATTGTATTGATATGTTTGTGTTTACGTATATTATCTAGATTATATTTTAGCTATTTTTAAGTAAGTTTTTTAAGATATTATATAGCAATGTTAAAATGTTAGCTGTATTTTATTAGCTAATGTTAAAAATTGTTGAGAAAAAAAGGGTTGGCGAGATTAAAAAAATTTTGTCAATCACCCGATAACATGAAATTTTGGTTTGTGTTTACGTATTTTATCAAGATTCTATTTCTGCTAATTTTAAGTAAGTTTTTTAAGATATTATATAGCAGTGTTAAAATGTTAGCTGTATTTTATTAGCTAATGTTAAAGATTGTTGAGAAAAAGATGGTTGGCGATATTAAAAAAAATTTGTCTATCACCCGATTACATGAAATTTTGTTAATTGTATAGATATGTTTGTGTTTACGTATTTATTTTATCAAGAATATATTTTAGTTATTTTTAAGTGAGTTTTTAAGATATTATATAGCAATGTTAAAAAGTTAGCTGTATTTTATTAGCTAATGTTAAAGATTGTTGAGAAAAAAAGGTTTGGCGAGATTCAAAAAATTTTGTCGGTCACCCGATTACATGAAATTTTGTTAATTGTATTGATATGTTTGTGTTACATATATTATCTAGATTATATTTTAGCTATTTTTAAGTAAGTTTTTTAAGATATTATATAGCAGTGTTAAAATGTTAGCTGTATTTTATTAGCTAATGTTAAAGATTGTTGAGAAAAAAAGGGTTGCCGAGATTAAAAAAATTTTGTCTGTCACCCGATTACATGAAAATTTTTTAATTGTATTAGTATGTTTGTGTCTACATATTTTATCAAGAATATATTTTAGTTAATTTTAAGTGAGTTTTTAAGATACTATATACCAATGTTAAAATGTTAGCTGTATTTTATTAGCTAATATTAAAGATTGTTGAGAAAAAAGGGTTGGCGAGTTTAAAAAAATTTTGTCGGTCACCCGAATACATGAAATTTTGTTAATTGTATTAGTATGTTTGTGTTTACATATTTTATAAAGAATATATTTTAGCTATTTTTAAGTAAGTTTTTTAAGATATTATATAGCAATGTTAAAATGTTAGCTGTATTTTATTAACTAATGTTAAAGATTGTTGAGAAAAAAAGGGTTGGCGAGATTAAAAAAATTTTGTCTATCACCCGATTACATGAAATTTTGTTAACTGTATTGATATGTTTGTGTCTACATATTTTATCAAGAATATATTTTAGTTAATTTTAAGTGAGTTTTTAAGATATTATATAGCAATGTTAAAATGTTAGCTGTATTTTATTAGCTAATATTAAAGATTGTTGAGAAAAAAAGGGTTGGCGAGTTAAAAAAAATTTTGTCGGTCACCCGATTACATGAAATTTTGTTAATTGTATTAGTATGTTTGTGTTTACATATTTTATCAAGAATATATTTTAGCTATTTTTAAGTAAGTTTTTTAAGATATTATATAGCAATGTTAAAATGTTAGCTGTATTTTATTAACTAATGTTAAAGATTGTTGAGAAAAAAAGGGTTGGTGAGATTAAAAAAATTTTGTCAATCACCCGATAACATGAAATTTTGGTTTGTGTTTACGTATTTTATCAAGATTCTATTTCAGCTAATTTTAAGTAAGTTTTTTAAGATATTATATAGCAATGTTAAAATGTTAGCTGTATTTAATTAGCTAATGTTAAAGATTGTTGAGAAAAAAAGGGTTGGCGAGATTAAAAAAATTTTGTCAATCACCCGATAACACGAAATTTTGGTTTGTGTTTACGTATTTTATCAAGATTCTATTTCAGCTAATTTTAAGTAAGTTTTTTAAGATATTATATAGCAGTGTTAAAATGTTAGCTGTATTTTATTAACTAATGTTAAAGATTGTTGAGAAAAAAAGGGTTGGTGAGATTAAAAAAATTTCGTCAATCACCCGATTACATGAAATTTTGTTAATTGTATTGATATGTTTGTGTTTACGTATTTTATCACGATTATATTTTAGCTATTTTTAAGTAAGTTTTTTAAGATATTATATAGCTATGTTAAAATGTTAGCTGTATTTAATTAGCTAATGTTAAAGATTGTTGATAAAAAAAGGGTTAGCGAGATTCAAAAAATTTTGTCGATCACCCGATTACATAAATTTTTGGTTTGTGTTTACGTATTTTATCAAGATTATATTTTAGCTATTTTTAAGTAAGTTTTTTAAGTATTATATAGCAATGTTAAAATTTTGAGAGATGAAAAAATGAGATGTTTTTTTTTCTGGTTTTCATGGCTGCAAAATGCTCATATATCTGTTTGCAATCCCTGCTTTAATGAATTTCATTTATTTTTTTATATTGCTATAAGGAAAAGTTGCTGTATTCAGTTATGTTTTTCGTTGTTGTTTTCTTGAGTATGAAATGCTCATACATATGTTAATGATAGCTGTTGCAACAAGTTTCATGTATTTTTAAGGTCGCTGTATTCTGTGAGTTTTTTTTTGTTTATCATGAGCAAAAAACTTTTGTACATGTATCAGTGACTGAGGCTTTAATGCATTTTGTGTATTTTTGAGATTTTTTTTTCATGGGTGCGAAGCGCACATACTTATATGATATTGTTCATTGTAGCTTTTATGAATTTCATGCATTTTTTGAGATTGCTACAGAACAAGGACCGAGTCATGTAAAAGTTGCTGACAAATTATAATTTAAATCATCCAATGTTTGCTCTGCCATAACAGGGCAGTTTAAAAGAATATAATAAGGCAATGATTTTATCTAAAAGTTGTTGAGAAATCAGTATTTGAATTATTAAATATTTACTCTTGTGTAGCAGGACAGTTTAAAAGATTGCAATGATGCAGATTACATATTTCCCATTAAATTTAGGTTGTAAAAAATGTATTTTTAGTTTTAAAGGTTTTAAACACTGTGCTTTTGTGGAACAGGTGGTGGAGGGGGAAGCAGAGAGTTTGTTAGGAGGAGGAGAATATGTTAATGTTTATTTATTTTATTGTTACTTGATAGCAACGAGTAAAACACTTTTTTTTCTGTAAAGAGTTTAAAAGATTTTTAATTTTGTATGCTGGAGAGATGAGGAGGGACGGGGTAAAGGTGAAAATAAGCACTCGGCAATAAAACTGGAAAAACTGGCGATTAAAAGTATGGAAAAACCCGGCCAAATTCAGGATTTTCTGATTTTCTTTTTTTCCATATCCATTCGACAAAATTCGTGATTTTTCCTCACCGATCGACGAAACCAATGATTTTTCCTCACCCGATCGATGATACCAATGATTTTTCTGCACCCGATCAATGAAATTAATAATTTTTCTGCACCCAATGGACGAAATTTATAATTTTTCGTGATTTTTATGTGTCCAATAAACAAAATTCATGATTTTTACACACGCGTTTGGCAAAATTTTTGATCTTCCCTCCCCCGATCCACAAAACTCACGTTTTTTTGTTCCTGATTGATGAAATTCGTGATTTTTTTAAAAGACTGGGTGATAAAATTCGCAATTTTTTTCTGTGAGTGGTTGACAAAATTATTTTTTTCGTTGAAAACTGATGAAATTCGGAACTCTGGAATTTACAATTTTGGCATCTATGGTTTCTGTCGGCCGATTAATGAAATTCACAATTTTTCTTCTCTTGAGAATGGTGAAATTCGAGATTTTTTTTTCTGTGATCATTTGTCGAAATTTACACTTTTTCCACGAACATTCGACGGAATTCTTGATTTTTCTACGCCCAATTGACGAAATTCATGATTTTCCATGCCTATCGACAAAACTTATAATTTTACAGACCCAATAGACAAAATCTATGATGTTTTCCTATGATCTATGGACAATTTGCTAATTTTTTCCGTGACTGTTCGTTTAAATTCACGATCTTTCGATGTCCATTTTATGAAATTCACTGTTTGTCCACGCTCGATCCCATGAAATTCACGATTTTACGTGCCATATCGACGAAATTCGTGGAATTTTTTCCAGTGGTTTACAAAATTAAAGATTTTTTTTTCTTGAGTGATTGACGAAATTAACAACTCCGGAATTTCCTATTTTGCCATCTCTGGTTTCAGTCGACTGATTATTGAAATTCGCGTTTTTTTTTTCTTGCGACAAAATGGCGAAATTTGTGATTTTTCAATGCTCATTTGTCAAAATTCGCATCCAGTCGATGCAATTCAGGATTTTATGTGCCCGATCGACGAAATTCATGATATTTTCCTATGATCTATGGACAAAATTTGCAGAATTTTCTTGCGAATTATTAAGGAAATTCGAAATTTCTGGATACATTTGCATGCATGGTCCCTGTGAGCCACAGGTTGTGCATTAGGGCGTATCGAAAAAATCCAAATTTCTTAGATCTTTTTGCGGTAGTGCGGAAAAGTTGTGCACTCCCTTTATTAAAAAACGTGCGAAATCTTAAAACTGTGGGTTGATATCTTCTGTCGCCTCAGTGGGCCTAAAGTTCCAAAAATTGGACTAAAAATGATTAAAAATGAAAAATTAATAAATAATCACAGATTTCGTTCATAGGTTTGAGGTAGTGTTTAACAGTTACTACTTTGTAACAACAACAACCATAGATAATTGTAGAATTGTAGATTAATATCTTCTGTCGCCTCATCGGCATCGAATTTTGGAAATTTTGACGCATTTTGGTAGTTTTCTGCGTAACTGTTTACTGCTTGCACAATACACAATCGAGACAGACTGGGTTTGGCGGTCTGCTATACATCGAAAATAGCTGCGGTCTGCTATACTGCCAACATAGTAAAGACAATGTGGTTGCCCACAAAGAGTGTTCTAATGCGTTTAAAACAGGACAACACAGTTTTTGTCAGTGAAAGGTATGGTGTCACCAACAGAGCCACGGCTGTTATTGCATCGCGAGTTATGCAAGATTTGGGTTTAATATCGGAATCAGATACCAGCCTCGTCACAGACAAAAATAAAATATGGAGGGAAAAATCGAGAATTTACAAAAAATTGGTCTCAAAATCAAATGAAAATCTTTCCACTCTATCTGGTCTTTATTTTGATGGACGACATGACAAAACCTTAACATCAGAAACACTCGATGACAAGCAGTTCTAAGGAACAGGTATAACTCCCAGTAGAACTCTCAGGAACTCTTCAGTAGAAGCGCATTGCTGTATGGTATCGGAGCCTGGTTCTACGTATATGGGACATGTTACACTTGAAAGCGAATCTAGTCTTGATATGTCTAATAGCATTTAGGAATACGTAACAAGTGCTTTATTGGATGATTTTAGCAACCTTATTGTTCTCGAGTGTGACGGCACTGTAGTGAACACAGGAGAGTCTAATGGCGTAATTAGCAGGCTTGAATTGAAACTTCAGAGGCCAGTCCAATGGATTATCTGCTTACTTCATTTCAATGGGTTGCCATTACGACACCTGTTTGAGTCCATAGACTGCAAGTCATCTGGCCCCACATCTTAAACTGGAGACATTGGACAAAAGCTCAAAGGATGCGAAAAGCTTTTAATTGTTGCGTTTAATGCAAGAATAATGTTTTGAATGCAAGTTGCCTGACATTGATCCTTCCACCCTCAGTAAAGTTCAGAAATACTTATTAGACATTTGTACCACCATTAGTTCTGGCGTTTGTTGTTCAGATCTAGCTATCTGGAAACCGGGAACGTTGAATTTGTCCCGCTGGCTAACAACTTCCAATCGAATACTGAGGTTATATATATCTACATCAGACCCATCAAATGATTTGCTAACATTGGTTGTATTCATTCTAAAAGTCTACGCACTCTCATGGTTCCGAATTAAGATTCGTCATTCCATAAAGGATGGTGATAGACACCTGTGGCATTTCATCAGCTCATCTCGGTACTTGCAAAAAAAGTATTGTGACATAATCGACCCAGTTATTTCTCGCAACGCTTACTTTGCGGCTCAAGTAAACATGCTTTTGGCCGTGTTAACTGGTGATAGATGAAATATTAGGACCTTTGCAGCTCGGCGGATTATCAAGGCAAGAGAAATTTGCCCAGACGGAAATTGTGTTCACAAATTCGTTATTGCTGTTGTTAATTTTGGAGCTACAGACTATGTAGATCTCATTGACTGGCAAGCTTGTTATGTGATATCGCCAAATGTTCTCAGGGAGATCAGTTCTCAAGAATTTCTGAAGATGATACAGGGCAGTATGCCAATGTATTGCTGGGACTTTATTAAATTTGCTTCACACACACGAGCGGTAGGGCGGATTGTGAAACTAGTCACTGCAGCCTCCGGAAAAACAGTTGGGATGCAGAACAGGGATATATTTATTAGAGCGACACTAGAATCCAGAAAACACATGTCAAAATTTGAGACCAAAAATGATTATAAGCAGTAATGCTTTTGTCATTTGTATGTTCGAAAGGTAAAATAAAGTTTGTGTTCGCATTAAAATGAGGTATATGTGACGTGTATTTATTTAAAATTTTGTCTTCATTTTCCAAAATTTGGTGTCGAAGAAGCGGCAGAAGATATTAACATATAATTCTAAAATTTTTTATGGCTGTTGTTGTTGTTTCTCGGCGTGAAAATAAGGGTGTTCCACTATTTTGGCAGATTGACAAACCCAGTCTGTCTCGATTGTGCATTGTGCAAGCAGTAAACAGTTACGCAGAAAACTACCAAACTGCATCAAAATTTCAAAAATTCGATGCCGATGAGGCCACAGAAGATATTAACCTATAATTCTACAATTTTCTATGGTTTCTGTTGTTACAAAACAGTAACTTGTAAGCACCACCCCAAACCGATGAACGAAATCTGTGATTATTTATTAATTTTTGTATTTTAATCATTTTTAGTCCAATTTTTGGAATTTTCGGCATACTGAGGCGACAGAAGATATCAACCCACAGTTTTAAGATTCCGCACACTTTTTAATAAAGAGAGTTCACAACTTTTCCGCACTACCGCTAAAAGATCTAAGAAAATTGGATTTTTTCGATACGGCCTATTGTGCATCCCTAATCGCGACGCAGTTTGGCTCATTCGAGTCGACATCGATAGAACTTAGTGATATTAGTTCAGAGTTTCACCACCAGTGCGCTTTCTTGTCTATGGTTATATGGGCCCGACCACGATGAGGTATAGCTCATTCGACTCGAAATCGACAGCCTCAAAGATTTCAGTTATGTTCGTATAGAACAGAAACAGATTGCGCCCCCTGGGAGTGGAAGATGGAACTAAAGGATTTTGCAGCTAACTCGGATTCTATGGGTCCCATCAAGATGCAGTTTGATTCATTCGACTTGACATCGACAGGACTTAAGTTTCACCACCAGGGGGCGCAATTCTATCTCGAGTTCTATGGGCCTGATCACGACGAAGTTGGGCACATTCAACTGGATTTCGATAGCTTTACAGATTTTGTTTATGTTCGTATAGAACAGAGTGCGCCCCCTGGTGGTGAAATGTGGAACCAATATATTTTGCAGCTAACGCGAGTTCTATGGGTCCCATCACAATGCAGTTTAATTCATTCGACTCGACATCGACAGGATATATCGATTTTAGTTCCAAGTTTCACCACCAGGGGGCGCTTTCCTATCTCGGCTTCTATGTGCTCGATCACGACGAGGTATGGCTCATTCGACTTAAAATTGACAGCCTCAAAGCGTTCAGCTCTGTTTCTATAGAAGAGTGCGCCCCTGGTGGTGAAAAATGGAACTAACGGATTTTGAAGCTAACTTGAGTTCTATGGGTCCCATCACAGTGCAATTTCATTCATTCGACGTGACATTGACAGGAAAGATATATTTTAGTTCCAAGTATCACCACCAGGGGGCGCTTTCCTATCTCGGGTTCTATGTGCCCGATCACGACGAGATATGGTTCATTCAACTTGAAATCGACAGCCTTAAATCTTTCAGCTATGTTTGTATAGAACAGAGTGTGCTCCCTGGCGGTGGAAGGTGGAACTAACGGATTTTGCAGCTAAGTCGGGTTCTATGGGTCCCATCACAACGCGGTTTGATTCATTCGACTCGACATCGACAGGATATATCGATTTTAGTTCCAATTTCTGTTTTCAATTAGTCCCCCATTTCAGATTTCCAGTTCAGACCCTTCATTCTAAGGTCCTGCTCAAAACTGTCAGCTGGCCTCTTTTGGGGCCCTCACTATAGCTCCCTTAAAATCGTTCAATTCACTGGCCTTTATTTTCTAACAACTTCTTCGGACTTCCAGCTGCTACATGAACAACAAAATTTTTTTCTCGGACAAGACCCTGGTCCCATGGAACCCTTTAAGTTTTTGTGCACTAAATTTTTAATCACTTGACTCGTTTTTTGGCTAATTTTCTTCGTTGTTGGGGCCCCTTTCTCCAGTTAGTTATTTTTCCATTTCTACATTCTAGTTAAGACCCTAGGGTCCGGTACGCAGTCCCTTGAAGTTTTTGTTCCATAAATTGTAAATAACTTGACTCCTTTTAATATGATCTTCGTTTTTTGTACCCTTTTTTCCATTAAATTATTCCACCATTTCTACATTCCATTTAGGACACTGGCCTCCTGGGAACCGGTTCGGGACCCTTGAACTTTTTTTGCGTCATGCATTTTCATCCCTCTAATTGTGTCCCTCTCTCGCTGCATAACTTTAAAGTTGAGTCTTGGACTCCTCTCCCCGGGCTACCATCCTCATATTTTTATTGAGGCCCTAGGGGTCTTTTTAGCATTTCTTTAAAATTTTATTCTAATGATTAATTTATACCCTATGATTAGTTTCGACTAATTGACATTCTCATCAATAACCGCGAAAAAGTAATGATATCAGTACAAAAACCCTTAACGGGTTAAAAGTTGAGACGCAGCACTTTCTTTTGGCTCTAAGAATGTTAAATATGGGTCTTAAAAGCAATGATATCAAATTTAAGTGACGCTATGTTAATATTTTTTTTTAAATCATCATTTTCTTTTTAGTTTTATTTATATTCACAAGTGCAATTATTATCTTAATATGAAAAAATATATAAAATTTATTCGCTGATGCTTTTTTATTCGCATCTCTCATGAATTCAAAATATGGGTTTTAAAAGAAATGATATCAAAATTTGAGTGACACCTTGACATGAATTTAATAGGACTGTTTTAAAATTCAATTTAAATTATTTTTGGTTTGTCTTCCAAAGTATATTTATTTACACATACAAACAATACTTTTAGTTTTCCAATACACTGTTAAATATATTACTTTCACTGAGCCTATATTATGAATTGAAATGTATTTATTTCAATAAATTGATTTATCTTTTGTGCCACGCTATCAAAAATCATAAGTAAAATTTATGTAAATGATTATTTTGCGTCATAGTATCCAAACAAAGGGAAATGTATGCATGTGGATAATATGACGCAAAAGAATCATTATTTAAGAGACGTTAAATAAATAGAAGAGATTAAAATGTTGAGAAATTAAACATCCAAAATCAATATGACTGAATTTGTACAAGTATTTCTCAGTACGAAGAATCTACAAAATATCCATTGATATAAAAAGAAGTTCAAGTGTTATAGTAGATAACAGCCAGAAAACTTAATCACGCGCTCTGCATATAATAAAACACATGAAATATTATTGTTTGTAAAGAAAACACCCTTTAAAAGGTATTTTTATATTTAAGAAAAGTTAGTATAAGGCAATATTAGATATGACGCTGCGTTGGACAGCTCTGATTAAGAATATTTGATGAAGCAAAAAAATAAAAATGAGATTTCTTTCAAGATTTTTGTGTCTCGGATCCCCTTAATTAGTAATTAAAAGTCTGAGATAATTTATTAAAAATTAGTTCGTTATCGAAATTTAAAAACAGGATTTTTTAGAATGAAATTGTGCATAGCAGGTTAAATTACGCTAAAATATGTACACGTTGTATTATTTCTATTTGTTTAATTGTAAAAATGTTTTTCATTTAAATGTAGGCACTCTTAATAAAATAATGGTGTTATAAGCTGTGTATAAAAATAACTAGGACTTCCCTCAAAGGGATTAGTCTGAGTGATATTGCTGAGAACATAAAGTTAACAATTACGATATAAAGAAGATATCAACAAGAATCTAAGTGAATATACAGCATATGATAGACAAGAGATAGATAAAGATACAACATATGAAAAATAGCAAATTAAATGATATAATTACAAAATATCATATATAAATTCATATACTGTTATGTTTTCATATGCATTTTTTTATAACATTTGGCAAATAATCTCATTTTCTTAAGCGGGAATTGCTCAAAACTTTAAAAAAAAAAACCGCCGGATCTTTTAAAACGATATTTTTAAAGTCACATAATCAGATTTGCAGCCAATAGCGTATTTTTGCAAGCGTAGTTTAACGCAAATTTAATTTAATTTTTGCAACATTTTCTTTGTGACAAATATCTAAATAAAATATTAAAAAATAAAATATTAAATATTGAAATATTAAATCAAATATTTAATATTTGAATTAAAAAAAATTCCTTTGTTTATTTGTATAACTATTTATAGAAACTCGTATACTTCAAACCACATTGATAACATGCTTTGCTACAAACGTGTCTACCAGTCTAACTACTCGTATGTCTTAGCTGTGTCTCTCTCCGAACTCATCTGTCTACTGTCTCTCTACTCTTCTGTATACCCGTCTCAGTATCCGTCTGTCTTTCTACCCGACTCTTTAATCGTGTCTGTACCTGTCTCGCTACCCGTTACACTACTCGTCTATCAACACGTCTGTCTGTCTATATACCCCTCTCTCTACCCGTCTGTCAAGTCGTCTCTGTACTCGTCTCTCTATCCACCATGCTACCCGTCTCCCTACCCATCTCACTACCCCTCTGTCAACCCTTTTTTGCACCTGCCTCGCTACCCGTCTGTCTATTCGTTTCTCTACCCGTTAGCTTATCTCTGTCGCTATCCGTCTCTCTACCCGTCTGTCTACCCGTTTGTTTACACATCTATCTATCTCTCGCCAACTCTTCCCAATATTTAAACAATTTAGCAAACGGAAGCCGTTTATCTGTTATTAAATGCAAACAGGAGTAATTTATCTAAAGAGTGTAATCAGATGTAATTTTTTTAAATACATACATAAACCAGCATAATAATTCACCAGTTTTATTTTCATAGTAGTTTATGTCATTTGACAGTAAATCTCAACTTCTTCAACCCGAACTGCGTTAAGCTTTTTAAAAAAGCCCCAAGGTCCGTATAACTGGGAAGGGGAATTGTCCTCAGGGCTATTAGATACATGTTATTAAGTTAAGTGAAAGTTTCGTAATCGGGTTCGCAGCCAATTTCTTATGTCAGAAAGGGTGGCTTCACGCCATTTTAAATTCATTTCTGTAACTTTCTTTTTCTTTTTTGGTGGGTGGTTGGGGGGGGGAGGGTTCCAAATATATACACTTAAATTCAAACTTTTGCCCCCATGTTAATATTAATGTTGTTTGTATTATCAATTAATACTTTGTTGATCGAGCTTCATTCGAAACAAATGTAAAAGACTTCTACAGTTTTTTTTTTCTAGGAGAAAGTTCCGTAATCGGGCCTTAAGCTAATCGGGGAATTTAATATCATTATTGTTTCTAACTCTTATAGAGTTAAAACAATATTGTTGCTAGCATTACTCTTGTTTGTGACCAACATCTTCTGTGTATCTGAATAGGGAAAAGTTCCGTATCATGTACTGGTTGATGCCAAAGGCAGTTGTAGAATCTTACAAATTTTTCTAGAGAGCGGTAAAACATGTTTTTTAAAATATTTACAAATATACGTTTATTAAACCATGTTTTTGAGTCATTTAAAAAAATTAAGTACCGTGCTAAAATAAAATTAAATTGCCATTTTCGATATTTTAATAAGAAATGAAAATACATAACAAACAAATTTAACAAAACTAAGCCATTTTTGGGTACTTCTCTATTATCCCGTCGACCACTTTTCATAACAAAAAACTATCGCCAAACTAAGATTGAACGCCAAAAATACAGTCCCATTTACTTGATGCCAGAAGCATTATACGTATTTGTTATGTCATCAAGTGGTTTTTAATTCGACATTTGCGTGTATTTTTCATTATGTTTTACTGATTTATTAGTTATTTCATTCATTAAAGTAACAATTGTGTCCTTAAATTCTTATATTTTATTTATTTTGATATTTCAATGGCAACGTTCTCCCGTTTATTTAGCGTTACAGTTTGGCGATAGTTTTTTGTTATGAAAAGTGGTCGACGGGATAATAGAGAAGTACCCATTTTTTTGTGATAAATAATTGTTATTGCCAGGGGGGCAAATTGTAAACAATTAATAAGCGAACTAAAAAAATTACCGGAAAAAACTTGTGGGAATCTCAAGAAAGAAATATCTGATATAAATAGCATTTAAAATCTTAAAATGGAGAAGTGGTCCGTATAAAAATGCAAAACATTATACACCTGATATAAGAATTTTTTATTTTTTTTATATTTCCAAAAGCACAGGTAAAAGGGTAAACATCCAGGCACAGATGCCATATACTCACCACGTTGGCGCGATTTTCCCCCCGCCCCTTTGGCGAAAACTGTTTGTTGTGTTTGTTTACTTTTATTTTTTATTTTAATTCTACAGATTATTTTTATATGTATATCAATATTAATTTAGGCACAGATGTCATATACGCACCAGATTAGTGCGATTTTTCACCCGCCAATTTGGCAAAAACTTTGTTTTTGAATATTAGTTACAAATACCATACAATAATAGCATGTAATTTTTTATTTCAATATAAAAATAAAATAACGTAATAAATGAAATAGCTCCTATTATTCAAAAATGGGAAATAAAAATAAATAAATGATAGTTTGATATAAATAAATATTTATATATATAATAAAAACAATTTATAGAATTAAAATAAAAAATAAAAGTTAATAAACAACAATTGAAGCAAAATAACCGGGTTACCATGTGAGGCATAAAATTGCCATTTTGTTGCAATCGCGCCAATGTGGTGCGTATATGACATCCGCGCCTTTATTTATATCAAACTATTATTTATTTATTTTTATTTCCTTTTTTAAAATAATAGAAGCTGTTTCATTTATTACGTTATTTTATTTTTATATTGAAATAAAAAATCACGTGTACTATTTGTCACACTATTTGTAACTAATATTCAAAAACAAAGTTTTCCCCAAGCTGGTGGAGGGAAAAATCGCGCCAACGTGGTGCGTATATGACATCTGTGCCTTGTTTCATTTCACATAGAAGGTACTGCTCTATTATCCCGTCGACCACTTTTCATAACAAAAAACTATCGCCAAACTGTTAGATTAAACGCCAAAAATGCAGTCCCATTTACTTGATATCAGAAGCATTATACGTGTTTGTTACGTCATCAAGTGGTTTTTAACGCGACATTTGCGTGTATTTTTGATTATGTTTTACTGATTTATTAGTTATTTCATTCATTAAAATAACAATTGTGTCCTTAAATTTTTATATTTTATTTATTTATGTATTTTGATATTTCAATGACAACGTTCTCCCGTTTATTTGGCGATAGTTTTTTGTTATGAAAAGTGGTCGACGGGATAATAGAGAAGTACCCACATATGTATTGGTACTTTTATGTTAACTTGGCGCAGTTGATAAATCGCCAAATATTTTTCTCATAACTTCTTCTTATTGCATTCATTTCATTTTAATATAAATCTTTCACTGATTTCATTTGAAATACATACATTAAAAATACACGTCTTTCACTCATTTAATTTAAAATACACGCCTTTCACTAATTCCATTTAAAATACTAAAAAGGAAAAGAAAATAAGAAATAATGCCACAAATCGAAACCTTTTATTTAAACATCAAAAAATTGTTCCTAACATACACACGCGAAATAAAAAAGCTGCTAATGGTGTGATTTACGCCAAATCTCTAATACTAATACTACTCTTACTAATCTCTAATACTTTTCAAACAGAAAAAATTCCAGATTAACTTTCCATTTTTATTAAATTGAAATATATTTTATTGTGCTGAATATTAGTGCTTGCATATTTTTTTGTTCCATGTATTCCATGAACTTTTCAATTCCGATTGTCTACGAAAATCTCCCGCCGGTGAAAATGACGTACGCAGAAAGTTTAGTGACGTATGTACTTTAATTGTGCTTTTTTATCTATTTTTTTAATATAACTTCCAAACGGTTTGACACTTATTCTTGGTAATAAATAGACGACGTTGTCACCTTTATAGGTACCTGCTGTAAAAATTTGAACGAAATCCGTTAAATATTTTTTGAGTTATGCTTGACGAAAGGTTTTAATATCCATCTTAGCTATATATGGGGCAAAGTAATACTGCGCTGTGTATGAGTCTTCGTTGCACTCAGACAATAATTAAATGTAATAAAAAAATGTACTTTCATTAAAATTCACAAAAAAGAAATCTTATATTATAAAGCACAAATGTGTGCGTCGCTCAATGCTGACGTCATAATGATGCCAGCAACAGTGGAGCTAATTTTTCACTTAAATAATCATAACGTTATTTCTATGGGGAAAATGCAAGTTTTGGGACGACGTTGACCCCCCCCCCCCCCTTAGGGATCAAAATTAAAAAATATAATATCCAATTCCTGTATTGCCCTCAGGAATACATATATATTCCAAATTTCAAAGTTGTACGTCAACAGGAAGTAGGTAAAAAACGAGTCACAAGATTTGACTGCCTCATATATACAGAAATGTAAGTTAAAAGAAAGTATGTAAAAACAATCGTGAAAAATTGTACCTTACGGCAGAATATAGATTGGCCACCCATGGCTTTTATCGTTGAGATTTTTTCAGCCAAATCTAACTCGTCAAAAAAAAAAAAAAAAAAAAAAAAAAAAAAAAAAAAAAAAAAAAAAAACGTATTTGTTAGCATAAGCCAGCTTCTCTTGGTTCACAGGATCTTTTTCAATGAGTTCGCACTTCTTTTCTTTGGTAAACATTTCTTCATTTTCAAATTCCTCCAAATTCCTCAAAATGTGATTGTTGACGTTCAAAGATAATGCCTGCATCAATTCAAACAATTGCAGCTCGGCCGCAGACAATTTGACAAATACAGTCGGGATTCCCCACTGTCGCATTGCGGCATATGCAGGTTTCTTCTCGTTTTCCCAATGAGCAGGTGCATTTTTTATGTTTTTGAGGAATTTGTAGCCATCGTCGTGCTGAATGACGTCGTTCACAAAACTTTCATCGAGCAAATTTTCGGCCGTGAGTCTTCCATCCAGTGATTGATTTTTCCGAACGGAAATGTCAATAGCATTCTTAAGACGAAAGCGATTATTTTACTGTTCATGCACAGCAAATGATCGGGTTGGATTGCCATCGATCCAACATTCGTATTTCTGAATTGGCGATTTTGGTGTAGGTGTACTCCTTTTTAAGGTGCTTCACTTTCCCACAGTAAATAGTCGGAAAGGATAGTTCTTCGACATTTTCCTCAACGATTAGCGGCATAGGTATTTGATTTTCAACCGGTGCTAAGCAGATACAGCGGTCGTCGGTGAGCAATGTGTGTATCGCACTCAGGTCTACTTCTGACTCGTCGGCCTCCACTTCTTCTTCTTCTTCAAATTTGACTATTAGCTTATCCACGTCAAAGTTTTGCCATGTTCTTACCCAATCTTCCTGCAAATGCTCTTCAAGGTGCTGATAGAGTTCCTGTCGAGTGAGGTACCGGGCTGCTGCATGGATTTTTTGCGGACTAACGATCGCACTCATATAGTCTGATTTGTAAGTCAAATGTTTTTTTAACTTAACGTAGACCATATAACATTCATCTAGATTGCGTGGCAGGTGATCGAGAGTGGAATCTAATTTTATAGGCACGTTCACCACCGAAACCTTCAATTTGAATTGACATCCGTGAACGGCATAGATTTGCATGTAAGGGATACGCAACGCCACAAGTCGTTCTTCTAACGGATTCAAACATTTTAAGCAGTCAGGTATTTCTGGAAATTCGAAACTGTTTGATATGGCGTACTCGGGAATTTTGAGTTTCATCATATCACCGTAACACATTTTACAGAAAGAGCCATCATCGCCGATATTTTTATAAAATCTCAGCCTTAGAAATTCTTCGGTCGTTCCTTTAGCGATTAATCTCGATTTCGAAAGAGGTCGAATCGAATTTTTAACCATAGTCGATCGCAGCAGTAACACTTGTGGTACGGACCATCGGATATAGTGCCAAAAAACCGATTGGCTATTATTTGAAATTCTGGTTGTTCGCAGGCCCAGTTGAGATCGATGTTCCGATTTTGTCGTTTGACATCGGGCGCATCGAGTGGAGATACTAATTTCTTACGTTTATAAGCTCTTTACAATGAGATAGCTTCTTGAGCGCGAAAATTGGGATCTTTTCTTTTAGTCTGCATAATTTTAAGAATTTTATTACGATGAACCTCTTCAGAGGCAATGAATTAGGAGAACGACCCATTTTAAGGTGCGGAACATCAGCTGTATCCTTCTTGTGCTTCTTAATCTAATAGCGAGCAGTAGCATGCGCATGCGCAATATCCAGTGTACCTGCAATTCAGAAATCGAAGTATCGGCATAATAAAGAAAGAGAAATTGATTTTTAATATCGTCAGTAACAACCATTTGTATATCTATGTATAAAGGGTGTCGATAAGCTAACCAAATTAACTAGCTGTTTAACCCGTTCTTAACTTAGCATAAAAACGCTATGACAACAAACAATTTTAAAATATCTAAATAACAAATAAGAATTTCCCCGTTAGGGAATAAATAGAAGAAAAATTTTGTTGATGTTTGTGATTAAATGTTTTTCTTTATTTTTTAAAAAAATTTATATGCATAGTTCACTTTTATATTTTAACAGAATAATAAGTCTACTATAATTTGTTACTCATGCTATAGCCAGTATACACGATACACGTCGGTACACATTGCCATTATTATTATCTTTTTACGCGTGAAGGTTTAGCTATGGTACTTCATTGTGAAGTTTGGTAATTTTTGAAATTCAATATTTGAAAAACAGCATAATCATTAGATTTGAAATTTATATCAAGAAAAATACAATTTTTTACCTTTCTAACGCACTTTGTCTAACAATTTTTTGACAAATACTTTTCGAATTATTAATTTTTTCAGTAACTTCAAATGTTTCATTTTCCGAGATTAGTCTGCGGGAACGATCGATGGCTGTTACTTTTCATAAACATGAATTTTACTGTTGCCTGAAAGAATAAGCCACCCTGTGTGTGGCTAATAAATAGGAGCCCCCATATGTAAAACCCATACTTCACTGTTTATAAAGGGCTTGGCGAGGTGGAGAAAATGAGAACAGAAGATAACAAGATTAGGAACGCTTTCACAACTTGGGACATTTTCTGGCAACATTTTCATTAACTTATAGTACACACAGGCAAGTTAATCATTATTTATTGTATATATTTAATTTGCCGTAGCAATTTATCTATTCTTAAGTTCCTATGGAAGTTATCTATCTTTACATGTAATCAGATGCAATTGTTTAACCCTTTATATACTGAATTAATTTTCCAGCTACTTTATAAGATGCTCAGAATCCTCGATTATTCCCACCAGTTATTTTTTTTGTAAAGTTTTCCTTATCTAATCATAGCATTTTTGCGATTCAATTAGGTGAAAATTTCTCATTTGAAAACCCGGTGGTAACAGATTAAAAATTCTGTAAAAGACGCTCGTCGCGAAGGGGTTAAAGTGGTACTTATAAATACCGTCAGGATTAAAAGGGTTAAATACATGTATAAATAAATATAAAAGTTCATCAGTTTTGTTTTCATGGATGTTTACATTATTTGGCAGCAAATCTCACTTTCTTAAGCCCCAATTGCTACAAGCTTTTTTGATAAAGTGCCAAGACGCATGTAACAAGGAAGTACCATGAAATGTTTCATGTTTACGTTATATTTAAGCATGAAAGATTCTTTTAAACGTGAAAAATTATTTCCACATGATAAAGTCAAATTTATTCCATTGCTTTATATTTCTTTTTGTCTTCCTTTGCTAGAAGTCTTAATTTATTTTTTCTTATATGATTTCCAAATTTCTTGTAATAAATGTTTCTTACACATTCGCAAAACTATTTTAGAATTTAAAATTCGTTATTAAATGTCATTCAGTGAATATGACATCATTTAAAAAATAATTAAAGCAAACCGGTTGAAAATGCTTTGAATAATACTAAAAATTAATTAAATCACAGTGCATGCTTTTCCGAAATGAATATTTTCCCCAGCAATTCTGCTAGTTTTATGTGATGAATTTCAAAGGAAAATGACGTACATTATTACGATTTAGTGTAAAGTTCATATGAATTTTGTTTGAAGTTATGCTGTAGAATAGTTATTTCTAAAATGTCAGATTTTGTTTGAAGTGTGTGCAAGGAATTGTAGTGGTAGTAGAAAAGTAAAAATATTAAACCCATTTTTGCCTGATTTTGTCCCTCTCAATATTTTGTTTAATTATAATTGCTACATAGGTATGCCTAATACAATAATTACATTATGCTAATCTGAATATTATGTTTCTACATGGTGCAAAGAAAACGACAAAAATGGAAAAGAAATTCTTAATAATAATCACTTATTATCGTAAAAACAAAACGACTTAAATTTGGAACGCGAGGTATGATTGTGTTAAAATTTGTTTGAAATTAAAGTAGAACATTTTCAAAATAATTTTTAAAGAAATAATTTAAATTTTGATTTAAAAGACTTATAAGTAAAAGATGAAAACCGACAGTTATGGTAACCATACTTATTTTTGCATTTTATATTCATGCTTTGTAGTTTTTATGTTATTGAAAATGTTGCTTTATAATTCTGCAACAAACAAATATATTTTTTTATGTCCCCTGTCCACAGATTGAAAGTTATATACTTCAAAATTATTTTTAAAAAGCATAAACATCGGTAAGTTAAATTGTAGTTTTCTGTTGAAATTATTTGCAATTACCTTGTTTGTTCTATTTAACTGAATAATGATTAAAATTATGCGATATGTAATAGCGAACATATATGAAATTAAAGCATAATCAATATCACTTGTCACAATATCTAGTGTTACGATTGAGCTCAGCGTTAATTATGGATACATTATTACTTTTAAAAAAATATATTTTTGCTATTTCACGCAGCACCTGCTGGGAAACTTAATTTGTATAATATAATCATTGTAGTTATGCAAAAATGCGTACACATATAATTTAGAAGCATTTATGAAACTTTGAAATAGAAAAAGTTGGTAAAACGTTTGAGATAGAAAATTGCTAAAATATTTATGTCATGTCACCGACATAAATAAATATTTTACCATACCATCATTTGTATCGATAACTTTAGGTGGTAAATTCCAATAAATTTAATTTTGTAAATTTAAAAATTAATTCTGCAAGTTATGTTGTGTATTATTATTTTTGCATTAATGTTTTTTATATAATATTTGTAATGTAAAATGAATAGCAATACAATGAATAGATATAAAATTCCGAATAGTTGGTTGGTTGGTTTGGGACACTACTCTTACTTTTTTCACACGAAGAATAAATAGTCCTGTACTTAAACACTGTGCAAATTAATTGAAACAAACTCAAAAAATTCTAAATATCAAGAAAATATCTTATTTTATTTAAATGCAAGCAATCAATAAATATCAATGCATAATATGATTCCTACGACTCTTCATCAGCATTTGGACACAATTGGTCATAACCCCCCCCCCCCCTCCATTTTTTTGCAATCATTTATAATATTTTTGTCCTTGTACCACACATGAATTATCGCCGTGATTAGCTTCTCCATAATTGTGCAGTTCATTTGTTATAGGCAATAGGCGATTCTTGCATATAGCACAGATATTCTCAACTGGTTTGAGATCGGGCGAGTCCCAGTTCATAATGTTTCACTTAGATTCCTAATCATTTATTCCATGATCATTTTGGACGATCGGCACGGGGCTATATCCTGCTGAAAAATCCCTGACAAACCGGAGTATCGTTTCTTCGGCTCTCTGCAACAACCGTTTTGTAACCAACCCCATTCTAGACGAAAAAATCCCAAAACATCTTCTTTTGAGGATGCTTAACGTGTTGGTTAATGTGGCAATCATGAATGTTTCCACCCGGCGATCTCCACCCTTGTCTTTGTGGTCTTGGAAAATGGCTTTTGTCTTTAAATAATATTTTCCTCAAATTTTTGACTGTCCAATTTTTATATTTTAATGTACCCAAGTAGCGCTTTCTGTTGATGGGTTGGGTCATAAACTGATTCTTTCGAGGCCGATAGCTTCAACGGGCAGCTTCAAGAAGATAAATCCGAACAATGGATGTGCTAACATTTATTCCATGCTCTTTTAACTCTCTATTTAATGCAGCACTAGTTTTCTGAGGGTGTTTTTTACCTTGTTTAAGTGTAAAGGTGTAATCTCTTGGCGTTGTTTTCAATTTTCGCCTACTTTACATTTCCCATTTATGGAAATGGATCCTGTTTCTTTTTTGTTGTTTTATAATACGTCTCACAGTTGCAATACTGACACGAACTATCTTTGCAATGTCTATATATGTTCAAAGAAAGTAACAATCTTTGTAAGTTTTCGCGGCGTGACATCCATCTCGAACGACGGTGAACTCTCGTAGGTGGGCTACACAAACGGCAGTTTCTACGCATCGCTCCTAGAAAACTATGAAAGAGCTTATGAGTTATTATAAAAGCTATGAGATAGAAGAATATTAATACTTGAATAGTGAATAAAAGAAAGAGATTTTAAAGTACAAATATTTTACACAAGTAGAAAGATTTCTTTAAGTAAAAAATATAAGTAATCTGCATTTTTGAAAATTTTAAAGAAAAGGTAATATAGACTCAACATAGATACTGTTTATCCAGTCTTTAATAATTATTTAACAAAACATACTTTATTATAACTAAATACATTTCCATAGACCTTTAAATTAAATGAACTTCATATTTTGATTTTAAATAAATCGCGGGAGAAAATGTTCTATTTTAAAATATAATTAAATTTGATTTATTCATGCCTATAAAATATTTATTAATTACAAATATATACAAGAAGCCCAAATGCGGTAATTAATTTAAAATCATGTCGATTTTATAAATTAAACACTCGAATGGCGTAGAAATTGATTTCTTTTCGTAATATTGTCAGCTGTAGGAGAACTTATTTTCATCAGGTGTAACTAATGAATTCGTGGGGCAATCGTTCAAATTAATGATCTTCATTCTGCTTTAAAAGATATGTAGACTTATAATTGAAGAGCTTGCGTCAAGATTCTGTCTATTAAACGGTAGTAAAATGTGTTAATAAATGAATTGAGGGAGTAAAAATTTAGGCTGAGATCTACAGTTTCTACAGAAATTCTATAAATCTTATGGATCAAGATTTAATAGCAGATTTTGGAAAGATGTTTATTGAAACATTTAATTTTTCTAAAAATAGTAGCTTTTTCTCCCAAATTTCGAACAGTGAAATACCACTATAAGAACGTTATCGGATATACTTTACTCACGAGTTTATAAAAATAAAAAATAATCCTATTATAAAGAATTGGGATGTAATTGATATGAAAGATCAGGAATATATTTTCACGTTCCTACCTTTCATGCAATTTTATATACTTTGTTTAGAGGTTGAAACACTAGGGCTGTCATTGTAGATCGTTTTTATTAGTTCGTGTACCGCTATTTCAAAACAAAAAAGCTTTGTGTTAAATTTTTAGTTATAGTCTAGGTATATTATTATTTACCCATCATACGTAGTATAAGGTAAGTCTTGCAATCGGTTTAAAAATCGAAAAAAAAAAACATTGACGGATTTACACGTTTCAGACACTGGAGATTACGAAAAACATATTTTTAGAAAAAACAAGAACGAAAAATTATGCGTCAAGCATAGATTATGTAACACTTTAACACCGTTTAATAAGCGGAAAGATAACATCGAAGTAAACAATTTGGAAAACGCATAACATATTCAAAAGCGTAATTTCATGAATTTCCAACATATACAATATTCGGAAAAATATTCGAACACTTTTATTCAGCCCTGTATATGATCTATAGATTTGTATATATACTACATAGGATGCTAAATTTTACTTTAGTTAGGAAACGCGTAGCACAGTTTAAAATTCTCCTTCCGGAGTTTCTGTCAATAAAGGGAAATGTGTTCGCGAACTTTTGTACTGTCCTGTATATGATCTACAGAATTTAGACGCACCAAGTAATAGACAAAAAGTGAGTTAAATTTAAAATCACGTTCAGCAACTTAAAAGGCACTTCCAGGAATTAATGTTAACAAACAGTAGAGAATTCTTTTGTGTGTCCCTGTAAATGAACGATGACTGCTATACACACAATATTCTATAGTAAGCCTCTTGTAATGCACCTTAGTGATATATATATAAATTTCAATGCGTTTCAAATAGTGAAACATTATTTAATTAAACCACAAACGATTTTTCTCCATAGACGTAATGTAACGGAATTCTTTTGACTGTCCCTGTAAAGTAACTATAAGTCCTATGCACACCCTATTCCATATTAAGCTTCTTGTAATGCACCTTAGTAATATATATCAATTACAATGTATTTGAAATTGTGTAACATCATTAAAATAAAAATCAAATGATTTTTCCATATAGACTGTAATGTAACGGAACTCTTTTGAGTGTCCCCGTAAAACAACTATGAGTGCTACACACTTCAGTTGAAATAGGGAACATGCTATAGATAACGACAATAATATATAAAAATTGCAGAGCAATCCGAGCATATTTACGGGAGTTAGAGCACGGAAAGACGGACAGACGGCCAGACAAACCGAAGTCATAAACACTTTTCAAATAGGTTGGAAATTGTTAAAAACATAATTTCTCTGAACAAATCTCTGAACAAATCTCTGAAGCCTCTCTATTTACACCTATCAAACAACTATAATTAATTAATTATCAAAAATACAAGTCTCACTACAATTCCATTGAGCTCTTTCACACTTTGTGAAACAAAGTGAGACTGGAAAGGATTTACATTCACGTACATAAATTAGTTTCCAAGACAACACGGAAGCACTTTAAAACTGACTAGGGAAGGTCCCCAATTGCCGGATAGGAATTTTGTCGAGAGTGGTGTTGTTGTTAAAAAATTGCTGGCAGTCTGTCTGTGTGTCTGTAAACGCTCTATCTCCCGAACAAATTGTGATAGAGACTATAAATTTGGTATGTACTTAGTATGTAATAATGAAAAGAAGCCTATTGAATTTCAGTAACCTCGATTATCCGGAACTATTTATTTCGTACTCTAGAAATATTCGTTCTGATAAAAGGTATATAAAAATTTTCGAATTTTTTTATTTTAAGGAGTGAATATACAGGACAATAAAAAAACATAAATTTTGCATAAAGAATGAAGTTGGTCGAATAATTAGTTGCCGAGATATTTGTAATCCTATTTTCCACACTCTTCGATTTTTCATGACACTGTATTTCATTCAAACTTCATTTCAAAGATACTTTTTAATTGGAAATTTGACGCTTAATCCGACGCCGTAAACTGTTAGTTAATAGGATAATAACATTTTTGGAGTTATAAGGATGTTACTTTTACGCAATTCAGTAATAGAGCATTTAAAGTTTATGACGTCATAAAGCCACGATTTTATTCGAATTGAAATGCATTTTATAAATAGTTTACACATGTTTTATTTTCATATTTTTTCTTATGCATATCCATGATGGGTAAATATTACGGTGGCTCCTAACGACTAGTTTTTGTTTCGGATTAGTAGTAGGAAAAATAATAAAAAAAAATAGTCGCCAGTGGTAGCCCTATAACATGGAAATCCTACTTTATCTAAAGGTACGAACCAAATGTCTTTTTATTTACCTTTACTAGTTAAAATCTCCAAAAATATTTATATACATATTATGTTACTTAGCAGGAGTACATGCCCTTTGCATTAACGTGTAGTTATCTATGCTTTGGACTAATTAGTTCCATTTCTTTCAAAATCACATCATACCTACGCATTTGGTATTGTGTATTATTTCCATATATTTTACATTTCACATTGCATGCCTAGTATTTTTTTTATTTTTTGAGATTGAAATACAGGAATTATGATATATTTTTTTTCCATTTTGGAAATATGTAAGCTAAAAAATAATAAACATAATTTCTCCGAAGTATTGCACTTTTTATTGAAATGTTATTTAGGACCAATATTATGAATTTCGGGTATACATTTGCTATTAATTATTCATTTAAATAAAGTGCTTATTTGAATATAAAAGTAAATTAAATCTCAATGTTTCTGATACATAAAATATGTTTTTCCGAATGAATAGAGCAAAATGTCTGACACATCGTACACATTTAAAATATTCAATAAAAGTTGCATGTAAAAAAACAAAACTTAGAAATCAGTGAATGTTTTTGAAATATCAAATAGTATGAACATGGTGTCTTTCAGATATATTAGATACATTAAATTGTCATTTATATTAATTAAACAGTAAAAATAACAATGTCGTTGCGTGTTTACTCCGTTAATGCCAAGGACATTAAAAAAATAATATTTCAAAATGCAGTTGATTAAATTCCGTCAATAAAAAAAAAATGTTTTGGGCTTACCTATTCAAAATTAATAAGTACTTTTTAAGAAAAAATACATCAGACATCAAAGAATTGTTTCATACCTTTGTGTTAATGTGGAAACATTTTATTTTTATCTCCATTATAAACCGGCACGAGGTGTATACAAACCTACCCACACCAGAACATTGCATTTGAATTCAATTCGAAACCTGACTCGCAACAAAAGATAATAGCGCCAACTTGACCTGACTCTGTTAAAATCGTGTTTAAAGACTCTGTAAAAGACTTTATTCCATTAATTTTAAATGATATTGTTGCCGATATCACTTATTTTAAAGCACAGTAGACGATAATATTAATTGTTTATGTATCTATAAAAAAAACTACACATGACACGATGACTCTTAAAAACGTAAATTAGTAGTGTGTACCCTAACACCATTCTCAAAATTCATGATGATTGGTCAAACTGCATGATAGTTAAAGCCTATAAAGTAAAACAAAAAAAAAGACAGTCAGACAGGCAAGATTTATAGATCCGAATGAAACTGAATCGAACCACTAATAAAGATGAATTAGGGCTCTTTTTTCGGAGCCCAAAGCTGACAATTTGAAATCCAAGTCCAAGCAATTTTGTGTCATCAGAGCACTACTTGCCCAAGCCCGATGCCGAAAGTATAAATCATAAGATTTTTAATAACGTTATAAAATTGCTTCTAGATTAATTTCCTCATTTAGAAATTTCTCTTTACATATAAATACATATTATTTCTAAGTAATCATTATGACAACATTTCTTGATTTTTGCGTTCTTGAAAATCTGTTTAAAACAGCTAATTTGTTATTTATACCCAAACACTAGGCAGAAATTTTCAAAAGGTCACAATTCCTATTCTTTAAATATTTTATTGTACAACTATAGCAGAAAGACATGAGTTCTATTTTCAAATAATTCTAGAAAAAGGCAAACGGAATGTGAAGATGCACAAGAAATATTTCGCAACTTCTTCATGTTAGTTACTAATACTGACAGTACAAAGGCTTCAGAATCAGACTTAAGATATCTGGGGACAGAATCGGGCTTAAGATATCTGAGGACAGAATCAGACTTATGATATCTGAGGACAAAATCAGATAAAACATTTCTCCTTATATCCCGTCAATTAAAGACTCTGTCTGTATGTGACGAAAAAATTGTGGGCGCTTTCTATCTCAAGAACTAATGCACGGTATGTAATAAAACATTGGATTCAGTTAGTCGCTGATATAAATTGGTGCTAATTAGTTTTTAGTGCAAATCGGCTAACAGGTGGCACTTCTTTGTTGCAGTATTTGCGATTTTCACAATATAATTTCGATTTCTCTATCTTCAGAACTAATGCACTGATTTTCATCAAACTTCAGACTCAGATAGACCCCAACATAAATAGACGCTGATTACGTTTTGGTGTCGGTATCAGAACAGGTGGCGCTGCTGTGCTACTTTTTTCATGATTTTCACAATAGCTATATCTCAAGAACTAATGCACAGAATTTCATCAAACTTTAGATTCTGTTATACCCTGACACAAATAGATGCTTACTACGTTTTGGTGTAAAAAACCCATTAGGTGGCGCTGCTATGCTACTTTTTTCCTGATTTTTGTGATAACTATATCTAAAGAACTAATGCACAGATTTTCAACAGATTACAGATTCAGTTAGACGTTGACATAAGTTGCTGTTGATTTCAGGATTTACACGATTTTAACGATATTCATATCTCAAGAACTAATGCACAGAATTTAATAAAATTTTAGATTCATTTAGACCTTGATATAAATTTGTGCTGATTCGTTTTTAGTGTATGCCAATCCTGTGTGAGATAGAAGAAAGAATGAAGATTGGCACATTCCATTTTGGCACATCCGACTGGTTATACGATTGTAAAATAATTTAAGAAATTTAAACTACATTCTTGTTTCTCAAATAGCAAGTTTTTTTCCGTTTTTTTTTTTTTTTTTTTTTTTTTTAGAAGTAGGATAAATCAAATTTCCTCTTTAAGCCCAAGTCCGTCCGAACCCGAAATCATGTATGAAAATCGAGCCCGAGCCCGTTTCGGGTCCGGTATCGGGCTTAGCTCGTCTCATCTTCAACCACTGGCAGAATGAGTCCTTTCCAACCAAAAGAAATTAAGAAAATCGGAGCATCCGCTGAAGAATTATAAGTAGTCATACATTAAAGACATATACAAATTATATAGCCTCTTTTGTTGGAAATCGGCTTAACCCTTTGAGGAGCGGTGGTATATATTATATACCACCTAATTTTAATCCGATTCAAATCAGAAACTTTTAATTAAATTTTACTTTTTTAAACTTTGACGAGAAAAAAAGTTGAAAAATTGCTTATTCTTATTTTGAACTAAATTCTTTCCTAAATTCCGGTGTGAATTCAACGTTACAGGAGCACAAGTGCTTGCCCCTGAAAGGGTTAAAAGGAAATATACCTGGGAAAATTTAGAACTTACTCTTAAATAGATGAAAATCATTTAGAATTTTGAAAAATATTTCGGCGAACTTCATTTTTCTTCCCAAACACAAAAGCTGCTATCATTCACTTAAAATAAATAGATATAATTTAATGAAACACTACAGAAATTTATGTACTATATTATGTAGTGCTCTTATTCTAAAGAGGATACATTAAGTATAAATTACTGTCACGAATTTACATAGCACGGAATTGTTTCCTTCTAGTTTTAGGACACCGCTGTTTATGTGATAAATAGAGAGTCATTAACGTTTCCGAAACTTAACCACAATTGTTAAACTCACAAATTAAATACTTTAAATTGTAACTATTTATTATCCTTTTATTCGGAACCTTTCCTTTTCTAATTGTTTTTGAATTTTTAGTACTTATTAACTTTATTCTCTATACTTTAGCATGTAATATACGTAAAGAAGAGCTTTTCATATAAAACAATATAAACTTTTTTTTAATCTTTTTTTTCGCTTTTTATGAAATATTGTTAGGGATTAATTAATGAGAATGAACTTTTTCATATCTTTAATGAATAGTAATTGAGAGGAATATTTTTAGCTATTAGTTAATTCATTCAAATTTAATAATATGAGATAAATGGGTTTAAGACACATATAAGAAAATAACTTTTTCAAAAATGCAGTGTTATATTATTTTATGTCATGTTCGTGTGTTATAAGTTTTTTATTGTACGATTTGATTCTGCGCAAATCAGTATGAATGTTTTCTGATAGGAATCCTGTGGATGATATGCATAAGCGTAGGGCATACGCAAAATCAGCATCGTTAAGTGATTACTTCACTTACGCGAAAACAGCCGGACGCTAATGTTAATGCTATGCAGGGAATATTTTAAGATATCTCGTTCGCATTTCAATATTTTAAATGACTTTTTTTGCATTGGATAGCTGAGGCCCTTTGTTACTTTTAAGATTTTGGTTGCAGATGTTTTTATTGCCGAAACGTCAGTTGAGGCTTACTGTGGAGACCCGAAAAGTTTTTGGTTTCTGTCTGTCTGTCTGTCTGTCTGTCTGTTCGCGATAACTGACGCAAAAATGATCCGATTAGTTTGATTTTCGGTAGGTATGTTGGTGCGGTACCCGAAATTAGCTGTATAGTTTTTAGTTACATTTGGTTCATTCGTTCGGAAAATATAGAACATTTCTTTTTAGGTCATAATGCTTTCCTATGGGAATTCAGACAATTTTGAATTTATTTCATTCGTTGAAAATAAAATGGCACATTTGACTAATGTATTTAAACGGTAAGTTATGAAGGCTAAAATTTATCAACTAAGGTCTTAAATTAGTCAAATTAATTTGAAATTTTGTTAATACATTCGTCAGATTTTTTAAATGAGGTGTATAAGTTTTGGTGCAATTTTATACATCTGTTCTAATAATATAATAGATTATATTTTATCATTTTTTGTAAATATTAAAATGCATTCATTTTTACTTTCCTTTTCAATTTAACCGTATCCTAGCAACCATATTTTAAAGAATATCAAAATGATAAAATTCAAGTAACTCAGACAATTTTGCTACAATATTTTATTCGCAAAATAAAATTTTTTGGGTGATTTTAATATTTTATTGAAATAAATGAGAATTTATTTTGGTACAAGTTACCTTTTAACTACTATAGAATGATAGTCGAAACATTTTTATATGAGATATTATTAATTTTCTGGAAGAGATGTGGATTTTTCGTGGTTGAAAATTAGTATTATTTTAAAAATAGATTATAATATCTCGTACAACGAGATAGTTAATCTGAAGAAATTAGCGTAGTAAAACACATCCATACAGCCTGAAATAGCACAATTACTGGAAACTGAGATCATAAAAAGTTATCACAAAAAATACTTTATAGCGCCAAATCAAGGTTGCTATTTAGTGAATTGGCAGTGGGCACGATTATGAATGATTACAAAATATGTTTAAAAGTTTCCAAATAAGCCTATTTTGGGGAGATTTTAGTATGCTATTGCCATCGAATTAGATCAGGATGTACTTAGATCAAATAAATATTGTACAATGACCATCAAAACTGTTTTTCCGAAACTAAAATTGTAATAATACTATATTTCTGAAATAGATAAGTGAAATATATAGTAGATTCAGTTTACATTTCCATAAGTTACTTTTGTACACGAGATATTATTAAACTTATCAATCAGATACGAGTGTTTCGTGGTTGGCAGGTAAGTAAATATTGTTATTTAGGTATAACATGAAATTATTTTCGAAATTTTTGCTTATCGTAATAAAACCACTGTGCAGAACAAAATGGAAGATATACTAGAATCATTCACACAAATAATAGGAAATCACGAATATAAATTTAAAAAGGTTACGGAGGGTTCAGCGGGAGATCCCCTTCTCCCTGAAGAAATGTATTTTTTTAATCTAAAAAATAGAATAAGAAGTTCATAAGAATGTCAGAATATTATTCCATAAACCGTGTTTAATTTAACGTTTCTAAGTTCTGAAACCTTCAAATTATTTTATATGCATATAAATATATATGTAGTAATTTAAATGATTTAATTTGCGGATTGTAAGATGTTAAATATTAGGAAAAGTGAGTTTAAAAAACATTGACTTTCAGAGCTGACGTTGAGGCTCCTGATCTGTAGATTTACTAGTTAAGTATACTTTCACTTTAGAAACCGGTTCCGAAAGTGAAAGTATCTTAATAAAAAAAAATGTAATCAAAATCGAAAAAGTACAAAAGGAGCCTGCATAGAGATTGGCCTCAGATATCCAATGCAAGAAAATCAATTAAAAATAATGAAATGCGAACTAGATATTTTAAAATATTTCCCCCATAGGATTAAAATTAGAGAGCAGGTGTTTTCGCGTGAGTAAAGTAGTCTCTTAAATGAAAGCTGGATGCCCTTAATCACCTGTTCTAATCATCTAGGTATAAGGAAAGTATAAGGAAATAATAATAAGCTAAGAGAAAATTTCTCCTTTTAATTGTAGACTAGCAGCGTTCGGCGTTGCCTGATAATTGCCGAAACGTCAGTTGAGGCTCACTGTTGAGACCTGAAAAGTTTTTGGCTTTTGTCTGTTTGTCTGTCTGTCTGTCTGTCTGTTCCGCAATAACTGCCGCAAAAATGATCCGATTAGTTTTATTTTTGGTGGGTATGTTGGTGAAGTACCCGGAATTTATAGTTTTTAGTTACATTTGGCCCATTCCTTCTGAAAATATAGAACATTTCTTTTTAGGTTATAATGCTTTCCTACACTGTTAAAAATAAATCCGTCAATTCACGGTAAAACTACTGGCAGCAAAGTTGCCGGACTTTTTCCGTTCCGTTAGTACATTTTCCGTTTTGAAAGATAAACGAAGGGTAATTTTTTTTAATTTTAATTTTATTTTTTATTTTTATTTTGACTTTATTTTTATTTATTTTTTTTTATTTATTATTATTATTATTATTATTTATTTTATTTTTTTTTAATTTGTAAATAAACTCGGTTTAAAAAATATCATCTCTATTTGTGCTGCCATCTATTGATTATTACGGGAGTGTTTAATATTTGATATAATGGAAGAACATTTTCTGCCAGACCTGAGGATTGAACCGGAGACGTTAGCGGCTTGAGCCGAGTGCTTTACCGTAAGACCAGCGGGTCCTTGCTAGAGTAAGAGTAGGAAACGATTATACGGGATGTCTTCAAATCGCAGCTTGGGACTTAACCCTCTGAGCGTTTTGAAAAAGGGTAAAATTGTAATGTTGTTTTCTCTGTATTTTGTTTTAAATGCTAAAAAAAAAAATATGATTCTTTCAGCATTATAAATAAAACTTAATTACAAATATGAATGTAACCCTTGAGAGTATTAATCATTCTTCAATGTTTTGAAAATTCATTAAATCTTTGGAATTATATTATCTTAAACATTGCATATATTGCAGTGAAACCTGGAGCTTAGTTAACGGAATATTACGTTCCACACACTTAGAGGGTTAAACAATTTGGGGTTTAGAAAACTGGTAATTTTGAAGTTAATTGCGGGGATATTTCGTAATGAGATGATGGTTGCAAACTATAGTATTAATAGAGCATAAAAACATGAATTATATATATTCTTAATTTGATTGTTAGATGTAAAATATAAATATTATATTATGAATTAAATTCGATAATTTTTTTTTTTGCTTTTTTGCGAAAATCGATTTTTAATCAACTATTATGTATTTTTTAAATGTGTTCGTTTAGAATATATTTTCAGTGTGAGTGTTTTTTATAACTTTAAAAAATAAATTGCGAATATTTTTAAAGGAATGAGTTTAATTCGAAAGCATTATTTTTGTTTGTTGCTTTTTTAAATGGAATCAAATTTTTTTCACTTAATTTAGCTATTATATATATATATATATTTATATATATATATTAATCTGTTTGTTTAGAATATATTTTAAGTGCGAATACTTTCTTATAACTTTAAAAAATGAATTGCACATAATATAAAAAGAATTGAAATAAATAATTTTTGCTTTCTTAAATTCGAAAGCACTATTTTCTTGTTGTTGTTTTAAATAAACTTGAAATTTTAATTTATGGAATTTTTAGTTTTTCTGTGCAGCAACATGTCAGTTTTTGAAACATTGAAAATAAACATGTAGCAGATAACGGAATATCTCCGTTGGCTGCTTTCTTATATGAGGAAATTTTCTGCTTTTAACTGAAAATGCCCTTTTGTCATGAAAAGGGACTTTTTCTGTGAAATTCAGGAATAAAAATAACCGTGAATTTCAGATTATTTTTAACAGTATTCAGTAAAAAAAATTCCGCCAATTTACGGAAAAAGGACTGGCAGCAGAGTTGCCTTAATGTTTCCATTTTTTGAGGATTGTTCCGTCATTGTAGTCCCTAAATGGCGCGATACTGACGCGAAGGAGTTGAAGCGCATGTGTGGCGATCAAAAATACTGCAATCCCATTGGAAGATAGATTTTTACATTAATAATTCCGTATTTGAAACTCTGTAATCTTAAAAGTCTAAAAAGTGTACAATTTAGAGATACAGTTTATGCACTTTTTGTGCACAATTCAGTTTGCAGTTTTTATGCATAAGTAGAGGTGCCAAATACGCTCGGATTTTGTGTACTTTTTTAAAAACTTTTTTTAGCTGGGTAGCAACAGATATACGGGATGGATTTCATTTTTCTAACAAAATGGAAACTTTCTGATCAAAATTCACGGAAGACAACCTGTCAATAAACGAAAATTTTTAACAGTGTATGGGAATTCAGACGATTTTGAAATTTTTCATTCGTTGAAAATAAAATGGCGCATTTGATTAATATGCTTAAAGAAAGCTAAAATTTATCAAGTCAGGTCTTAAATTATTCAAATTAATTTGAAATTTTGTTAATACATTCGTCAGATTTTTTAAGTTAGGTGTACAATTTTTAGTCCAATTTTATACATCTGTTCTAATAATATAATACATTTTATTTGATCATTTTTTGCAAATTTTAAAATGCATTTATTTTTACTTTCCTCTTTAATTTAACCGTAACCTAGCAACTATATTTCAAAGAATATCAAAATAATAAAATTCAAATAACTCGGACTATTTTGCTACAGTATTTTATTCGCAAATTAAAATATTTTTGGGTGATTTTAATATTTTATTGAAATAAATGAGAATTTATTTTGATACAAGTTACCTTTTAACTACTATAGAATGATAACCGAAACATTTTTACATGAGATATTATTCATTTTCTGGAAGAGATGTGGATTTTTCGTGGTTGCAAATTAGTATTATTTTTAAAACAGTATATAATATATGACGTACAACGAGATGGTTAATCTAAACAAATTAGCGTAGTAAAACGCATCCATACAGCCTGAAATAGCACAGTTACTGAAAACTGAGATCATAAAAAGTTATCACAAAAAATACTTTATAGCGCCAAATCACCATGGCAGTGGGCACGATTATGAATGATTACCCAACAGGTTTAAAAGTTTCCAAATAAGCCTATTTTGGGTAGATAATAGTATGCTATTGCTATCGAGTTAGATCAGGATGTACTTAGGTAAAATAAATATCATAGAATGACCATCAAAACTGTTTTTCCGAAACAAAAATTGTAATAACACTAGATTTCTGAAATGGATATAAGTGAAGTATAGTAGATTCAGTTTACATTTCCATAAGTTGCTTTTGTACACGAGATATTATTCAACTTATCTATCAGATGCGAGTGTTTCGTGGTTGGCAGGTAAGTAAATATTGCTATTTAGGTATTAGGATGACAGCAAATAATTTTCGAAATTTTTGGTTGTCCTAATAAAACCACTGTGTAGAACGAAATACAAGATATACTAGAATCATTCACACAAACAAGAGGAAATCACGAATATAAATGTAATAAGAATACAAGGGGTTCAGGGGGGCTCTGCCCCCCTGAAGAAATGTATTTTTTTTAATCTATAAAGTAGAATAACAGGTTCATAAGAATGTCAGAATATTATTGCATAAACCGTGTTTAATTTAACGTTTCTAATTTCTGAAACCTTCGAATTGTTTTATATGCGTATAAATATATATGTAGTAATTTTAAAAATTTAATTTGCGGATTGTAAGATGTTAAATATTGTGAAAAGTGGGATTAAAAAACATTGACTTTCAGAGTTGACGTTGAGGCTCCTGATCTGTAGATTTACTAGTTAACTTAATTATACCTAAGACTATTTTAAATATAATATACAAACAAACATAGTGGAGGGAATACCACTACCTTAAGCATCGTACTGAGCGATCATATCACTATAACTCAGACACTTTATAAATATTCGAAATCGAAATAAAATAATGTTTTAATAATAACGCTTAAAAGTTCTTCTCAGAAAAACATAACTCACCTGAAAATTCTGATCCTGCCCCATAAATCCTATATATATATGACTGAAAAATGAAAACTTAATTTAAAAAATAAACACTTAAAAATGTCTTCGTTAAAAGAATAAAAAAAGACCCTGAAATTAAAATATTTCCAATTTTTCAAGCTTTCAGCACCCGTGATCCGAAGCAGGGTCTGACGGGTCTCATCAAATACCAACGACAAGATAGCTTAGAACAGAAATTAAAGGAAGGATTATTTTTGTTACAATTCATATATTTTAAAAATTTATGTCGATTATATATGAATATTTTACTTAGTTTTCGATGTTAACAAGTCAGAAAGTTAAATAAAAATACAATAATTACATTAAAATAAGGCTTTACTGATATATGCTTGCGACACGAAAGTCGCAATTTATGTGTATACGGTATCATCTTCGGAGCGAAAATTTCCAGGATTCGCTGTCTGGACTTTGGAACATATTTCTGACGTAAAGTATAACAAATATGTAAATGTTGTAGGCGAATAAAATTAATAATTTATAGAATTTTATCTGAATATGTAAGCTTGATTTTATTTTATGACCAAACAACAATTAAATTTTAAGAAAACAATGCCTGACATTTTAAAGCAATCGATAACTACTGCCATTTCAATTAGAATTTAAAACACTATGGAAACGCAACGGTTACAGGCAGTAAGTATTAATCTAAATAACTAATTTAAAAAACTAATGGAAAATTTTAATTATGGTGGGTAAAGCATAATCAGAGATATAATGCTAAGTATCTATATAAATCTCATATGTCTACAAGCTACGGTCTTTTCTAATAAGTGTACATACACACTCAAGCAAAATCTTAACCTTACGCATTTGTCTTTATTATATTTGTAGATAACATATTTATAGAGCAGCCCCCCAAAAAAACAATTTCCCTAAACTATGAGGGCCGACAATTGCACCAATTTATGAAAAGATTGTTCAATGTTAGCACAAAATCAGAAATTTTATCTGCTGAAGAAAGATAAATTCTGCTACTCAATACATTTATGAAAACAGAAATACTTTTTATTCGTTTCTGCCTTTATATTCGGAAATGTGTAGTATCTTAGTAAATAGCCATTCCACTGTTAATAAAGTCTTCTTCCAGTTTAGGTTAAAATAAGTTTAGATGTTTGAATTCATATTAAAATTGCAACAATTTTTGACGTTTTTAATACAAGTACCTAATTTTGACATCATATTTGGCTTTTTTGGTAAATTTTACCTAAGGGACCAAGCAGAAAATCGCTCGGACAAGTAGATTAGTAATTATGAAAGTTTTAGGTTTGGAACTCCTAATGTTAAATTCATTTGTATTTGTTGCCAAATAGATATCAATGCGGGTAGGTTTTTAAGCATAACTCAAAAACTACTTGGAATAATGAGATGTAATTTTGGATTCGTATATTTGAAGCATATAGAAATCGATTTCTGTTAAAAAATACGAAGGTTACAATTCATATATTTTAAAAATTTATGTCGATTATATATGAATATTTTACTTAGTTTTCGATGTTAACAAGTCAGAAAGTTAAATAAAAATACAATAATTACATTAAAATAAGGCTTTACTGATATATGCTTGCGACACGAACCACATAATATTGTTACTTATTTTAATTTATCTTCAACGCACAATGTTTAAATGAACTATTTGAAAGATATCGAGGTATCCTAAAAAAGATTTAATGTTTTAAAATATTTTTCTAGTAAACTGGTAAAAGTTAACATTACTGTAATTTTGATAAAATGTATTTTTAATAATCGAGATTATAAAGTTAGGAGAATGAAAAGTTATGTTTAAAAAAATTAATAATAGTTAAATTTGTGTTATGTTTATATTCATGAGGATTTGATTCGTTAAATGTATTCTAATTTAACTTCGTCGATGACTTTGTGAAAACTAAACGCTTTAGTTGAAACGCATTATGTTTCAATGTCTAATTAATTAAAAAGACTTATATGGAAGTCTGTTTTACGTCAAAACGTATTTTTAATATAATTTATGTAAATTAAAATAAGCCATCTGAACATACACAATATTTAATCTTATTACCCTGCAAAGAGGTACAATTCATAAATAGACAGCCCTTCATAATATAGGAGTTATATCATTAAAACTAATTTAAACAGAAGTTATTTGTTTGAAATAATTACTTTGCTCAGTGTCTGTTGCCCAACCATAACTGAATTTTCTGCCTTTTGGAAAATTGATGCTCATATACGCAAGTCAGTGCTTGTTAAATCTATTTTTGTCTGCGAAAGAGGATAAATAATACATATTTTCGTATAATATTATGTTCTCTGAATAAAGATTTGTTTTGACTCTCTATTTTCATAAAATGACTGTTATATGTTGAGCAGTTGTACTTATTGCCATAGTAGTTCTGTTAATGTATTCTGTTAGACGTTGCGTACTTCCATGGGTGCAAACAACTGTGAAAATTATAATCAGAACTGGATATAAACAGGATATATGTCGATTATGAACTATGACTCTTTATCAAAACCGATCAATATAGCAAAAACTTTACAGCTAATTTTGAGCGTTACTCTAATCATTTAGATCACAAAATTAGAATATTTATAAAGCTATTAAACAATACTGCTGGGCAAAAATCTGATTATTAGTGCGACAAAAAGAATTAATTATTGAGTAAAACTTTTTTTTTATATCATATCAGGGAATTAATTATTTTAATAAACTTTCCAACTGAGCATTCGAATCCAACTCTTAAAATTGATGGAATATTTTAGAAGAAACTTAATACACATATGTAAATATACAAAAAGAATTCTATAGAAATATTATAGGGAAGAAATGATACTTTATCAAAAAATAATACATACAATAATGTTGAATAATTTTTAATACATATCATTATTACTTCAAAAAATCTTAAAATATTTATTTATTTATTTGTTTATTTGTTTATCAAGAAGAGTCCAGTAGACAATGAAACGATATATTTTGCTATTTTAAGGTTTCTTACGTAATCTTAAATTTATAGGATTTCTTAACATGTAATAACTGATGGAATTAAATGTTACAGAAAAACAGATGAAGATTTTAAAATAAGTTTCTAAGAGATTATATAAGTTATAATTTTCCAAACAGTTATCTTCGTAAAATTAAAGTTCATTTTCCACACTCGAGGTCAAGCCATAACTATTATAGGTTGCAGTCGTCCGTACCAACTCTATATTACATAAAGTTATTATAATCCTTATTAATAAAATGTTTACTAAAGAATCAAATACGCGCTGTCAACATTTATGTTAAATAATTTTGCAATTAGGCAGGGTATCTATGTGAGTATTTAATTATTAAATTACACACATGTGTTGTACTTAATTGCTACCAAACTCTCTTTTATATAGAATTGATGTTTTTTCAACCCTCTAAGCGGTTTGCTCATACTTTTTCGTTTCCTAAAAACAACTTAAAATGTCTGTAGAGAAAAATATTTTTAACAGAATAGTATTTTAAGATGTATATAAGATAAAGGGATATGAAGTGTATTTTAATATACCTAATTTAGTTAATTTTAAAATATATAAGCAATTTTTGAAAAGCGTTCGTGGAAAGTACCGTAGCTTCTTCCAACCTCTTCTGATATATCACCATGTGGTTTTGAACTCTTACTAAAAATAAAGGAACTAATGGACCGTATACAGTCTCGATGCCGAGGAGACATTTTCAGGGTAAAGTATTTCACCATAACTTTGGCCAAAACCAGAATCTTTTTCAACTTTTCTTCGAGTGTTCTTACAAGGAAGGTTTCCAAAAGCGCAAATTCAGAAAATTAAAAAAAAAATACAGAATGTTCTTCTCATGAGGCTATATACGTCTATAGAAAAATTTTCTGCGGAAACTTGATATAACGTCCGTAAAAAAATTATGAAAATTTCGTTTATTTGGTGATTTATCCCAGGTTGGCGACGGAATGAAATTTTAAAAAATACGCTGTTATGACAAATACTCTTTAAGAAAAAAATTTTTCATGCTGAACTTTTTTATGTACGTTTAACTTACATAATAAATAAACTTTTATAACTACAATTTTATTTACACATTTATATACATATATAATGAAATTTAAAGATCGTAATTTACGATTTAAAACAAAATTTAAATTGATTCAAATAGTTTCAAGCTCAAAAATAAGCCCGATTCTGAACATTGTCAATTCAAGAAAAAAGTATATTTGCTGTGGAAACAACGACTTCTTCGATATGGAAATGTATAACGAATGCGTTTTTCATCGGGCTTTTCTTTTTAAAATACATTTAAAAATTACTTATAAAACAGGTGAAGCCATTTTAATTAGAAAAAATCGTGGAATGGGCCATAAAATAATAGTAAAATTTCATTCAATCGATAATAAATTGAGAAAAAAATCGTGAATGATTTATTTAATGTGATTTAAAGAATATTTTAAATTAATATTACAGCAAACGTACAGAGAGTTGAAAATATTGAACGCAAAATGCAAACGATTCTGAACTAAAGCGTATAGTATCATGGGCCCTAGAATTAACCCATTAGTATATAGAGGGTGTAACTGAAATGCTTCAACAAACTTTGAGGGATGATAGTACTCATGAAGATGAACAAAAAATGCAATAGAACACGGGGTCGCAAATGACATTTAACCCTTTCAGGGACAGTGGTATGTCTAAAAAACCACTTAATTTTAATTCCAAAACGCCACAATGGCACCAGAATTTTGCTAAAATCTTTTCCATTTAATATTTATGTGAAATATAGCCTTTTTCTTATTTACAAACAATTTTTTTTGTAAATTCGGGTGCTAGTCCATTTTCAGACGCATTTTCTCTATTTTTATCCTTTAAGCCTTTTAGGGGCAAACTACTTTTAGTACTAAAATGTTGAAATAAATGACTGGCACCGGAATTTATAAAAAAATTTGTTTGTAAATAAGAAAAAGGCTATATTTCACATACATATTAAATGGAAAAGATTTTAGCAAAATTCTGGTGCCATTATGGCGTTTTGGAATTAAAATTAAGCGCTTTCATAAACATACCACTGCCCCTGAAGGGGTTAAACGTCATTTGCGACCCCATGTTCCATTGCATTTTTTGTTCGTCTTCATGAGTACTATCATCCCTCAAAGTTTGTTGAAGCATTTCAGTTACACCTTGTATATATATTTAAAGCTAATGACAATTTTACGCTTTCAAATTTTATAAAAATCTCATAGATATATTTGGAAATTTAAAAAAGCATTGTTGAAAATGCAAAAAATAATAAACTTTCATCGTTTAAGTTTAAATTCATTAAGTATTGCGCATTCGAATAATCATATCACAAGCAATTTCAAAAAGCATTCAAAATATTGCGTCTTTTTGCGCCAAATACTCGAAAGGTTACTTCTCTATTATCCCGTCGACCACTTTTCATAACAAAAAACTATCGCCAAACTGTAAGATTAAACGCCAAAAATGCAGTCCCATTTACTTGATGTCAGAAGCATTATACGTGTTTGTTATGTCATCAAATGGTTTTTAATTCGACATTTGCGTGTATTTTTCATTATTTTTTACTGATTTATTAGTTATTTCATTAATTAAAATAACAATTGTGTCCTTAAATTCTTATATTTTATTTATTTATTTATTTTGATATTCCAATGGCAACGTTCTCCCGTTTATTTGGTGTTACAGTTTGGCGATAGTTTTTTGTTATGAAAAGTGGTCGACGGGATAATAGAGAAGTACGCGTGCATGCAGATAAATTTCCCTGTTCCTTTATTACATACGTAAGTAGCTTCTTTAGCATTTTTTTCAAAATTTTCTGAGTATGCGCTTTAAGGAGAGCTTCCTTGTTAGAGTTATCTTCGTGTCTTCTGCCAGTCTTCTCCGACCTCTAAATGTGGGAATGGAGAATTGCGTTACTGAATAGCTAGAGCTTTCTATTTAATAAAGCTTGGAGTTAACGAGCACCATAGAGTTATATTTGTTTAATCTTGGTACAAATTTCAAGCTATTTCGTGCATTTTTTGAGGAAAAAAATATAAAATTAAAACAGAAGTTTTTTCTCAAAACAGTTTTGTTGTAAAAAAAAAATATAAAAAGTTTCTCACATTTATGAATTTGACTAGATTCGGTTGAATATCGAATTTTCTTAAAGATAAGCTCATTCGTTGGAGGCTGCTTTCAAAAACTCATGTATATTTACTGATATTGCATTTATTTTCTGAAACACATCTCATCAAAAAATACAAAAACTATCTCCAGAAATGATTATTTTGCAGAGTATAGTTTGGAACATTTTATAGATTATCAGTTTTTTAAAACGAGCTGGGAAGACCGAGCTATGCTCGGTCAAAATTAAATTTGAGTTCAAATATCATGACCCATGACCAAAATGACTCACTAATTGAATTTTCTCGTCATGTGACTTAGCCCAACAGTCTTCTCGTGCCCGAAAACCATAGGATGCAAAATTTAGTGTAAATTGAGCCGATTTTTAGATCTTGACCCACAATGACCCAGAAATGACCCACTAATCGAATTTTCTCGAACATGTGACCTAGCCCAATGATTTTCGCGTGCCCGAAACTCGTAGGACACAAAATTTAATCAAAATCGTTAGAGCCGTTTTTTAGATAAAATTAATTTGATCCGCGTTGACCCAAAAATGACCCACTAATCGAAAGTTCTCGAACATGTGACTCAGCCCAATTGTCTTCTCGTGCCCGAAAATAGTCGGATACAAAATTTCGTCAAAATCGTTTGAACCGTTTTTAGATACAATTAGCTTAACCATGACCCAAAATGACCCAAAATGACCCACTAATTGAATTTTCTCGAACATGTGACCTAGCCCAACAGTCTTCTCGTGCCCGAAAACCATTCGATGCAAAATTTAGTGTAAATTGAGCCGCTTTTTAGATCTTGACCCACAATGACCCAGAAATGACCCACTAATCGAATTTTCTCGGACATGTGACCTAGTCCAATGCTTTTATCGTGCTCGAAACTCGTAGGACACGAAATTTCGTCAAAATCGTTAGAGCCGTTTTTAAGATAATTTTTGCATATATATATATCCTCACACAAGATTTGCTCGTATTAGAATATATGATACTCAACGTCATGACAGTATGAGCTAAAATAGAAAGTAATGCCTTTACTTTACGTAATAATCGATACAATTAACGGTGATCTTAACATGTTTTAAGGACATTGATATGCAATTATGCAAAGTAGTTAAGCATAGAAAGTGGTAATTGATATTTCTGAGTTGTGGCAAGCTTTTTGAAAATTTTCACCAGCGTGCGCCGTAAAACAGCATCTTAGTCGAACCATACATGTTTAAACCGATTCTAAATCATTGCCAGTGTAGTCTGCACAGTGTTTGAGAATACTTTGTGGAATTATAGAGCAGAAATGTGTTTTCGATCAAAGTATTTTCTGTTTTTCTTCTTGGAATAAACTCATAGAGAACGATGCTGTTATTCATAGCTTTTCTCAATACGCTCTGTACACACTTCAGGCTTATCATATCTCGCGCTATTTATTTTATAATATTTTCATAAACGGCCACCTCCTATAATTTGAGTTTTTGAAACTTTTATCTGACGTCGACATGTCGGACTATGTATTTAATCTTCTAATTCCCATTGTAGAATATGTTCTAGAAATTCTGTAATTAAGTAAATCTGAATTCATACTAGAAAATTTCATTAATAAATTTAGCTTTTATTTAATGACAGAATGTTTGTTATTAAACGAAGCAAATATTGGTATTTAAAATTTCTGGAATGAATATGGAATATCTGAATTAAAAAATCTACTTAATTGGCAACAGTGGTGGTAGCATATATGCCACCATTAGAGCCATAATGTAAGTTATCATAACTAATGCCCCAATTGTCGCTTAGGTGGTGATCTAATACTATTGCAGAAAAGTGTCTGAATATCAGATTGATCTGTTCTTATCTAACCAAATGAGAGTGAACGCAAACAAAAAGTGGAACTTTTTATATTCTCTGAAGGTTAACACTTTAGAAAAAGTTATAATTCGTTTCATTAACAGTTAAACATAGAAAGTGAGTTATTATTTTACGCCTTGTTCTGATATAATGCTTCTTTAACAACTCTTTTATTTATTTTTTATTTGGTAGCGTTATCTTGAAATCAAAGCGTAAAGAAAAACAAAATCGAAAGATGCTATTCATTTAAAATACGTTTTAAAAGTTGATTTTATTTCTAAATACTTCAATATGACAGAATTTTAAAGTTCTATCGACTTAAAAACTAGCGTTTACAAAGTAATGCATAGTTCGAAAAGTAAAAGTAAAATTATCACAGACAGGTATTGATACGACAGAATTTAACATTTTAAACTAATTTGCAGTACACTTTTTCCTATCGAAAAATCTGTAGTGCAACGTGAAACACTTGTATATTGGTTATATTACGTGATCAATAATCCAGGTCCGATATGCATGCATCCACTGAAAGTTGCTCACTAAGGCTGTAGGTTGTAGTAATAATTAGGAATATATGCACTGAAATGATTTTTTATGATATTTGTTTATTAAAAGTTCGAAGCAAAATTGTAAAGTTAAACAGTCCATACAGAAAGGGATAGGGATGGTGCCTGAGAGGATTTTTAATCAACGTGAACTTACATTATTTACTTCGTGAAGAGAGAGAGCTTGTGAAAGAGAATCAGTCAACTCCGCCACATGGTGATTTAGTAGTACTTCTATTGGCATCACAAAATTGGAGAAACAGAATATGAATTACGTTGTAATATCCGAACTAAAATGATCAGTTATCCTTTACGCAATTAAGAGTATTTGGAAATTTATGACAGGACAACCATAATAGCAGTACTAAAAAGTACGCCAAATGTACGTTGAGAGGAAAGTGTTGAGAATCTGGAGTAAAATAGACAAAACAAAACTCATATACTGAAAATGTTTACGATTTAACGAAGAAGTTAAGCTCAAAAGTTAAGCAGACAAACGTGATATCTCGAGCGAACGTTGGACGGAATGACAATAAAATACAGACCGATCAATAAAATGCAAAATCAATCTTTATCTCTTTTCCTATTTTGTTAGATATCTAGTGATGATGATTAATCGAGTAAATGAATTCTATCGATGTGAGAGTCATTTTAGTGATAAAGTCATATGTTAACCTTCTCACGGCCGGCCGTGAACTGATATATCCGTTCACTATGATGTATGTTTCACTGCAATATTAGCATTATTTAAATTAATATAATTCTACAAATATAATGTAGTTTTAAAACATTAAGTACTGATTAATAGTCTCAAGGATTATATTCATATACCCAATTAAGTTTTTTATATTCTGTTTGAATTATGTTTGTTTAGCATTTAAAAAAAATCCTTGAAAAACACATTACAATTTTGCCCTACTGTTCGGTTGTCAGAAGGTTAAATATATATTTTTTTATTTTGTTAATGGAGGTAAATTACGAACAGGAACTGAAATAAAAGTTAGGATAAAATAAACAATTAATTAAAAGTTAATTTTAACTAGGACTTCCCTCAAAGGGATTAGTCTGAGTGATATTGCTGAGAACATAAAGTTAACAATTACGATATAAAGAAGATATCAACAAGAATCTAAGTGAATATACAGCATATGATAGACAAGAGATAGCTAAAGATACAACATATGAAAAATAGCAAATTAAATGATATAATTACAAAATATCATATATAAATTCATATACTGTTATGTTTTCATATGCATTTTTTTATAACATTTGGCAATTAATCTCATTTTCTTAAGCGGGAATTGCTCAAAACTTAAAAAAAAAAAAAAAAAAAAAAAAAAAAAAAAAAAAAAACGCCGGATCTTTTAAAACGATATTTTTAAAGTCACATAATCAGATTTGCAGCCAATAGCGTTAGCAAGCGTAGTTTAACGCAAATTTAATTTAATTTTTGCAACATTTTCTTTGTGACAAATATCTAAATAAAATATTAAAAAATAAAATATTAAATATTGAAATATTAAATCAAATATTTAATATTTGAATTAAAAAAATTTCCTTTGTTTATTTGTATAACAATTTATAGAAACTCGTATACTTCAAACCACATTGATAACATGCTTTGCTACAAACGTGTCTACCAGTCTAACTACTCGTATGTCTTAGCTGTGTCTCTCTCCGAACTCATATGTCTACTGTCGCTCTACTCTTCTGTATACCCGTCTCAGTATCCGTCTGTCTTTCTATCCGACTCTTTAATCGTGTCTCTACCTGTCTCGCTTCCCGTTACACTACTCGTCTATCAACACGTCTGTCTGTCTATATACCCCTCTCTCTACCCGTCTGTCAAGTCGTCTCTGTACTCGTCTCTCTATCCACCACGCTACCCGTCTCCCTACCCATCTCACTACCCCTCTGTCAACCCTTTTTTGCACCTGCCTCGCTACCCGTCTGTCTATTCGTTTCGCTACCCGTTAGCTTATCTCTGTTGCTATCCGTCTCTCTACCCGTCTGTGTACCCGTTTGTTTACACGTCTATCTATCTCTCGCCAACTCTTCCCAATATTTAAACAATTTAGTAAACGGAAGCCGTTTATCTGTTATTAAATGCAAACAGGAGTAATTTATCTAAAGAGTGTAATCAGATGCAATTTTTTTAAATACATACATAAACCAGCATAATAATTCACCAGTTTTATTTTCATAGTAGTTTATGTCATTTGACAGTAAATCTCAACTTCTTCAACCCGAACTGCGTCAAGCTTTTTAAAAAAGCCCCAAGGTCCGTATAACTGGGAAGGGGAATTGTCCTCAGGGCTATTAGATGCATGTTATTAAGTTAACTGAAAGTTTCGTAATCGGGTTCGCAACCAATTTCTTATGTCAGAAAGGGTGGCTTCACGCCATTTTAAATTCATTTCTGTAACTTTCTTTTTCTTTTTTTTGGTGGGTGGTTGGGGGGGGGGGGGGAGGGTTCCAAATATATACACTTAAATTCAAACTTTTGCCCCCATGTTAATATTAGTGTTGTTTGTATTATCAATTAATACTTTGTTGATCGAGCTTCATTCGAAACAAATGTAAAAGACTTCTACAGTTTTTTTTTCTAGGAGAAAGTTCCGTAATCGGGCCCTAAGCTAATCGGGGAATTTAATATCATTATTGTTTCTAACTCTTATAGAGTTAAAACAATATTGTTGCTAGCATTACTCTTGTTTGTGACCAACCTCTTCTGTGTATCTGAATAGGGAAAAGTTCCGTATCATGTACTGTGGTTGGTGGCAAAGGCAGTTGTAGAATCTTACAAATTTTTCGAGAGAGCGGAAAAACATGTTTTTTAAAATATTTACAAATATTACGTTTATTAAACCATGTTTTTGAGCCATTTTAAAAAATTAAGTACGGTGCTAAAATAAAATTTTATTGCCACTTTCGATATTTTAATAAGAAATGAAAATACATAACAAACAAATTTAACAAAACTAAGCCATTTTTGGGTACTTCTCTATTATCCCGTCGACCACTTTTCATAACAAAAAACTATCGCCAAACTAAGATTAAACGCCAAAAATACAGTCCCATTTACTTGATGCCAGAAGCATTATACGTATTTGTTATGCCATCAAGTGGTTTTTAATTCGACATTTGCGTGTATTTTTCATTATGTTTTACTGATTTATTAGTTATTTCATTCATTAAAGTAACAATTGTGTCCTTAAATTCTTATATTTTATTTATTTTGATATTTCAATGGCAACGTTCTCCCGTTTATTTAGCGTTACAGTTTGGCGATAGTTTTTTGTTATGAAAAGTGGTCGACGGGATAATAGAGAAGTACCCATTTTTTGTGATAAATAATTGTTATTGCCAGGGGGTCAAATTGTAAACAATTAATAAGCGAACTAAAAAAATTACCGGAAAAAACTTGTGGGAATCTCAAGAAAGAAATATCTGATATAAATAGCATTTAAAATCTTAAAATGGAGAAGTGGTCCGTATAAAAATGCAAAACATTATACACCTGATATAAGAATTTTTTATTTTTTTTATATTTCCAAAAGCACAGATAAAAGGGTAAACATCCAGGCACAGATGCCATATACTCACCACGTTGGCGCGATTTTCCCCCCGCCCCTTTGGCGAAAACTGTTTGTTGTGTTTGTTTACTTTTATTTTTTACTTTAATTCTATAGATTATTTTTATATGTATATCAATATTAATTTAGGCACAGATGTCATATACGCACCAGATTGGCGCAATTTTTCCCCCGCCAATTTGGCGAAAACTTTGTTTTTGAATATTAGTTACAAATACCATACAATCAGGGTTCGTACGGCTCCTGGAATTTTGTGACCAGGAAATTTTTTGGTACCAGTATTTTGTTACAGAAAATCTTTCCTTAAAAGAAGGCGAAGTTTCGCACGTTTAACCTAGATTTCTTTTTCTATAAAGAAAATGCTGGTGTAACTCCTGGAAAATTCCATGAACCGTACGAACCCTGATACAATAATAGCATGTAATTTTTTATTTCAATATAAAAATAAAATAACGTAATAAATGAAATAGCTCCTGTTATTCAAAAATGGGAAATAAAAATAAATAAATGATAGTTTGATATAAATAAATATTGATACATATAATAAAAATAATTTATAAAATTAAAATAAAAAATAAAAGTTAATAAACAACAATTGAAACAAAATAACCGGGTTACCATGTGAGGCATAAAATTGCCATTTTGTTGCAATCCGCCAATGTGGTGCGTATATGACATCCGCGCCTTTATTTATATCAAACTATTATTTATTTATTTTTATTTCCTTTTTTAAAATAATAGAAGCTGTTTCATTTATTACGTTATTTTATTTTTATATTGAAATAAAAAATCACGTGTACTATTTGTCACACTATTTGTAACTAATATTCAAAAACAAAGTTTTCCCCAAGCTGGTGGAGGGAAAAATCGCGCCAACGTGGTGCGTATTATGACATCTGTGCCTTGTTTCATTTCCCATAGAGGTACTGCTCTATTATCCCGTCGACCACTTTTCATAACAAAAAACTATCGCCAAACTGTTAGATTAAACGCCAAAAATGCAGTCCCATTTACTTGATATCAGAAGCATTATACGTGTTTGTTACGTCATCAAGTGGTTTTAAACGCGACATTTGCGTGTATTTTTCATTATGTTTTACTGATTTATTAGTTATTTCATTCATTAAAATAACAATTGTGTCCTTAAATTCTTATATTTTATTTATTTATGTATTTTGATATTTGAATGACAACGTTTTCCCGTTTATTTGGCGATAGTTTTTTGTTATGAAAAGTGGTCGACGGGATAATAGAGAAGTACCCACATATGTATTGGTACTTTTATGTTAACTTGGCGCAGTTGATAAATCGTCAAATATTTTTCTCATCTTCATATTGCATTCATTTCATTTAAATATAAATCTTTCACTGATTTCATTTGAAATACATACATTAAAAATAAACGTCTTTCACTCATTTAATTTCAAATACACGCCTTTCACTAATTCCATTTAAAATACTAAAAAGGAAAAGAGAATAAGAAATAATGCCACAAAATAATGCCACCTTTTATTTAAACATCAAAGAATTGTTCCTAACATACACACGCGAAATAAAAAAGCTGTTAATGGTGTGATTTACGCCAAATCTCTAATACTAATACTACTCTTACTAATCTCTAATACTTTTCAAACAGAAAAAATTCCAGATTAACTTTCCATTTTTATTAAATTGAAATATATTTTATTGTGCTGAATATTAGTGCTTGCATATTTTTTTGCTCCATGTATTCCATGAACTTTTCAATTCCGATTGTCTACGAAAATCACCCGCCGGTGAAAATGACGTACGCACAAAATTTAGTGACGTATGTACTTTAATTGTGCTTTTTTATCTATTTTTTTAATATAACTTCCAAACGGTTTGACACTTATTCTTGGTAATAAATAGACGACGTTGTCACCTTTATAGGTACCAGCTGTAAAAATTTGAACGAAATCCGTTAAATATTTTTTGAGTTATGCTTGACGCAAGGTTTGAATATCCATCGTAGCTATATATGGGGCAAAGTAATACTGCGCTGTGTATGAGTCTTCGTTGCACTCAGACAACTAAAAATTCGAGAAGAGAATTAATTTAAGAGATATATATGTGATTCAACATCACATGCAGAAAGCCTGGAAAGTACCATATATGAATGGTTATCTTTATATAGCACTTCTGTTGTAGCCTTCCTGTTGAGAGTGGTTCTAGCTACAAATGTTTATATTTCAAGATTTGATTCTGCTGAAAGTAAAGAGAAATAGCTAAGTGACACATAAGACTAAACATAAATATGCACGATGCTAAAAAAAGCTTACATGAAGAAAATATATATTTAACTACACCAGCAATAAAATCGCCTTTATCGGATGTTTAACTATTAAATTGTACAAAAAAAAATCCATTTTAGTATTTTTACATTTAATATTTTCAGAAATAAAAAGAAAAATAATTTTTCATAGAAATTCGTTTCGAATTTCAATGCTATGTACTATATATATATATATATATATATAATACAAATGAAAATTTCTTTCCGATTGCTTATATCTCGAGTTCTCCAGAATGGATTTTAAGGGAACTTGCACTGTTAGATTAATAATATTTCAGGGAAGGTTTTATTACATAACATATCGTTGTACGTAGATTAGTTATAGAATTATGATGGAAATTTCTATATTGTACGGAAAAATATTGTACGGAAAGATTATCATTGGTCATTTTTTAGCGACCATTATCGTTGAGGAAATAATTAAAGCGGCTATACACCTCAAAAAAAATCTGTTGCTAATTTTACTTAAAATTGTTAAAAAAGGGAAAATGAACTGTCTTGATGATAGATAATAATATAAAACGAACATATTTAATTTAAACATGAAAGGGAAGTTTCGCAACTCTTAAAAAATATTCATTGTTAAAGATTGCAATTCAAACACTATATGGCGATTATCTCTTGTGTCAGGTTAAGAAGCATGCATATGAAAATTTGATTAGATAAAATTTGAGTAACAATCTTGTTTTTGATTTGTTCTGTTTTAAAAAAATTTACACATATACATACACATATACATATATACTAGCTGTTACCCGTGACTTCGTTCACGCAACATAAAAAGAAGAAGAAATACATTAATTAAGCAAAATATTTCACTCTCGATAGTTAAAAACGTAAATGATTAACTAACTCTTTATCACATTTCATAAGAGACATTACGGTATTTTTGTTATAGGATTTTGACATAACTCAGTCTTAAAAAAGTGAAATTTTTCGCCAAATAATCGCGAAAATGAAATTGCAACCAATGCAAAAAGGAGAGCCAAATAAAATCGTGGAAATAGACGAATTGGGTAAAAACAAATGTCAATTTTACCTGATAAACAATTTTACTTTTAACGCCATTGTGAAACGTTTTAACAGCCAACCTTCAAAAATAATTAATTGTACATGCTTTTTCTTTAAATTCAGTTCTACCTGTTCAATTCTGACAGTTTGTGTGACATCCTCGGATCAATGATTGCCGATGTTAATTAAATCGCATTGCGTTCGACAGTCTAGGAGTGGTTGCGAAATACAAACACATGGTCAAATTTTAATATAATAGATTCGTGTTCATTTTTTTTTCTTAAAACTGTGATATGATTTTTAGCAGAAAACTCTCATCTAAAAGATACTCATGATTAATATCAGTATAGATAAAAAAAAATATTTGAATTTTTTATTTTAATATGGCGTGAAACTCGTCTACTCTCTATACTTACTGATCCTTCTATTATTAATGTACGGATTTGATTCACACTTCTTTTAAAACATATTGGAAAATTCCCGTTTTGTTTCAAATATGACGTCACTTTTCCCCCAGAGAAATCCCTTTTTAATGACATGATTCTTATTAACTTTCCTTTCCAGGCAATCAGGAAGTAAATTTTAGCAGAAAGCTCATATTTGTATGTAAATGAGATTCAAGCTTATTATTAATCAGTATCGACAAATAAATATTTCAGGGTTTCATCTTAAATATGATGTCCATTATATATATACTTTCATTATATACTGATATTGATGCTCCTTGTATTATTACGAATATATGAAAATACATGTTTTATTTATGACGTAATATTTGTCCAAGCCAAGAACGATCCTTTTCATAGTTCCATGGTCCAAGCGAAATATTTTCTTAAAATAAAAATTATTGTTCATTTTTCCTTCTAATTATAACAGTCTTTGACAGAAAATGTCTTCTCAACCTAACCGATATTCATACTTCATGTATAATAACAAATACTCCATTTTTCCGTTTCAAATATCGTGGAAATTCATCTTCTTTTGAATTCTTTTGAATTTTCATTTATACGTAGAAATCGTTCAATTGAAAAATAATTGCTGAGGAAAAATTATTATTCCATGTTTTGTATTTATTGGCAACGATAATGCTTAGCAATGTAAAATGTTTAATTAAATTTTACAGAAAAAATATTCATTGATTCTCTATGAAAATTATAAATTTTTTAATTGTTAAGAAAATTATTTTGACCTGAAATTATTCTTCCGAATATTCTTTTGAATTGAAAAAATAAAAACCTTGTATTATTATCAAAATCTAAAAAAAAAGTACATTTTATTTCTAGTAATGTTGTTTAATCTTCTTTTTAATTCTTAAATTTTTTTATTTCATTTTCATTTTTCACGTGAAAAATTTTCAATTGAAACTAAACTGTTGAGTAAAAATTATTATCTCGGTTTTTGATTAAGTGTTGGCAACGATAAAATGTTAGCAACGGTAAAGTAAATTTAACCATTTTAAAATTTTATAAGGAAAATAATAAATATTCTCTATGAAAATAATGAAATTTTGAATTATTAAGAAAAATATTTGAATAAAATAAACAAAACCCAGACTATGTTCATATGAGGGTTATAATCAGCCTATATGCAAAGATACACGATCATTAAATGCTCCATTTTGACACTGGCTTCAGCCTAACATTTGCACACAATCAGATTTATAATATTACTAGCTGTTACCCGTGACTTCGTTCACGTAACTTTAAAAGAAAAATAAATGTACTAATCAAGCAAAATATTTCACTCCCGATAATTAAAAACGTAAATAATTAACTAACTCTTTATCACATTTCATAGAAGAAAATGCGATATTTCTTTGTTATAGGGGCCTTGACATAAATCAGTTTAAAAAAGGTAAAATTTTGTGCCAAATAACCGCGAAAAGGAAACTGCAACCAATGGAAAATATGCCAAATAAAATCGTGTAAATCGACGAATTGGTTAAAAAGATATGTCAATTTTACCTGATAAACCATTTTACTTTTAACAACTTTGGGAAACGTTTTAACAGCCATCATTAAAAAATAATTCATTGGAAATAGTATATGCTTTTTCTTTAAATTAAATTCATGTGAATAGGGATGAATAGTTCTACACCTAAATGCAAGGAGCTTCAATTGCAAAGTTTTTTGCAGCCCAAAATTACATGCAAACGTAACACTTAAATTGCAAAGCTTTTTGCAACCCAAACTTATATGTAAACATCACTTTTGCATGTAATTTTCACTGCAAATTAACATTTATTACTTTTCAAATTAAAATTAATTTGGGTGCAAATTACATGTAAATATTACGTTTGCATGTAATTTGGGGTTGCAAAAAGCTTTGCAATTGCTAGTGTTACGTTTGCATGTAACAGCAAATTTGTCTCCTTGGTTTAATCCATAGCTGAAACAAATCTTGATTTCTTGACAATATGCTGACAGACGATTTTTGCTCTGCAGAATAAATTGATTCATAAAGTTTGAATATGTGGAAATATGTTTTTATTTTTCGGAAATTTTACTGTAATCAAGATTTTTTTTCACCAACTATTCAAATTGAAAATAAAATAATTTTTTTCAGTTTTAATGAGAAAATGGCATAAAAATATATTAATCCGTTTTATTTCTCCCTTTTTTATCCACAAAAATTGAGTAGTTTAAGTACCGTTTATAGAGAAATTTCGTTAAAATTTACAAAAAAAATATTAATGTCTCGAAATCTAATCCAGAATTTTAAATTCTCAGAGTTTATATGACATCCTCGAATCAATGATAACCGGTATTAAGTAAATCGCATTGCATTAAGAGGAGTAGTTGCGAAATACACACAGTCAAATTTTAAATTAATAGACTTGTGTTCAATTTTCTTTTCCTAATAATCTTACTGATGCTTGTATTAATAATCACAGAGTTCAGAGAATAAATAGAGATGATATGTTCATGTTTGGAGTGATGCTAAAAATGCAACCCTACAGTCAGCCCAAACAACTGGCGGCTTGCTTTGAAAACCTCTCCCCGTCGAATGAATCCAGTCCTTGTTCCACGTGCAGCCTCTCTCTGTCCAATGAAGTCAGCCCTTGGGCCTAATGATTTGAGCGATAACCGGCTTCATATTGCAAGCCGATTTTATGGTTCATTACCTCTCTATTCTTTCACTGTACTCAGTGATTATTAATGTATGAAATTGATACACGCTCCATTTGAAACATATTTAAAAAATCCCGTTTTATTATGATGTCACTTTGATCCCAGAGAAATCTTTTTTCAATGATATAATTCTTGTTAATTTTTTTTTCCTGGCAATAATGATGTGAATACTCACATCTGTTTGTAACTGATATTCAAGCTTATTATTAATCAGTATAAAAAAATATTTCAGTTATTCATATTAAATTTTACATCCATTATGTATATACTTTTATTATACACTGATAGTCACATGCTCTTTGTAATATTACGAATATTTGAAAATACATGTTTTATTTATGACGTCATATTTGTTCAAGCCAAGGAGGATCCTTTTCATAGTTCCATGGTTCAAGCGAAATCTTTTTCTTAGTAATATAGTTATTGTTAATTCTTCTTTCTAATTATAACGTAGTTTTTGACAGAAAAAGATCTTTTTAATGTAACCGATATTCATACTTCATGTATAATAACAAATACTCCATATTGTTGTTTCAAATATCACAGAAATTCATCTTCTTTTGAATTATTTTCATTTTTCACGTGAAAATCGCTCAATTGAAACTTAATTGTTGAGGAAAAATTCTTTTTCCGCATTTTTATTTATTGGAAACGATCAAAGCCCTAGCAACGATAAAGTAAAATGGTTAAATTTTATCTGAAAATGTCCATTGATTGTCTATGAAAATAATCAAATTTTGAATTATTAAGAAAAGTATTTGCATAAAGTAAACAAAAACCAGTCTATGTTCATTTCCGGGTTATAATCCACCTATATGCAAAGATACAGGACCATTAATTTCTCCATTTTGACGCAGGCTTCAGCCTAACATTTGCACACAATCGGATTTATAATATTACTAGCTGTTACCCGTGACTTCGTTCACGCAACATTAAAAGAAGAATAAATACATTATTTAAGAAAATATTTCACTCCCGATAGTTAAAAACGTTAAAATTAACTAACTATTTATCACATTTCATAGGCGACAATACGGTATTTTTTTGTTATAGGGACCTTGACATAACTCAGTCTTTAAAAAGTGAAATTTTGTGCCAAATAATCGCGAAAATGAAATTGCAACCAATGCAAAAAGGAGTGCCAAATAAAATCGTGGAAATAGAGGAATTGGGTAAAAACAAATGTCAATTTTACCTGATAAACAATTTTACTTCTAACGCCTTTGTGAAACGTTTTAACAGCCATCCTTCAAAAAAACATTAATTGGAAATAGTACATGCTTTTTCTTTAAATTCAGTTCTGCCTCCTTGGTTTAATGTGTAGTTGAAACAAATCTTATTTTCTAAATGACAGTATGTTGACAGGCAATTTTTGTTCTCCAGAATGAATTGATTCATGAAATTTGAATATGTGAAAATATGTTTTTATTTTTCGGATAATTTACTGAAATCAAGATTTTGTTTTCACCATCTATTCAAAGTGAAAATCAATTCTGTTTTTCAGTTTTAATGAGAAAATGGTGTAAAAAATATACAGATCTATTTTATTTCTCCTTTTTTTATACACAAATAGGGAGTAATTTACTTTCCGTTTTTAGAGAAACTTCGTTAAAATTAACAAAACAGAAAAAAAGAATCTTGGCATCTAATTTAATTTTTTAAATTCTGACAGTTTGTGTAACATCCTCGGATCAATGATAACCGGTATAAAGTAAATCACGTTGCGTTCGATATTCTGGCACTGTAAATGAAAATTGTAAATTCACGGGCATTCTCCGTGAATTGCTGCCGTAACTTTACGGGAAATGCCCCCTTTTCAAGGTAAACGGTCCATTTCAGTAAATTTCACGTTTTTACGGGCAAAAACCGTTTATCTAATAACAAAGCTCGTTTATCTAGTCACAAAACCGGTTTTCTTATGGACATTGCCTGGAATCTCTGCTGCAGTAATTTTACTGCAGCAATTTTTTACAGTGAGGAGTAGTTGCGAAATACAAATATAGATTCGCGTTCATTTTCCTTTTCTTAAAATTATGATGCGATTTTTAGCAGAAAATTCTCATCTGTATATAACGGATATTCATGCTTAATAATCAGTATAGATAAAAAAACATTTAAATTTTTCGTTATAAATATGGCGTGAAACTCATCTACTTTCTATACTTACGGATCCTTGTATTATTAATGTAAGGAATTCATACTTGCCAACTTTTACACTTTAGGTGTAAAATTTACACTTTTGGAGCATTTTTTACACTTTTACACTTAGGACACATATTTTTACACTTTTTTGCAAAGTTTCATTTTTCATCCCTTAATTTATGAATTACTTTCTAGTTGCTTATAGTAACGGTAAATGATGAATGTTAGGGGAATATTTAGTATTGCCAAAAAGTGAGTTCAGGTTTCATTGTCGAAAATCATCAGGAAGATTTTTAAAATTTGTATTGCATGTAAGAAGTCGTATTTTAAATAAATTTGCTCAGACGTAAAGCAAAAAATAGATAAGAAAAGCTGTGTATATGTCTTTGAAATCAGTTTCTTAAGGGTGTATTCAAATCCAAACTGCTTATTTTGAGACACATTTGTAAATTCATTTTTGCTCTAAAATGCATCCAATTGGCAGGTTCTCTTATTCAGAAACTTTATAATGTCCGTATTGTCTCAATTTTTTGATAAAGGCAGAATATATTTTTAAAAAGGCTGTCAAATTGGACATTTTGAACCGAATTTCAAAAAGCGATAGCGCTGGAAACAAAAAAATAAAAAATGATCATACTGTGAAAATAATTCTGTAAATCAATTTCTAATTAATTGAACGAAAAATAAAAACATGGGGCCCTTATAAATGTCTTTATAAATCACGCCGCCTAGTTCCCTGTTGTTACTTTTAAAAATGAGTCTTGGAATGTCTCTCAAAATTTTGAGTTGTTGAGCGTGGAATTTTTTTTTTTTTTTTTTTTTTTTTAATACCGCCTTAATGAGTGTTGTAATGTTTTTCATATTTTTTTCATCAAACTATCCTTATAATGGTCAGCACTGTATTATTTAATAATATTCATCTATTATGTACTTAAAATTTTTTGAAAAAGGGTATGTGTTACTTAAATGGGTTACATGGGTTTTATATTTTAAAAAAAATGGTGTGAAATACTCTTCACGCATCATTTTACACTTTGCCATTTTCAAAAGTTGGCAGGTATGGGAATTGATTCACACTCATTTTAAAACATATTGGAAAATTCCCGTTTCATTTCAAATATGACGTCTGTTTTCCCCAGAGAAATCCCTTTTTAATGACATAATTCTTGTTAATTTTCTTTTCCAGACAATTAATTTCAATACTGGCATAGGGGAAATTATGTTACTTTAACGAAATAATATTATTAAATCTTTAGTTTTTATCAACAAAAATGGAACTATTAACATTCGTCATTTTTTTTTAGGTAATCCAGTTATTTCTTTTAGTTTTAAGAATGAAAATAAATATTTCTCCCTATCCATGACATCATTTTCGATATGGATAATTTTGCGGAGCATATTATTAATATTTGCTGACCATTTTCTTTTGAAACTTCTTTTTACTTTTTTAAAATTTAAATAAAAAATACGGTATAGTTATATTAGCCCTGCGCAGACGGTAAAACGCCAAGAATTATTACCATACAAAAGAAAAAAGCGAAGAAAAAAAAACCCAAGATCATTTTATTTCACCAATCAAAGATATCCGCTTTATTATTTATGTATGGCGTCATATTCGCCTGTTTCCTATGGTTACTCATATTGAAACCTTGTATTGTTATCAAAAACTAAAAAAAAGTACGTTTTATTTCTAAAAATATTATTTAATCTTCTTTTTAATTCTTTAATTTTTTTATTTCATTTTTATTTTTCACGTGAACATTTTTCAATCGAAACTAAATTGTTGACTAAAAATTATTATTCGGAATTTGAATTAGTTTTGGCAACGATAAAGTATTAGCAACGGTAAAGTAAATTTAACCATGTTAAAATATTATACGAAAAAAATGGTCATTTACTCTCTAAGAAAAAACGAAATTTTGAATTATTAAGAAAAATATTTGAATAAAATAAACAAAACCCAGCCTATGTTCAAATGAGGGTTATAATCAATCTGTATGCAAAAATACAGGATCATTAAAGGCCCCATTTTGACGCTGGCTTCAGCCTAACATTTGCGCACAATGAGATTTACAATATTATTAGGATTAGGATTAGGATTTGACGTCTCTTTTTCCCCAGAGAAATCCCTTTTTAATGACATAATTCTTGTTAATTTTCCTTTCCATGCAATTAATTTCAATACTGGCATAGGGGAAATTATGTTACTTTAACGAAATAATATTAAATTTTTAGGTTTTATCAACAAAAATTATTAATATTCGTCATTTTTTTTAGGTAATCGAGTTATTTCTTTTAGTTTTAAGAATGAAATAGCTATTTCTCGCTATCAATGATATCACTTTCGACATGGATAATTTTGCGGAGCATATTATTGACATTTGCTAACCATTTTCTATTGAAACTTCTTTTTACTTTTTAAAAATTTAAATAAAAAATACGGTATAGTTATATTAGCCGTGAGCAGACTGTAAAACGCCAAGTATTGTTACCATACAAAAGAAAAAAAAAGTGAAGAAAAAACCCAAGATCATTTTACTTCACCAGTCAAAGCATTATTCACTTTATTTTTGATGTACGACGTCATATTCACCTGTTTCCTATGATTACGCTTATTGAAACCTTGTATTATTTTTAAAAACTAAAAAAAGTGCTTTTTATTTCTAATAATATTATTTGATTTTCTTTTTAATTCTTTAATTCTTTTATTTCATTTTCCTTTTTACGTGAAAATTTTTCAATTGAAACTAAATTGTTGAGTAAAAATTTTTATTCCGGGTTTTGATTAGTTTTGGCAACGATAAAGTATTAGCAACGGTAAAGTAAATTTAACCATTTTAAAATATTATACGAAAAAATGTCCATTTATTCTCTATGCAAATAACGAAATTTTGAATTATTAAGAAAAATATTTGAATAAAAGGAACAAAACCCAGCCTATGTTCATTTGAGGGTTATAATCAACCTATATACAAAGGTACAGGATCATTAAATGCTCCATTTTGACGCTGGCTTCAGCCTAACATTTGCACACAATCAAATTTATAATATTACTAGCTGTTACCCGTGACTTCGTTCACGCAACATTAAAAGAAGAATAAATACATTAATTAAACAAAATATTTCATTCGCGATAATTAAAAACGTTAATAATTAACTATTTATCACATTTCATAGGACACAATACGGTATTTTTTGTTATAGGGACCTTGACATAACGCAGTCTTAAAAAAGTGAAATTTTGTGCCAAATAATCGCGAAAATGAAATTGCAACCAATGCAAAAAGGAGGGCCAAATATAATCGCGGAAATAGACGAATTGGGTAAAAACAAATGTCAATTTTACCTGATGAACAATTCTACTTTTAAGCCTTTGTGAAACGTTTTAACATCCTTAAAAAAAACATTAATTGGAAATAGTATATTTTTTTCTTTAAATTCAATTCTGCCTCCTTGGTTTAATGTATAGCTGAAACAAATCTTGTTTTCTAAATAACAGTATGTTGACAGGCATTTTTTGTTCTCCAGAATAAATACATTCATGAAGTTTGAATATGTGAAAATATGTTTTTATTTTTCGGATAATTTACTGAAATCAAGATTTTGTTTTCACCATTTATTCAAAGTGAAAATAATTCTGTTTTTCAGTTTTAATGAGAAAATGGTGTAAAAAATATACCGATCTGTTTTCTTTCTCCTTTTTTATACACAAATATGGAGTATTTTACTCTCCGTTTTTAGATAAACTTCGCTAAAATTTACAAAAAAAAAAAAAGAAAAAAATCTTGGCATCTAATTTGATTTTTTTAAATTCTGAGAGTTTGTGTGACATCCTCGGATCAATGATAACCGGGATTAAGTAAATCGCGTTGCGTTTGATAGTCTAGCAGTAGTTGCGAAATACAAACACACGGTCAGATCTTAATATAATAGATTCGTGTTCATTTTCCTTTTCTTAAAATTATAATGTGATTTTTAGCAGAAAAGTCTCATCTGTATATAACGAATACTCATGCTTAATAATCAGTATAGATAACAAAACATATACATTTTTAGTTATAAATATGTCGTGAAACTCATCTACTTTCTATACTTACTGATCCTTGTATTATTAATGTAAGGAATTGATTCACACTCATTTTAAAACATATTGGAAAATTCCCGGTTTATTTCAAATATGAAGTCTCTTTTTCCCCAGAGAAATCCCTTTTTAATGACATAATTCTTGTTAATTTTCTTTTCCAGGCAGTTAATTTCAATACTGGCATAGGGAAAATTATGTTATTTTAACGAAATAATATTAAATCTTTAGGTTTTATCAACAAAAATGGAACTATTAACATTCGACATTTTTTTTAGGTAATCGAGTAATTTCCTTTAGTTTTAAGAATGAAATAACTATTTCTTGCTATTTAATTCTTTAATTTTTTATTTCGTTTTCATTTTTCACGTGAAAATTCTTCTGTTGAAACTAAATTGTTGAGTAAAAATTATTATTCCGGCTTTTGAATTAGTTTTGGAAACGATAAAGTATTAGCAACGGTAAATTAAATTTAACCATTTTAAAATATTATACGAAAAAATGTCTATTTATTCTCTATGAAAATAACGAAATTTTGAATTATTAAGAAAAATATTTGAATAAAATAAACAAAAACCAGTCTATGTTCATTTGATGGTTATTATCAACCTATACGCAAAGATACAGAATCATTAAATGTTCCATTTTGACGCTGGCATCAGCCTAACATTTGCACACAATCAGATTTATAATATTACTAGCTGTTACCCGTGACTTCGTTCACGTAACATTAAAAAAAGAATAAATGCATTAATTAAGCAAAACATTTCACTTGATAATTAACAACATATATAATTAACCAAAGCTTTATCACATTTTATAGGAGACCATACGGTATTTCTTTGCTATAGGGGCCTTGACATAACCCAGTCTTAAAAAAGTGAAATTTCATGCCAAATAATATATACAATCGCGAAAATGAAACTGCAACTAATGAAAAAAGGAGGACCCAGTAAAATCGTGAAAATCGAGGAATTTCTCTTCGTAAAACGAAAAACAACACTGGCAGAATTCTTCTATACAACAGTGCATTTTAGGTTGTATTTGGTGTACAATTTGTATATGTGTGCATTGCTAAATGGACATTATTATAATGTTTATTTGCATAGACATATATTATATATTTCTTACTACATTATCTTGTTTATGTATAGATTAAATTAAGTGCTTCACGCTAAGTGGTGTAAATAGTGAACAAACTGCTTGTGGATTTTATACATTGATAGATATTTTACAAAGATATAACAATCTGATGCGATTCTAAAATGTAAATAAAGGTTGCTAGAAAGTACTTTAAATTCTGCCCAATTTAACCTCGATATTTTCTCTATCGCATCAAGAACACTATAAGCAAATAAATACCGACGACACAAACTGATGATCTAAATTTACATATTTTTGTTAGTATATATAGGATTATTTTGATTTATTTCATGCGCTTGAAATTTTTTATGCTTTCTCTAGGGTTAGGTGTCGAATAAATGAACTTTCTTGTTATTTTATTTTGCCATTTCTATTTATTCTATTTTCCATTCATTCCATTTATGGATATTGATTTAATTTACATATTCGTGTCGAAGAATATTCTTTAAAGTTATTATCAGGATTAGGATAGGATACGATTAGGGTTAGGATTAGGAATAAAAATTGAACGACAATGGCATGACCGATTCAGGTTTAAAGTATGAACCAGGAAGTCTATTTACATCATGAAGCAATAAGAAAATTAGAAAATTATCGGCTAATATTTTTTAATATGTTTTACAGTCATAGTTGGCATCAAAGGTGAAGGGGGAAATGATCATCTAAAATACCATTAAGTGTTTACCACGCAAAAAACAAATCTGGTTACAACAATGTATTTAATTTTGCGCCAAATTTCACTTGATAAAAAAAAAAGCGAATTGACTATGGACTTAATTACATACCCCTAACCTTCTTATTCTCGGAAATGTTCTACCTATATGTAAAAAAAAATTCTACTATATAGAACGCGCTTTCACGTTTATAATGTTATGAATTGGCACGATCGGCTTGTTCAAGTTTACACAATTCGGCTGGAAGAAAAGATTCATTACTTTTTGATTTCTTCTTTGCATTTGCATTACGCGAATTTGTTGGTAAAATCGATTTTCTTTTCAATAACATTGTTGTTTTTTAAGTTTAAAAAATATTGTAATTTTACTTAAACATTGCTTTAAAATCTATGCAATTTTTCTTATCCTACAAGACTTTACAAAAATCTATGATGAAACAACTTTAAAAAAATCTATATTTAAAAAAGACAACAAAGTTTTTTTTTTATTTTAAAATTAAAAGAAATGTAAAATTAAATTCCGGTTCGAAACGACGATTTACAAATGTGTTTCGATTGTGGGAAAATGATAGAGGAAAAATGCTGTTATTTCGACACAATCAAATTAAATCTTTAGCTTTTATGAGAAAAGCAACCTTCTTTTAAAAAATATAGTTATTTTTATTAAGATTTTCTGATTTTCGATACGGATAATTTTGCGATGCATATCATTGACATTTGCCATCCTATATATATATCTCTATAATAAAACCGTAAGTCATGTGACTGTCATCAACAGTTCCGGGATGCCCACATCGCTTTTTCATATGCCAGGCGGCCATTTTTTTTCAAAATTATTTTTCGAATAAAACTGCATAAAAGTTACATTTTTAGAAAGATCGTTCAAAATAAATTAATATTTGAGAGATGACTTACGTTCAATTATGTATATATTCTTCAATAACTTCAGTTGAAATTAGCTTCCCAGTTCAAATTCTCTATCCATGAAAGTAAAGAAAAAAAAAAGATTCATTCGTCGTGAAGGTTTAAAATTTTAAAATATTAAACCATTAAACCATGGAGATAATCGTTCGTAATGTAAGTTTTCCGTGAATGATTTTTTGGAGAGCTTCCTGGTGTCAAAAAATAACTCACACCAGGACCTGTGAGACAATTAAAGTTTACCATATTTCCGTTTGATAAATTGCTTATACAACTCAACTTCTTTCCGAACCTTTTTTGACGTAAGTTGAATGTAAACAAATACAACTCATGTAATAATATTTAATGAATCAAATTTTGAAATGGTCAGTTAATTTGGTATTTATGTATTATACGTGGCAGGAAGAGATATCACCGAAAATGATTCTTAATCGCCAATCATATTTACCATTGTTAATGACTAATCGCGTTCAAGACAGTAATTTAATATACATTTATGAAATACATAATATTATTAAGTACTTTTATGTTATTTGGGCGCAAATCTCGCCAATAGCAATTTTAAAATCGCCAATACCAGCTTTTATTTTTCGCGTGTGCAAATTAGAAACGATACTTTGATTTTGAAATCAAATGTTTTGATTTATGATATTATTTCTTATTTTTCTATTTTCTATTTTAAACTAAAAGTGTGAACGGCATGTATTTTAAATTCTAACAGCTGTCGCAGACGCACCGGGGTTGGCACGATTTTTGTTTTACGCCAGTTTGGCCAGAAAACCCCATTTTCAGGTACCTGTTAGAGATTGCTAAAACAGCATGATTCTTTTATTTTATTATGAAATAGTTTATTTTATATTAAAAAACACAAAATTTTATTATAAAACACACACAAAGGTTTATTTATTCAACCAATAATTATATCGCCAAAATGATATCCAGTGCGTCTGCGACAACTGTACCCAACAGGTTCCATCATTAAAAATGTTAAATAATATAAAATCAAAGTAAGATAATACAAAAAATAATTTAGTGTACATTTATAAAACACATAAAATCATATTGATGGCGTTTAGCTTAGATATTTACGATTAGATTTGTCAAGAGAAATGAAATACATAACAAAAAAAAATGCGAAATGCTACCGTGATTGCAAAAGTTCTTGACTTGTCAAGATTTTTTTTTTTTTTTTTACTTTCTTTTTTACTTTAATGTTAGTTTCAGTAGTCGGTTTTTGTTAGTTTTATAAGTTACTTTTTAAAGATAGAATCTGATAGAATCTTCCGATTTGGAGAAGGATTAAGGAAAAAAAATTAAATTAAGAATGAAAGTAACGTGTTACAATGCTTAAAATACATTTAATGGAGACCAAACTGGTCGCCAGTGGCGGCTAGTATACATATATATTTTTACTTTTTAAAATTTAAATTAAAAATATGGTATCTTTATGTTAGCCGTGTGCAGACGATAAATCACCAACCTATCCCGTCATTCGTATTGAATTCATTAAAAATATAAATCTTTCACTCATTTCATTTAAAACACAGAACTTTAATTTACAACACATACATTTAAAATACATATATTACGTACATTTAAAATAATTGCTTTCATGTACAAAGAAAAAGAAAAAAATAGAGAAATTAATCACAAATAATTTGATAATCCAAGATCATTTTATTTCAACATCAAAACAAATCTGTTTTATTTTTCTATATATGACATCATATTCGCTTGCTTTCTATACTTACTCGTATTTGTGCACTTTGTATTATTATCAAATATTTGAAAACGCACGTTTTATTTCTAATATGACATCATTTCATATTCTGTTTAATTCTTAAATAATTCATTTCCTTTTCATTTTTCACGTGGAAAATTTTCACTTGAAAATAAATTGTTGATTAAAAATTATTACTCAGGGGTTTTATTTTATATTGGCAACGATAAAGTATTAGCAACGGTAAAATAAATTTAACCATTTTAAAAAAAGCTGCAAAACCGGGCCCTTTGGGCCAAACCAACCAAACCAACCAACCATTTTAAAATATACGAAAAAATGTCCATTTATTCTGTATGAAAATAATGAAATTTTTAATTTTTAAGAAAAATATTGAAATAAAATAAACAAAAACCAGCCTATATTCATTTGAGGGTTATAATCAACTTATATGCAAAGATACAGGATAATTAAATGCTTCATTTTGACGCTGGCTTCAGCCTAACATTTGCACACAATCAGATTTATAATATTACTAGCAAGCTACGCCCGCTACCCTGGTCAACTCCTCTTAACGAAACTTAATCAAACGAAATATTGACCTTGTGTTTTAAAATTATATGAACATTTACTTGGAATGCCCTCCTGCATTTCTGAAAAAAAAAATACGAACGCCATTGCGTTATTACATTTTTTATGTGTCAGACAAAATTTGCGCTGTTAAGGACAAACTCTTTTCGTTGATCATTTACTGTAGGATTTGGTAAAGAGCGATAACACGATATGCTATATACTATAACCATCTTTGAAAACTCATCTAACTAACAGTGAAGGTTCCGTCAAAATCCATTCGGCAGAATCTTTTTAAAAGGCTAAGTTTTCATAATCGGGTTCATCTGATTATAAAACTTTCGGCACAGACGTCATATACGTACCACGTTAGCGCGATTTTGAACCCCGCCAATTTGGCGTAAACTTTGTTTTTGAATATTAATTATGCTACTGCATGCAATAACAGCACGTGATTTTTTATTTCAATATAAAAATAAAATAATTTTATATTCAAAACGTTATACGTTAATATTATAACGTTAATGTTAAAACGTTAAGTTAAATTATAACGTTAATGTTAAAACGTTAAGTTAAATTATAACGTTAATATTCAAAAACAAAGTTTTCGCCAAATTGGCGGAGGAAAAATTGCGCCAACGTGGTGCGTATATGACATCAGTGCCAAACTTTCCCCAATTATTCTACAACTAAGCAAAATAGAACAATATGCGAGATACTAAAACCATCTCTGATAAATTATGTAACTAACAGCGCAAGTCCCGCCAAACTCCATTCCGCAAAGTTAATAAACATTTCTTTTTTGAATCAGCGAAAAATGTAAGTTATAACTTAATAAAAAGTATTTACGATTCAAAAAATAGTAAATAAAAATATTTTGCATGCTTACAATTGAATAATAATAATAAAAAAAACACAGATTTGTGTTGAATAAATAGCGAGTCACAGTGCTTGGCATAGTTTGAAGTAAAAATTATTTGCACATTCAGGGTTGAAATAAATGGCGTATTAGCATACATTTTGGCTTGATGTTGGTATAATGGAAAAGTACCAAAAGGTGTCCAAATAACCTCGTTCCAAATTAGGCCAATTCTCTGTAAACTCTATTATGGAATAAGTCAGCTTAAAAAAAATAATAATAATTGTGTTACATTATGGTCTCTATGGGGAAAAATCATTTCCGTTGGATTTTAATGAAGTTACAATATCTCAAATATAATGAAACCAGAGGGCCCGTGCGAGGATTTCGCACTGAAATCTAATATTTTTTAGGTACTGCTCTATTATCCCGTCGATCACTTTTCATAACAAAAAACTATCGCCAAACTGTAAGATTAAACGCCAAAAATGCAGTCCCATTTACTTGATATCAGAAGCATTATACGTGTTTGTTACGTCATCAAGTGGTTTTGGACATTTGCGTGGACATTTGCGTGTATTTTTCATTATGTTTTACTGATTTATAAGTTATTTCATTCATTAAAATAACAATTGTGTCCTTAAATTCTTATATTTTATTTATTTATTTATTTTGATATTCCAATGGCAACGTCTCCCGTTTATTTGGCGATAGTTTTTTGTTATGAAAAGTGGTCGACGGGATAATAGAGAAGTACCATTTTTTATCAATATGTAATATTTCTTAGATGCAGGTTTAAACATCTAAAGAAAAAGTAAGGATAAAAATATCTGCAAACAACATTTAGTTTTTAGTCAAGATAGAATATCATCTAATTTATTCCATCAAAGTTATAGTAAAAACTGATCCAAGATTGCAAAATGCGCGCGCGAGAAAAAAAAAAATTAACAATCGTATTTTAACTGCATTAGAGGATGACGTCATCCGCTTCGGGAAAACATGGGACATAGAAATATAAATTTAAACATTTCAATTTCAATTTCGCTTTTTAATCACAAATATAAAATAAACGCGTGCGGTGTTTTTATAATAATTGCTGAGCATCATGTATTGTGGTATTTTATTTTTGTGGCAACAATACTTTGAAGAAAACCTTTCATTTCTTTTATGAATTAATTTTTAATTTTCAGCAAATTTTAATCAAAAACATGTTTTAACGAATTGTTAAGTGGGCTATGTCAGAAGCAGGTTCAAAAACCTTTCATATGATATCTCATTCGTTGTTCTGCGTTTCATATTTTCTCAGAAAAAGGGATGTTGACAGGAGAAATAATATATATGATTGAATGATTGATATGCCTCACTGAGGTGGACTAAAATATGCTATTTGTCGAGAATTAAATAAAAATCATGCACTCGTAACATCATAATTCACTTTTATATTTTAACAGAATAATTAATAAGGCTACTATAATTTGTGACTCGTGCTATAGCCAGTATTCACGCAGGACACATTGTCGTTATTATCATTATCTTTATACGCTAGAAGATTTCGGTATGGTACTCCATTGTGAAATTTGGTAATTTTTGAAAATCAATATTTGAAAAACGGCATAATAATTATATTTGAAATTTATATCAAGAAAATTACAATTTTTTACCTGTCAAACGCAGTTTGTCTAACAATTTTCTGACAAAAACTTTTCGACCTATTAATTTCTAAAGTAACTGCAAATGTTTCATTTTCCGAGATTAATCTGTGGCAACAGCAAAAAAGCCAGTCGTCAGCAACGCGTCACGGAGTAAAGAGGAACTGGAGGTGAAATATTTACGTTTTGCGTGACGCCAAAAATGGAACCTTACATTCGGCCTAAACAACTGGCGGCTTGCTTTGAAAACCTCTCTCCGTCCAATGAATTCAGTCGTTGTTCCATGTGCAACCTCTCTTCGTCTAATGAAATATCTTGTTTGGGCCTAATGATTTGAGCGATAACCTGCTTCATATTGCAAGCCGGGTACTTCTCTATTATCCCGTCGACCACTTTTCATAACAAAAAACTACCGCCAAACTGTAACACTAAATAAACGGAAGAACGTTGCTATTGAAATATCAAAATAAATAAATAAATAAAATATAAGAATTTAAGGACACAATTGTTATTTTAATTAATGAAATAACTAAGAAATCAGTAAAACCTAATGAAAACTCACGCAAATGTCGAATTAAAAACCACTTGATGACATAACAAACACGTATAATACTTTTGACATCAAGTAAATGGGACTGCATTTTTGGCGTTTAATCTTACAGTTTGGCGATGTAAAAGTGGTCGACGGGATAATAGAGAAGTGCCGCAAGCCGTTTTTACAGTCTATTTAGTCTGTATTCTTTCTCTTAACTCTGTGGCAACGCGTAGCTTTTTATTAAAGAGGATAACGATAGAAAGAAGTCCCACACGTTTTATCGACAATTTGAATTTCTTCCGTTGCTATAAAAATACGTGTATTTTTAGAAATTATCATTGGTAAAGTTATAATTTTTTTAGGTTTTGGCGCCCTAAACATCGGCAAAAAAAAAAAAAAAAAAAAAAAAAAATGCAATATCTCACAAATTATAGAACTTCGAAGAATGTAGTTAATTCGAATTTCTTCCATTGCGGATGTACAGCGTGTCCGAGAAAGGTCTTTAAATCATTCCAATCATTAATAACAAAAATACCAACAGGTGAAATGGAATGCAGTTTTCTGGAACAGAATGCAGAAATCTAAGAGTTTTGGTATCAATTGCCAGAGGTACGAAATGACAAATCATGAAATCATCATTCACCAATTCTCACTGTTACACCGCTAATGTCAAAAAACACTTGGAGGAAAATCGAGCACAGGCTCGACATTTTTCGTGCTACTAACGGACCTCACGTACAGCTACATTGAAGGTACTGCAAAAAACTCTCATATTCCTGCATTCTTTTGCAGCAAACTGCATTTCATTTTACCTGTTAGTATTTTTGTTATTAATGTTTAGAATGATAAAGACCCCTTTAGAGGTTAAATTTCTAAAATCGCCTGAAATACATGTTTAACTATTCTTTAGTAGATTTGTCATCCCGAATTTCACGCTCCTACCTAAAACTACTGCTGAGATATGGCGAAAAGACGAAAGGATTTAAAATTTTTAACCCCCTAAGGGTGTGAATTTTCAAAAATCCTTTCTTAGTGGGTGCCTACATTATGTAAGAAATAGTCTTCCAAATTTCATTGCTCTAGGACCAACGGTTTAGGCTCGGCGTTGATTATGAGACAGTCAGGATTTATTCGTTTATAATATAGTAGATATATCTTTCATAATTACATTCACCTTTCCCAATCACTTTCCCATTAGCTCTATCACTAAGCAACATAGAATGATATGTTATAGGGTCATTAACCATGCCTGAAAAATCACTTCCATCAAAATTTGTTCAGTAGAATTTCTTTTAAAAAGGTAATCTTTAATAATCGGGTTCACTTAATTTTAGAGCTTTCCGCTGTAGCTGTATAACAAAGTAACGTAGAATAAACGCTATACGATAAAACATTTCAAAAAACATTACCTACCTAACAGTGTAAAACCTACCAAAATATCATGAATAATCGGATTAAAATGTGAATATGCGGTTTATACTCATAGTAGAAGATGATATGATTTTTTGTAATAGGATTCATCATGAAGGTTTCGCTTCAAACATAAACGATGCTTTCAACATTGTAGCTAATACGCCAATTGGCGAGGTATCCGATTGCGGAAAATTAGCCCGAAATCGTATGAATAACTACTCAAAGAAAAGCGGAAACATTGTTGCAGACTGAAAACAAATAAAGAAATAATATATAATACTAAACAGACCTGCAAAACTTTATTTTAGCAAGCACGTTTTATTTTTAAATCGTAGCATTTATAGAAATAATAATACACAATTACATAAATATCCGTAAGAATAATATTCAATTCCCAATTGAACAGTTAATATTTCTATCTGTAAAAATAAACAAAAGAATTAAATAACAAAAATATTTAATTTGAATTTCTTCCATTGCTATAGTAACGGATGTATTTTTAGAAATTCTCACTTGTATTGTTAGAATTGTTAGATTTTGACGTCAAAAGCTTCGTCAAATTAGATAAATGTGAAATATCTCACGAAATATTTGACTTAGGAGTATTTAATTGGTACCATTCGATTCAGCTTACAAAAATACATTAAAATATGTTATCATTTGTCACGTAACTATAATACCCGATTTTTAAGGAATTTTTTAAAAGTTTGTTACCCTTTTTACCCCCCTTAGAGGTGGAGTTTTTGAAAATCCCGTCTTAGTGCGCCTCTACATACTATGAAGTATTTTTCCTGCAAGTTTCGTCGTTGTAGGTTCAGTAGTTTTGGCTGTGCGTTGATCATCTAGCCAGAAAGGACTTTCTTTTATATATATAGATTAGGATAGGATAGGATTAGGATTAGGATACGTGTGTGTGTGTGTGTGTGTAGATATATATATATATATATATATATGTATATATAGGGTGACAAGAAATAACTTGGACGAAGTTTCAAACCAAAAATCTGTAACAACCACTAAAATTTAATATTAATGAAGGGAATACTGTAAAACTTATTAACAGATATTATTATCATTTTAACATTTGGCTTTTTTTTAAAGTAAAGAATATTAAACAATTGATAGTACACAGTGATATAGATTAACTGAATAACGTACTTTGTTCGTATTAATTTTATATTTTTTAAACAAATCTATTAAAAATATTTTGTCAAAAAATTAATAAACTATGAGATTTTTTCGAAAATTTGTTTGATATTGTGTAAACTACTTTTGGGTAGTTAAAACAGTTACATAGAAAAATTTCATTTTCACATACATACGAAACTCAGATTTACACTGGCGAAGAAATGTAAATTTTACTCGGATGTAGAAATTTAATTAAAACAATCTCATTGAAGGCTGATGAGAAAGTGTTAATCAAATATTAGTCATTGCAATTTACTTTTCTAACTCAAATATATAGATTAAAATACGTCCAACCTCATTATATAGTAAGCAATTTCCCAGTAAGCCTTTCAGATTTATGGAAAATCAATGATGACGAACAAAGTATTTATTTACTTGTTTAAATATCTTTATCTTCTTTTATGGTACATTCTCTGCCTTTTACAGAATAATAAATTACTTCATCGTTTGTTTCAATCATTTCATTCAATGATTTTTCCGCAACTCTCTTTTTAAATAAGTGGTCTGTAAGTCTTAAGCACTATTATTTTATAGCGTTTTATTTTAACATGGGTAATTTATCTTTAGAGCATTTTACATGTCTGTAAGTTTTGACTGCATTGTTTGCATTCAATTTTTATTTGGTCATTTGGCACTCTTACAGAGGGTTTATGTTTAAATTGCTCATAAGAAAAGTTTTTGTCAGCAAAATGTTAAAGAAGAGATAAATATTTCCCCCTCGTACTTTAGTGAATGACAGAAAGGGTAATTCAGTAGTTCTCAAAACATCAGTTTAAAAAACAAATTGTTGAATGGAAACATATTTCACAGGTCTCCAAAATTTAAATTTGTGAAAACTTAAAAAAATTATATAGAAAAGTATATAAGTAAGGTTCCATAACAGAGTAGCAATTTAGTAAATCTTTTAGTTACAACTAGAATAGATTATTATATAAATTTATTTTTTGAATAAAACCTAATTTAAAAAGAATAAATTTTGCCTTAAAGATAAAAGAAGAAATCTCTACAATTTAAACTCAGAGAATAATTTTGAATGCATTTAGCATACTCCTTATTATCCAATGTTGAAATACATTTCGCGTATGTTTTGATATATTTGCTGTTTAATTAAACGCATATTAATATTAAAAGAAAAAAAACTTGGAAATAATACATAAGTTATGAGATTTTTCAAAGATCTACTAGATTGAATTATAAACATTATTTAAACTTTTAAAACAATAAAAAAAGAAAATTTTATTTTCACATACATAAGAAACTTAAATTTACACTGCTCAAGATTAATTAATTTTTCTCAAACATAAAACTTTTAATTAAAACAACCTCGTTGACGGCTGTTAAGAAAATCTTTATTTAACTATTTATCATTGCTATTTACTTTTATAACCCAAATAATAAAGACAAAAATAGATTCAACTTCATTAAACAGTAAGACATTTTCCATAAGCAATTCAGATTAATAGAAAATCAATGCAGAGAAACAAACTATTGATTTGCTTGTTTAAATGTAGTTCTATTCTTTTATGTTAATGTAAACTGCCTGCCTTTTACTGAATAATAAATTACTTCATCATTTGTCGTCAATGATAATCTTCTGTCATTCAATGATTTTCAGCAACAGAATTTGTCTTTCTTAAATAAATAGTCAGTCGTTCTTAATCGCTGTTATTGTACGGCTGCTTATTTTAACATGGATAATTTATCTTTAAAGCATTTTGCTCTTCTATAATATATGAGTTTGTTATTTCATTAAATTTTTATTTTATCATTTGGCACACTTTCAGGTTGTTTATGTTTAAATTGCGCATAAGAAAACTTTTGTAAGTGTCTTATTTGCCTCCTCTACCTTTTTGGGGAATGAGAGGGAGAGTAACATGTAACTCTTCCAAATAATGGATGACAGGGAGAGTAACATGGTACTCTTCCAAATAATGGATGACAGAGAGAGTAACGTGGTACTCTTTCAAATAATGGATGACAGGAAGCGTAACTTTCAAAATACCGCAATTTTTTTATACTCGTTAAATAGGAACGTGTTTAGTATATAGACTAAGAGAACAACGGCAAAACAGTCAAGGCAACTGATCAAAGTTAAAATGTGTAAACCCACATTGCACTTGAGTATGTGTTGAATACAATGTGTGCTCTAAACAATTGTAAAAATTGACGTAAATATGTAAACATTTAGGGGCATGTAAAATCATTTGATTAATGTTTGTGCTTTACACCCTAATTGGTAACGGTTGTTTAATAACGAAAAACCTAAAGACAGAGCACTTGGACGTTATGAAAGAAGTGACAGATGTCATCAAATGTACCAGAAAGTGAACCCCAGTCAAATCATTTGATTCAAGTTGAGTTAAACGTCATTTTTTTGAAGAAATTTCAAAATATGTATGTGTGAAAAGGCAGACCGGGATTTGTTTACGAACACGCCGACAGACATGCGTAAAATGATGAAAATAGGAAAATGTTGAATCATGTCAAATCGTTTGCTTAATGCCCCTGCTTTGTACCTTAATAGGTCATAATAGTCAAATAAGAAAATACTGAAGGCAAACGATTTGTACAACACAAAACAGATGGCAAACGACGTCAAAAGTATGAAAATAATTGTCAAGCAATTTCCATACGCTTGATTTAAACACCATTTGTTTCCGGAGACTCCAAAACATATAAATATTAAAAAGCGGACAGAAATTCCATTAGAAACACTACAGAAGACGTATGTAAAATTTGAAAGTTTTGAAAACTTTGAATCATTTGTCTTCAGAATGTATGTAAGTAAAATGTAATTACATCCTAACTTTCGTTTGAACCGGTCGTCTGACATTTCACTCATGTTTCAGAGGTAATTTCTCCGTAACTGGATAAGTAAATCTCATGTTATATACATTTTTCTCTTCGACTATAAAAATTCTTTTTCATACATCATTCACTACATTCCTTTTAATAATTGCAAAGTTAGAAGTAATTAATATTTGTGGTAATTTCTCTAATGTAATCCAATGGCAAAATTCTTATGTTTATTTCTGACTCTTTTCAAAGTTTACATTATAATAAAGGATATGTTTGCGTTAAATGCATTTACAATAATATTTATGTAAATTTTTACAACATTTTCTTTCTTATTCAGTAAGATATTTTTTTATTTATAGAGAATTTAAAATTCTAATGCGACAAAAATGACTGATATTTCTCACTGATATCGTTTCAAATTAAATCTTATATTTCGATAAACATTTTTTGAGTTTTTAAACTACAATTTGTCTATTTTCTTTCCTATTCGTTTGTAATTTACCGCTGTTTAATCAGAGTCCACTTAATTTTTTTAGGGAATTTTGGACTTGGAATTTCGGTTAACCTTTTTACATTTACATTTTAAGATATTATGAGACAAATAGATTGAAATCAAGCAATCAAGATTATGCAAATCATTTGAGCTAATATGATGACAGCTGTCTTTGCTTTTGTAATATTTTAATATGCCTTCATTTTCTCAGTATTACTTGATTTTAGCGAATGTATGGTAATACCATTCATGTAAGGGAAAACGTCCATGTTTGTTTCTCAAATGTGCACAAATGTCACGTTTTATTAAGGAAAACAAACTACAAAGAAAAGAGAACAATTTTCATTAAATTATTTTGTAAAAGTCATTTTAATTATAAAAATTTTAATTAATTTAAATTTGTATGCATTGAATCTTCCTTCGTAGTTTAATAGCGCTCATAACATAAACCGAATAGAGCATGGAAATAGTCACATATGTAGTTTGATAGTGTATCCACGGCTCAACACTATTTGTGAGATCACTTTTCACACATTATATATCAATACATATTTCTTTATTTCTCGCAAATTCTCCACAAATGCAATGGATTTCGTCTTTCTCATCGCCTTCCATAGAGTCTTCAAAAACATCCTGACACAGTACCGATTAATCCTTGTTTTCATCGCCTGAGCTACTATCATGCAGCTTCCCTTTTTAAGTTCAACATTTTATCTTTTTGATGCACCAGATCAATTACTATTTTTCTTTAAAACAGAATAAAATTGCAAACTATCACAAAAGGCAACTAGTAGAATATACGCAAGCACAAAAAAGACCTCGTTGTCGTGGGTGGTTCAGTTAAAGACGTAATAATAATTAAAAAAAATAATAATAAATAAAATTTAATCTGACCATATGTAGTTAAGTTGTTAGAATATAAGTTTTAGCCTTCATAGAAAATATTAGGTTTGAAAAAGCACAAATATTTAGCTACAACTCAGTTTCATATTATATTACCATGAGCGGGCAATTCCGCCATGGTAATATTGTCAATTTGAGTGTCATAATCCAGCCTAACCCCGATGGATTTAAATTTGTTTTGGCAGGTGTTACATTTTAGTACAGTGACAAAAATGAAACGAAAATACAGCTAAATATATGCACTTTAGAAGCGTTATTATTAAAAACAATAGTTTAAAATGGTAATGCAATTAATTTTAGAAAGGATGATGGTTGATTTTGTAAGTTATGAAACTAAAAACAACTGTCTTTGAAAACAAACACTCACTTCTCCTTAAGGTGACAATTAAATTACAGGTGATTTTTCAAAGCTGTTCGGAAAGTGGCAGCAATGTATTCGTCACTCCATTCAGTTTCGAGATGGTAGGAATGGGATTATCCGCTGATCGCCATTTCCCTACTTTCCCCTCATGTACTAGGCTAAAAAGTACAAACATAACGCAAATTACTCCAACTGACACAATACTTTCAAACTTTCAACATTTTAATCACCTCTTCCAGGGTATTCGTAATGAAATTTCGGTCTAGCTTTTTTAATTTAATTAGTTTGGAAAGCTCCTAAAAAATGGCATTTAAATAAGATTATGCTAATTAATTAGCTAGAGTCCTTTTTTTTGAAATTGGAGGACGCGATGTCTGCTACCCCTTTCGCAATATTCAAATGGTTTGCCTTCAGTATTTTCGTTATTAGACTACTGTTATATATTAGGACATAAACGACTTGACATGATTCAAACTTTTTTAATATTCAACATTTTACGCACGCCTGCCAGTGTTCTCATATAAATTTCGGCCTGCTATTTTATTTGTACATATTGTAGAATGTCCTGAAAGGAATAACGTTTAAATCAAGATTAATCAAATGGTATTACTAGCGTTCACTTTCTGGTATATTTGATGACGTCTGCCACCTTATTTGTAACATCCAAATGGTCTGCTTTTATGTTTTCTGTTATTAAAATTCTATCACCAACAAACATTAGTCAAATGACTTACTTTGTCTCTATATTGTTACATATATTTACGTTTATTTTGAAACCTGTTCATCAAACAAACTTTTATACAGACTGTATTTCGTTGTGTATAAACTTAAGGGCAATGTGGTTTTATATATTTGATCAAATGCTTTGACATTTTTGTCGTTAGCCTCTTAGTCTAATAGTCTTACTTTCACAAAATGAATACATTTCATTAGAAATACAAATCATCTATTATGTATGAGATATCACGTTTAAAGTAAAGCTTTATTTATAGCGTTTTTTGCTTTCCTTTAATTATGAAATGTACAAGGGGTTTAAAAAAAGATAGGAAAACTTTAAAAGGTTGCGGAGCACCTTACAGCAAACATTTTTTGCATTCGAATTCGGAATCGCAATCCACTTATTTTGTCAAAAATGGAGTGTGTCTATCCAAAGTTTTGGTCCTAGGTTTAAGGATGATAAAAATATTGCAACGTTGTTTTCGACAGATTTATTTATTTTTTCTTTGTACATTGTGATGCTACTATGAGGAGTGCTGGAAAAGGTCATAATTCACGTTCAAACATGTAATTAGACTCTCCATAATTCGGAATATAGATAAGTGTTCATACGCTGCCAGCCACTGAATGCGTTCAGCATTACCTATGGCGTTATCACATTTCACGCAAAGTTATTCAATCGAAATTTTGATAAATTATCTCAATTATTGTTAATGTTATATACAGAACTGCGAGTGTGAAACCCTATATTTTTGATGGAATTAGTGAATTGAGAATCTGGTATCATGTACAAAATCTGCCGGTTGGAACGGGTGCCTCAACCTGTTAATACGTCCCCTTTTTCGAAACACCCGAAGTTATTTACCAGGTAATCTAGTAGAAACCAATGTCTAATCTTTTTTAATTTGGAGCAGATCTCTTTTGTCTTCTTATTGTTATAAAGTATTGGTAGCACCATTATGGGGTTCAGACGATGCTTTTGCCAGATGTGAAAAATAAAAGTATTATGAGGGTAATCATCATTTTCTGTCTTATTGGTGTACAAGGGAAAACAAACATCTAATTTTTATATCTCATTTGCTAGTTAATAATTAAAACAGAAAACAGATAGATAATACCATTTATTCATGCAAAATTTTTATCGCTAAATAATAATTTCTTTCCTAATTTAATATTGAAGAAGATAAGCATGATTTCGATAAAGTTTCATCCTTTAATGTAATCTTTAAATGTAATTTATTTAACTCATTTTCAAGATTTCTATTCGCATTTGCAATTAAAGTAAAAAAAAACAAAGATTACATAATTAAAATATCATAATTTTTCACTTTAGTCGCATTAAAAATTGTAATATTTAAGGTTGAATGTAACACAATAATATAAAAAATATTTTTTAATAATAAATATGACTGTAGTTAAATGAAAGATATTTATAATAATTAATTTATAATAATTAATTCTTGTGCTACAATCAAATACGTAAACATTTCAATTCATTCAAATGACCTAATTACATATGGTATACAGTTTCCGTGTTATATCATACTTTCATCATGTAAAATTCTGTGGTTATAGCTCGGATTAATGAAATTAGCGCCGCAATTCGTATCCATGTCCAACATATAAGAATGAATTATGCCAGCCAGCATATCGTTGGGGTAGCGCAGTAGGAAGAGCATTGGCACGGCAAGCCAAGTTACCCAGGTTCGACTATTGGCCCCGTATTTTTGGCTTTTTTGGAATAAATCTTAACTATGATTCTCAAACCATTGAATATGATTTACTTAGTTAAGAAAAACTTGCCTCTCTTAATTATCAACCTCTTCATTCAACCATATTTCTCAAACAAAATAATATTGATTTTCATTAACAATTTTCATTCGATTGTCATGAAGAATTAATATTGAAAATATTAATTTAAAATACGCATGGTTTCAGTTAGCAGGCTGGTGTCATTGAGAAGACGAACATTTGTTAACATGACGTGCACATTTAAACAAATACAGGAACTAAGACATTCTAAACCAAAGAGCAGAGTATTAAGAGAGTCATGCAGCTTGTATAACTATGCATAGCATTCTTTGCCTGTTTTGTGGTGTTTCCATATATTTTTTTAAACACTACACATCACAGTTCTTCTTGACTTACAACTAAAGTCAAGCAAGAGCATTTTAAAAACTTTTTGAACTTCGAAGTACCTGTGTTGAGCAAGGACAATTAGATTTTACAGATTCTGTAGCATTTGAAAACCTTTTTAGGGATTGGATTTGCAGTGCTAAAGGCATCGCTAGAAGTTGCAGAAATATCGCTTTTAGGATTTGAAACAGTAGATATCAAAACATGGTCAACGGTTTTAGAATTTAAAGTATTAGGATGTATCAAATGAGAATCAGCTAGTTGCAGATCAGTAATATTAGAATGTATCAGTTGTGAATCACATTGTTTAATTCACATTTTCTCACTTTTTAATTTTCTGTTCATTTTTTATTAAAATTTGTATCATTAGGAAATGGTAACTTTGATCCTATGCTACCTATTTAATCTACATGTATGTTTCCTCCAGATATTTTAACCCACTTGAATTTTATAATGCAACTTGTCTTCTTTTGCTATAATGGAAACGATTTTCCACTTGACTTATGAAGTATAACTCCTTACAGCCACGTTCTGTTATATTTTGGAATTTTCGTACTTTTTAATTAGAGTTTCTCGCATTTTACTTATCTTGGACAAAAGTTGTAACATTTAGATCTGACAAATCTATTTCGGTTTTTTATATGACACTTTAGAAATAGCGATTCAGAACTCACTCTACCGCGTTGTAACACGAGGCATCTTTCTTCCAAGCCATACTTGCCTGCAGCGAGAAAACTTTGCCTTGCATTTCGGCACAAAATTATCTTATTTATCGTTTACAAACGCAACTTATCGACTAGCGGCAATTCTTTTGTTTTATTCCCAACACTCATATAATTTCACAAAGATAAGTTTGCATTGCCTATCAGGCCCCCAAAACATTTACGTTCTGTTCATCTAGCACGAAGAGGTGTAAATCGTAGTACTATGCAGCTCAAAATCAACAAAGCTAACTAGCTATATCAAGAACCGGCCAACGCAGTAAATAAAGGTAAATCACTAAGAAGCTCTGCAGTTACGAAAACTGCAGTGCTTGTCATGTGGATCACCGTAATGCGGTGATCAGGCAGATTTTGCCCCGCTGCCAGGATTAGAACTCGTTCAGCTAGGCACTTGGTCAGCGGTCTCGAGGCATCTTTCTATATGGCAAAAGGAAGTTGTTTAATTTCATTTGTAAAATACCAGATTCTGAAGCCAATGCTAAATGAACGTTTCAATTAACGTTTGAAATACTACATATTGCTTGACTTGGTTATTACCAGCTGAATGGTACAGAGCACATGGCATGAGTTACAAAAAAATGCCCTAAATTCTTCATAAGAAAGTTGGGGAACATTTGTATTATCTCTTACCAACGATATGAGATCCCAGTATGTGGCAAAAAGTGAAGAAACTCACGTAATCGCATGTTCACCAGTTCTATAGTAAAAAAAAAATGTAATCTTTAATATTATTATATTTTTAATATAATAGTTAAAATATAATGCTTCCATTTTTTTATTTAAAAACTATTTAAAATAACCATTTTCATTGCGTTATTTTTTTAATTTTTATGTTACTTGTGTACTACTAATAATTTAATTTTACTACCAAAAATGAGGTCATTTACTGAAACGATGTGAAACAGTATTAGAATTCTGCATTTTCCATGTATCATACGGATTCCCAGACACGTTCTTCGAGTAAATGTGTTTATATTGTCTTAATAGCAGAATTTACTTTAGTAATCTGTTTCAAGGATATATGCAAATAATTTATCGTGCTGCGTTATCACTGTTTATGCAGTATTCAACGATTTCCATTTCAAAATTCATTTGATTGTTGATGAAGCTGCATTAATATCTAGTGCGCATATTGAGATTTCATGCTATTTAAAACTTATGTAGATTCAACTAAAAATACATCAGGATATGTACGAAGAATTTGGAGCATACTTAAAGTTTAGGACTCTTATTATTAGGATGTGTTATTTTTTTCAATATTAGCTGCAAGCACACTTGATCCGCCAGACAAGTTAAGAGGTTTTAATTTTAAAATTCTTAGATCACAGAAAATTTTCAATTTAAAACATTCGTATTTGTTGTTATTTCCTAAAACTGACAAGTGCATTTATTTTACCTCTTATTTGAATATAATTTTAATTATTATATTCCTAACCTAGCAAACAAGTCAGTTCATCTGCCATAATATTAAAAAAATATATTTCACAGAGTGGTTCATTTCTTTCTGTTTAGCATTTAGAGACAATGGAAGGGACATTGTTGAGGGTGACACGTAAAACGTACCATTCTTAATTCATATATACCATATATATTATTTCTGTTGTCAACATCCCTTTTTGTATGGATTTACAAAACGCACAACAACGAATGAGGTATCATTCGAAAGCTTTTTGAAGCGGCTTCCGACATAGTGCACTCACATTCTGTTAAAACATGTTTTTCGATTAAAAATTGCTGTTAATTAAAAATTAAATAGGCATTGTTTTCTTAAATGAAATGAAAGATTTTCCTCACCACAAATGTGTTGCCACAACAACAAAATACCACATTAGGTAATATATGATACTCAACAATGATTATAAAAAAATAAATAGTACAAAAAAGATAAAGTATTATTTCTCCACACGAGTTTATTTTGTATTTATGGTTAAAAAGCAAAATTGAAATGTTTAGAAAAAAAAAGATACCATCGATCGATCAAAGCAGTGAAAGCGGGTTAAAAGTTATGCTTTGCTATATCTGATTAAATTGAATTTTAAATGAATTCAATTTATTTTTCTTTGTTTCATTTTTTCAAGAAGCGGATGACGTCATTTTCTAATGCAGTTAAAATACGATTGTTAATTTTTTCCTCGCGCGTACCTTTTGCCATTTTCAAAAAGTTTTTACCGTAACTGTGATGGAATAAATGAGACGATAATCTTGCTGACTAATTTTGTTTGCAGATATTTTTAGCCTTAATTTACTTTATAAGTTAAACCTGCAGCTAAAAAATGTTAGATATTGCTAAAAATTATTAAACTGCAGTGTGAAATTCTCGCACGGGTCTACTGGCATACATACAGTATTGCGAGACAATATCTTTAAATTTACTGATAAGTTTGTTTTACCCCTTGAGTTGTCTAATCTAATCGTTCTGCTGCTTGTTTGTTCTGTTAATATTTTAAAAACTATGTTAGATGAGAAATGTGAATGATTTTTAAATGCTAAAGAGGTATTTTTTGTGTAATATTAAAATACGTAAAAGTTGAAAAGTTTTAGAAATTTTATTACATATATTTGAAAATGATTATTAAAAAAATGGTTCCGTTTTCAATATTTCGATTTTGAGAAGTAATTGTAATGTATGTGTCCTATTAAGTTATTGTGGTACATATGAATATTAAGTGAAATTACATATACCAGTCACGTTCTAATTCACAACCTGATAGAAGTTTTATTCAAAGTCGAAGATTTATTCTCAAGTACTTGGACGTACCAATCCTCCTAGGTAATTTATTTTATGTTGATATTATATTTAGGTGACGGCACAATTTTATTATAAAGCTAACGTAAATATATATACCGGGTGTTCTAAAAATGGACTGACTGATTTTAAAATTCAATAACTTCCAAACGGTGACAGATATTAAAAATATTCTTGCGGGAGAGTAATGTACGATGTAAGGAATTTTTTACTGTGATTCCTGATTTTAGTTCAAATTGCCTGCAATAGCTGCGAGCACTATACCTCCAATCGAGATAGAAACAACAGTCACCCAGCAATGATGTGAAGGAAGGATGTTAAATACATAGAGTGGGTCTCATTCACCAATAAAACCTTATTCAGAATCGGGTTCTAAGAACAACATTGTATTAGCGAATGAGACCCACTTCATGTATTAAACCGCCTTCTGTTGCATCAATTCTGGGTGATTTTAGATTTTGCCTCCTATTGCTCGCAGAGCCATCTATTTCTGATAATTCGAACTAAAATCAGGATTCGCATTTAAAAATATCTCCTGATATCATACATTACTCTCCTCTCTCTATTTTTTTATTATCTGTAATCGTTTAGAATTTATTGAATCTTAAAATCAGTCAATCCATTTTAGGATACCCGGTATATAATTCTAATGTAACGAATATAAGAAACGAATTTATGAAACGATTTTATGCAACGAATTCATCACTTGTTTTTTGAAATGCTTAAATGCGGAGTTTGTAGAAAGCAGACGTTAATGTAATTTTAATAGACTGTAGTTAGTTGTTATAGACACGTAGAAAAAGGTTTTTTCTTGAAGATAATGTGTATAACATTGATAGTTATTTTACAGGACCGCGCAAAAGAATTCGTTTTAACTACCGTCTGTGGGCAGTAATTACATAAAATGCTTTATGTTATTGTGCAATTATGTTATTTGCAATTCAACGAAATTTGCATATGTTACTGACGATCATTACAGCATGTTCTCTTTTGAAAATTTGGGGTGTAACATTTATAGTTCATTTACAGGACGATACAAAAAAATTAAGACGCATTACACTTTTGTCTATGACTTTTACTTAACTTACGATGATTCGGTTATAATTATGTTTTCATCTAACTTTTCGGTCGCAATTTAAACTTGTTTCCCACGAACGAATTTCGGTTAAATCTTCAGAAGAAGCTTTCGCCATAGTCAAATTTATGTTTTGAAAAAAATTCGCATGATTTTACTCTCGTAGCGTCCTTTATGAGAATTTGAATAACTAAAATTTTAAAATGGATTTTTTTTTCTGATATGGCACCGCACATACTGCAACGCAAAATTAGATAAGATATATTCAAATTAACTTTCTTTTTCGCCCATAACGCCCCCAGCTAGTAATAGAGGAACCAACTTTAAATATATCTATCTATCTATCTATCTATCTATCTATCTATATATATATTAATTTATATTTTACTGTATGATTTTCTATGTTTGTTTTTTAAAATAAATTTTTAGAACAGGCTCCTGACAAGGTCAAATTGATGTTATAATTAAAAAAAATGTTTTTTTTTCACAAGTTGGGAATTCCCTATTTAAAATTTTACAATGATCTTTTATGTTTCCTCATTTGGCAACACATGCACTGTAAGTTAAAATTAGACACTTTGAATTCAACTTTCTTTTACGCTGATAACGCCCCCTAGCGAGAATTAAATTAGATAAATTTACATAAAATGATTTCTTATGTTTAAATTTATAAAATCTGTTCTGAGGTTAAAAATATCTAGGAAAAATTCAAGGCAATCCTCTTTTGCGTTTGTAGCGCCGTCTCACATGAAACAGTGTAACTAATTTAAACAGTGTAACTAATTTATTATTATTATTATTATTATTGTAAGGCCAGAGGCTTTTTTCTGGGAAATAGTATAATTAAATTTTAAGTTGGATTTTTTTTATATTTTCTCCTATTGCAACGCATATACTCTAAGTTAAAATTGGAAAGACAGTTTAACCCCAACTTTCTTTTGCACTGATAATAAATACCTCCTATCAATAAAGATAGTAACAAATTTAAATAAAATTTATTGTATATGGTTTACTGAACAAAGTCATATCAAATTAAAAATAGGTTGAACAGATTGAACACAATTTTAATTTATATCGCGATACTGGTGGGAGAAAGTACAACTAAATTGTAATAAAATTGAATTTTTATATAAATTTACAAAATAAACTCCAGCCATGGTCAAATTTATGTTTTGATAAAAAATTATATGATTGGATTTATTTATTTTTTGTTATTGTTAATGAAATTTGTGGAAAATTGCATAAGAAAAATTTTTAAATGATTTTTTTTTCTCATATAGGAAACATACTTCAAGTTAAAAGTAGTTTATGCAGTTTCAACTCAACTTCTTTTTATATTAATATCGCCATCTAGAGGAAAATAAAGTTTTTTTACTTTAAATAAAATATTTTTTAATCTTTCCGATATCGTTTTAAAGAGATTTTAGTTTGAATTAAAAGTATTCGTAGTACTATAAATTATATTTTACTTATTTCACAAGTTATTTAAAAGTCTTTATGAATAAAACATACATCACAGATTTTATTTCTATTATTGATGTTTTAGCAAGGATCTTGTTACTTCATCTGTTTCATTAATCATTTAAATTTAGATGCGAAGCAATATGCCATGCACATATCTTTGTACTGATAGTTAGATTGTGTATAAAAATATTTTTATAAAATAAAATCTTTATTTTCACTTTTTGAGTTTTTAAGGTATTCTGTAAGTTATAACGTTTATGTTTTGTTGTTTTCGAGTATAAAAACATATTTGCAGCTGATAAAATATTTCAAAGGTGAAAACGTATAATCTCCTTTTACTCAGAAACAACAATAAACTATATTTTGTTCTAAAATAACACTTGTTTTGTCGTAAAAATAATGCTATCAAAACATATAACGGCGTTTTACACGGTTCAAGATATAATGTATATGGTTTAAGAGAACCTTATAGCGAAAGAATTTATAACAGGCGGTTTAAAAATAACATGTTTCAAGACAAAATGTAAAGATCTTCCGCAAGACTATTTGTTTCTAGGTAAAAATAGATGATTTAAAAGTTACTGAATGTGTGTACTTTTTCTACTAATAGGGTAAGCCAATTTTTACTTCAAATATGTCATATTTTCTATGTATTATTCATATGTATCATTCTTATGTTTTATTCATATGTATCATTCTTATGTTTTATTCATATGTATTATTCTTATGTATTATTCATATGTATTATTCTTATTTTTTATTTATATGTATTATTCCTGCTTTTCATTAATTCACAATAAGCGGATTTGTCATTACTAAATGCATTAACAGGAAATCAATATAAGATCTTCAAATGATTAGTTTTAATTGTGTTAAAATACATAGATTTAAAATATACGAAATTCGTGTTTGATTTTCCAACTCTCTATGACAAATTTTAAATTTATTATTAATTTTTGAAGATTATTGATGATATGTACGTTTGATAAAAAAGGAAAAAGCTGTTGAGCATCATAGATTTTATTGAAGAAGACCTCCAAAAACATGATTAGAATAAATAATTGTATAGAACTTGGATTTTAGAATTTGAAATTCCTATAAATATTATTACTCTAATTTGAGTAACTATAAAACATTCGGTATTTTAGGTGCAATGTGTAATAAACGACAGGTGCGACATTAGGATAGGCATATACACTGTCTTCAGGTTGTACTGTACTTAAAATAGTGTTATTGATGTCCGAAAATTCCTTCACTTTTCGCTCTGGGTACAGTCCAGACATTACGGTTGGTCTAACTTCGTATTCGTTTGATATGATGATTAGTATCAGTATGTAACACTTATTTCTAAAAAAATAATATTATATCATAACGAAGAAAAATAGTTTGTCAAAATTAGCAAGAACCATGTGAAATAAGGAGGTTCTAAATTTTTGACAAGTTATCGCGTGAATCCTGTATTAAAGGTTTAATTTAAAATTAAAAATATATATATATTGTTTTCTTTGTAACATGCATTGTTTTCAAACAAATTTTCCGAAACATCCAGAACATTTAACAACGCATCTAGGTAATAACTTGAATTTCAAAATGAATACATTGAATAATCGATGAGATGTGAAGTTGTTCTTGTCAAAAACTGTTCCGATTCAGCCATGTGTTTAGCATGCTAGCCACAAACTGAAGAGCCTGGGCTGAAGTTTGCGGGCTCAAAATCAAGCCGATCTGGGCTGGGTGACTGCGTAAGATTTTCAAGGTTTTCTTTGTGCGAGAACAACAATTCAGTCACTTTTTCTTCAAAAACACCTAAGACATCCCTTCTATAGCAATATGCCAAAATATGGCCGAGGCTTATCAAAATCCATTCGTTTTCTCACTATTGTCAAAAACATTTACCGCAGAAGTATCATTGAGTGTTTTTTTTTAATATAGTTGACGTAAATAGACTCCGGCTGATACTCATGTTAAGACATCTATTCTTGTATCGTATTTACAAATTAAAACCAACCGATTTAGAAGAATTAAAATATTTCAACTTAATTTTTAACGTTTTCATCGATTTTGTATGCAGAAGAAATTATGGTAAGACCGTTTACCAGATATCTCAGTTTTGAGACAATTTTAGCAGCTTTGTGACAGAAAGTGGTAGAAATGCTTAACTTCAAACAAAACAAGATGATGTCATTTCGGTATCTCGAAGCTCACATTTGTGTAGCTTCTGTGTTTGATCGTTTATTTTATCTTTTTTCTGTTTTAATGCTAGTTTTTAAGATGGTACCTATATATGAACACATTTAAAGTCATCAATGCTGTTTATATTATTTCGTATAGCAGATTTAATAAGAATTTTTTCCTACAATGAAACTGTCGCTACCATTAATAGGAGCAATTTTCCTGCTGACTTTTCGCTCCACACTGGGGTAAGACTATTCGGCGTGCTTAAAATAAGCCCGGCACCCATACAATTCAGGACATGGCCCGCCATCACTATCTGAAACCTGATCGGCACGGTAGTAATCTCAACCATGGGTACGACAGGATCGGTTCCCAAAAGAAAGTCCGTGACATCCTCGATCACGGGTTTTCCTGGAAGTTCATAGGAACGACCAGGGCCCAGGGACTAATCAGGGGCTCTCTCCTGAGATTTGCTATATCCCCGGTCATGAACATGGAAAACCTATGAAGGTGACCACTAGTCTCTCTTCCAGGGAACATACTGGGGTAAGACAAGCAATCATAAACAGAGTATAGATAATTACCGATTTTTCAAGTTAAAGTTTTAAAATACAATATTTGTTGATTTTCGTATGGAAGTCCATACGCACGCTTTTCCTATAAAAAGAAGATATCCATGCTTCTTTTTTCTTAATGGTAGGATAAAACAGGATGATTTGACTTTTTATAGAAAACATTCATTCATAAAAGTGTGATAAACGAATCATAAATGTATGGCTATATTATTGAAACAAGGATACGTGCAGAGTATTTACTCATAGATTCATATAATTCTGTCGACGATTGTGGCTTTAAGAAGCAACTATTAATAAGATATCCGATTTTACGCGAATTACCCTAAATTACTGTTATGTTTTGATTATAACATATAATTAAAAAGTAAAGGATGTTATATCTATTATACACATTTTTAAAATTTATTTTGCTTACTATTAAATCAATATTTTCTGACGTATATTGTGTTTATGTTGCTTCAGAGATAAATCACTAACAGTTTAAATTAATATCTGAAATATATTTATAGACTGACAAGTGAAATATTTAAGCATCCAAAATGAGGCAAACAGTGCAAATAAATCGCGTAGCATGATAGACTTAGGTATAACATACAGTTACAGAATATTAACGATATTACCATATTATGACATGTATTATTTAATAAAACTAAATAATATAAAACATTTTCACAAAATTGCTCTAAATATATTTTTGCCTCGCATTTTATGTCAGTGACATTATGTCACAAATGGATAATCAATAAATTATCCGACACTAAAACCACAGCCATTTGATCAGATAAATAACTAAAAAGTACAAACGATTTTATCTCCCTCTTTTTTATCACTTTCAATTTATTATCCTTTGTCTCATTTTTAAAAGTCTTTTCGTTTGATGTCCAGAATGAAATTTTTTGATGTAATTATCATAGTATATTTGATTATTTCTACATTTATCTGAAATAACATTTAACATTTTCTTAAAATAGTAAAAACTTTAAAGGGTAAAACTTCTGTTAAAACTCTAAAAAACTTTAATTTAAACAATCAACTGTTTTATTGTTACTTATGTTGGAAATAGAAAGTAACCATTTTTATATTATATGGTGAACGAAGTTTATAAAGTTCGATTAATCGAGCATACCATTTTCCTAAGTACACTACGAGAGGGAACGTGACTACCTCTGTAGGTTTTCACACCCCTCGAGTTGTGGGAAAGCAAGCACGGGTTGGAACATCCCGACTTAAGGCCTTTTCCCTTCTGGGACTCCAGCTCCGAAGCTGTTGGGGGACGCCGGCCCGTCTCCAAGTGTCTCGCGGTGACTCCTCGTGGTTTCACCTCGTGTCGCAACGGCCTACGTCGTCTCACGTGGGTTCAGGGTTAGAGGGTCCGCAGTGGGGAGCGGCTCTCTTATCGGCCAAAGCTGCTGGTGCATTAAAAGTCTCTTAGGACTTGGGTTCGGTAGTCGATTGTGTGCGGTGCGCTCCCTCATGGGCGACTGCGGCGCATGTTACTTTTATACCATTTTCCTAATAATCATTATTAATGATCGAACATTACAGCAACATTTTGTAGAAATTTTAAATATGTACAGTAAATATTTACTAGAAATATTTCAATATTTATCGTTATAACCGCATTAATTAGATGATAATGGATAAAAATTTTGTTAAAGTTAAGCGCGTTATTTCTGTATTATTTATAATTTAAGAGTTTCATTTGTAACATGTTCCTGATATCAGTCATCGGCAACATAATTCAACAGAGAAAATGTAGATGCAAAATAAAAATTTATTTCCAACAATCTTACAACTTTATTTGTATAATTTTTTTTTTCCCAAATGCCATGAAATTTTATACCTGAACATGAAAAATTGGTGCAATATATCATGAAATATATTGAAGGAAGTTCTAATTAATGAAGAACCGCAAAAAGAAGAAGAAAACAAACTGTGATGCCCGAGTTTTGCTATGATTTAAAACGTTGTTATATTGTTAAATGATTTGAAACATTTTCGTCACGTCACTCATAAGCACAGAAATAATTAAAAAAATATATTTATAAGGATTTTAACCTGAAGGAAGTATTAACCAATAAAAAGAAAAAAGGAATATACTACATTACTATTTTATTAAATACTTTTGTACGGCATGCACTATTTTCCCACTTAATAACAATTTAATGTTCTTAATAATAGATAAATAAACTATCAGATATAATACTACATATATATATATTTTTTGGAAAACGAAATGGTCATATTTAGCATATATAAATAGCATTTTTTCTAAAATTTATAACAGTTTCAATTCCGTAGATCCTATATCTAATCTCAGGTACGTACTAAGCAGCAAAATTGTACAAAATTTTCAAAGTAAGAACGGAAAATTCTATTTTTTTTTCACTTTTTGTTCATCATTCCCATATCACGGAACATACGCTTTTTTGTTAGTACAATGTCCAGATAATATTTTTTTACCGGAAAAAGTGCCATACTATACAGAAATTTTCATAACTTTATCATGATTGTAATTATTTACGTCGCTGAATAAAACTGGTTGTAACAACTTTCTTATGATTCCGTAGGCTTGCGCTATAGTGAAATCCTTGCAGAATCGTATACATACAGGATCCTAATTCCGTTTCGCCTCAATGAACTACAACCACGAACGTGATATTTAGATATATTAAAACGAGTATGCGAAACACGATGAGGTACTTTGCAGCACCTCCAAGAGTTACACTGAAAAGTTATTGTTCCTACTTCGAGAACGGTACGCAATTACAGATAAAAAGAAAGTTGTTGAGCGTTCTCGATTTTGTATGAAATGATGTATTACGTGCAAAAGATGTTACAAAATTATTAATAAAACTAAGACAAGTCAGCAAGGTACAATATCTTAAGGAAATATTGTTAAAGGTATTTTCATATTAAATGTTTCTTATTAAAGAAAATCATGTTAAGTATGATCATTGTGTGTACTAAGGGGATACATGTAGCATGATGCATTACAGCCGATGGATGGTGGGTATATTGAGCATACTTAACTTGATTTTACTTTTACAATAATCTGTACTTTTCTTGTATGTGTTAGTTCTATTAGTAAATGTGCATTCGTGTTATAATGACACACTCCTGCGTGCAATTAGTTGCACATTTAAGCTGTTGATTGGAAGTAGAAAATAACATTTCGAGGCTTGTAATATAGTTATTTTTATAAATAAGACATTATTTCATACTCAATACAGGACGTTTTATAATTTCATAGTTCACTTTTTCCAGTACATCGTACGGTTTTATAGATAGAAAACGGTAATGTTGCAGTTTGTCTCTAGAAGGCGTTGCCCGATACCTAATCGTAATGCTCAGACCCATTTTACTACACCGTGGCATTACATTAATTGTTGTAGCTAACAATGTTCATCCGTTATTTGAGGCGAAACGGATTAAGGAAACTACCGGTATTTTTTTATACGAATTTCAAAATCTCAATACGAGCCTCGATATATTTTTTCACTCGATTGCTCAATGTACATTTAACCTAAATATGCATTTTCATTTCTTTAACTTTAAAAATACGCTAAATAAGAGCTAAAATGTGTTCGTTGAGTCTGTTGACATTGAAACACCCATTTTGAAGATTGATAAATATTTCAGGTAAAACCGATATAATGATCTAACAATTTTATGTTAGACTGTATTCATGAGGAAATTTATAAATAAATTGTTGAGTTTCTGCACTTATTAATCAAGAAATATCTCAAAAGATATTTTCGAACTTAATCGAATGTAGTTGGAGTTACTTGTTTTACACATCTGCTGATACTTTGACAAATACAGGGTGTTTCACAAAGGACCCCTAACTTTAAAAATCAATAACCCGGAAACGGTGATAGATAGAAACATGAAACCAGTGGTATGTTTATTAAAAAAAATCGTAAGAATCTTATACGCAAATCTCAAAATTTAGTTAAAAATAGCACTGATAGATGGCGCTGAGAGCGTTAAGAATCCTTCTAAAAAGAGTTCAGACGCATAGAAAGACTAGTCGTCGAAGATTTCGTCATTGAAATCTTGCCGCTATTAGCGTACAGTGAAAATAATTCCGAAAGTGGTGTATACCGTGGAGGAACGTGTGTTTATTGTGTTGGAGTACCGCCGATTAAATCAGAGTCCTATTGCCACAAAGAGAAGTTTTCAAACGCGATTTCAAGTCGCAAAAGGCCCAGATGGGAAAACAATTCGTGAGTTTTTCAAAAAAATTCAACAGACAGGCAACGTGGCTGATGCAAATTATTTTCACTATATGAAAATAGCGGTCAGATTTCAATGGCGAAATCTTCGACGGCTAGTTTTTCTATGCTTCTGAATTTTCTTTAGAAGGATTCTTAACGCTCTCAGTGCCATCTATCGGTGCTATTTTTAACTAAATTTTGATATTTATGTATAAAATTCTTACAATTTTTTTAATAAACATACCACTGGTTTCATGTTCCTATCTATCACCGTTTCCGGGTTATTGATTTTGAAAGTTAGGGGTCCTTTGTGAAACACCCTGTACTAATTAGAAGTCAATGCGAATATTAATATAAATGCTAAGGGTTAGACGTTTTTAATGGAGATAAGTTTAAGGTAGAGCTAATATTCTGTAGTACTAACAACTGTAGCATATCCCTCCCCTCGGTTCCCCCAATCCGCACATTTCTATATCATACATTATTTTCAAAATTTAAAGCATATTTTTTCTCCTGAAAAATAAAAATATATCAATATTCTGTCAACTATTTCACTTTTTTGTTATCACTACATCCGAATAGAAAGCTTCGCTTAATCTTGACGTGCTTTAATCGCGGAATTTTGTGATTTAATAAGGTCAATATCACTATTCGGAAATAGTGGTAACAAAAAAAGGAATAGTTGATTTACTTTACATTATTAATTAGTTGCCTCCAATAAAAAAAAAATTATATAAAGCAAAAACTCTATTATTACTATTACTTTAGCGTGTATGAAAAAATTTAGATATAAGGAAAAACTGAAAAAAATATTTACATCAGCGTTATTCACAAAATATATCACGATGATAATGAATTTTTTAGTTATGAATTATCATTCCTTCAATCACTTTTTGACGTTGTTGTTTCTAAATTTGAAAAGAAGGTGATGAGTTTCTTATTCTTTTTTTTATACCGCTAACCAGACCCCTACCTGCCCGGCATGAATGCCTAGCTTAACGGGTTAGTACCTGGGTGCGGGACGGCAATCGCCTGATCACAGCATGGCTGTGATCCACCTGACTATTGATTTGTTCACATCGCTGCTGTGCTTGCTCTCTTGTGATTTGCTACAGTTATCTTTGTTTGCCGGTTCAAGGTTTCTGTTTAACTTTGTTGAATTGACAGATTTAATAGGTTTCGTAATTTAGAACCTTGATCAGGTGACGAGACCCAATTCATAATTACACTGGCGGGAAAAAAATAAAGGAACAAGTATAAAAACTGATATAACTTGAATTATTTTGTAGCTCAAAACATGGAACTTTCACAAGATCTTTATTTGGTGATTATCTTCATATACTTTATATCTTCAAAATGCAGAATATCCTATTCTTCCTATTACTAACAAACAAATTACTATTATAACAAACAAATTTAAATATAATATAGTAAATGTGGTATAAAGTACGGTACGAAAACAATGGCTACAATACTCATCTTTTTAATACTTTTTAAAATAGTTGAAAAGAAACAATTAATATGATATGTGCTATTCGTGATACATGGAATAAAATCTAACGAATGGACAAATAGAAAAAACATTTATAAAAGAGAATTGTCAGAAAATCTTAGTCTTCAAAGATTTTATTTTTTTATTTTTTTATGAATGCTAAAACCATTTTACTATTACACTGAAAATCACGTCTGTAGAATATTTTTATACAAATGAAATGATTTTGTCTGAAAATATTTACTACGTATTTTCTGAATTGAATACTTCAGGTAAAAATAAATTTACCAGATAAAAACAAACCTTCTTTTTATTAATAAAACAATTTTCCCTTTCAAGTTTTGTTTAATGTAACAAAATGGCGATGAAGTAAATTTGAAGAAAACATGTAATTGAAAAAATAAATGTGAGTTTAACAATTCTTGAGGATTCAACAAATAAAAATAACATTTCTTTCTATAAGCTGTAAAAATGCATAGATTACATGCGTATACATGAATCTTTGTGAAAATTTTGGTGGTATTAAGAATTAATAATAGTAGAAATTTTTTTTTATATATAGTGTTATTTTGTATGTCACAAACCACAATGTTTTTAAATAAAGGAATTCGTAGCAGTTACTTAAATTCAATTTTATAACTCACAGCTGTGTCATTAATTAACATTTTTATCGACAGTATAAATTAAAAAAGAGAGAGAGAAATAATGATGATTCATCTTTAGAAATAAGGTTGCCAGTGCATCCGGCATAACTGATCGAATGTATTTTTAACTCTTCTCATGATATTATCGTAATTGTTACAAAAACGGTGAGCCTATTGTAAATTGTCGTAATCATTGTTGAAGTAAATTAATTAAAATCTGTGTTATAATGGGTATGTTAAAACTGTATTTATTAACTGAATTTCGTAGCAAAATTTGTTTTCTAATCTTCAATCATCTGTTCTGGGCAACTATCTTTTTCTGTAACTGATATAAGGATTTTACTTTTACGTTTTTTGTGATAGTCCTTCATTATTATAATTAAATATTAACTTTCAGTTGTATTTTTGATTAATAGTAAATATTTCAGTTCAGATTTATATACACAGAATAAACTCTCTGTAATCGAAATTCCAACAACCAATTTTTTGTCGAACATTTTTGCGGAAAGCTTTGTCCCATTTTTTGTACGCAACTGAAATGCGTTTATATTTCAAAATTTGTTTTAAAATTTTTGACAATTTCTGAATTTTTACATCTAATATTTAATATTTCGTTTTTTTATTTTGCTATGACAATAATTATTGTTTTTATTGGAAAATAGAAAGAGGATTTAACTTGAAATTCTTTATTAGCTATATTCTTACCCAATATTATACGAATATCTATGAATTTAAATAAATATAACTTCTTGTATTGGAAATTAAATTAACATCAATTTATTCTTATGTTGTTTTAAAAAATATATATATCAGTTCAATGATTAATTGAAAATTTGGAAAATTATTTCAAAATAATAGAATTCGTTATACATTTAAAATTTAAATTTAAATTCGTGCTCCATATTAAACGTTTATACGAGTATACGTATAATACGTATTATACGGGGTGCAGATTTTGGATACGTATGATATGACCAAGGCGGTTATACGTATTATACGAAACAGCATAATCGGTACATCGTATATACGGATCTTACACCAGCGGTTAAACGTATAAACGTTTAAACCGTTTTCGTTCATTGCTTAAAAAAATATGCCTTTCTCCTGCTGGTTTGCGGATTAGAGACTTTGAAAAACAGCCGATGTGACCTGTACAGTCGGTACTTGAAAAAAAAATCAGAATATTTTTTCCTCAGTTTAGATTTTGCCCACCCCCTCAAACCTAAACTATTAATTATGAAATGATTTACCTTTCACATATCTGTAACACACGAACATAGCTTATTTTGATTTATAGCGTGGACATTTCGCCCAAAACATTAGTATTGCAGAACACAAACTTACATTGACTTCATATTTTATACTGACATTGATCAATCAAAACTCCTGGGCAGTTTCATAATCTTATTTTTATTTTAAAGCACCCCACAGAAGGCACTCCCCCACCGGCCTATATCCCTAGTACAGATAATCGGCCGTGACAAATAACTAACTAAACATACTTTTATGTTATTTAAGAATACTTTTTTCTCTATTAAAAATATTTTCAAAATATTTTTTACAGCAAAAAAGAAAAGAGAAGGCAAGTCATTTGAAGTTTGTGTGATTGCGTTCTGAAACCTGCAGTGACGATTATTTGTCAGGCTATATAAATAATCGAAATTTTTAGGTACTAGCACAAAAAAAGAAATTTGCCAAGATTAACAACAATCCTTAAAAAGCAATATCTTGTAATGCACATACACTTTGTATAAAAAATACCATGAGTGTCATGGTTAAAAAATGAAATTGCGTTATACATTAACACAGAGTAGAAAACATTAGCACCATGGAAAGAACAACATTTGACCTCCCGGGTGCCATTTGAGTATACGCACACAAAAATAAATACAGTCGAGTACCGATTTAACGAATTTCTCGATTTAATGAATTTTTTTATGGTCCCGACGGAAATGAAACAAAAATACCTCGATTTAACGAATTTTTAATCCCGATTTAACGAATAATTTTCGATGCCAAAAAAGAAAAACTGAAAAAAAATTCTAATATTTATCAAAAATTTTCAATGTTTCTTTCAAACTACCTCTTCATTGGTCTTCTTTCCCATTATCTTTCTTATAAAAATATCCTTTTTCCTCTTCCCCCGTTAGCTTGTGGGTAGCTCCTCTAGATGGTTCAGAGTCAGCGGCTTAGGTGCGGAAGATGATTAAGAGCCTGGCATTGCACGCAGTAGTGTTTAGGTCGACGGGGGCAGTTATGTGGACGAATCACAACCTCTGAGCGGTGTCCCACGAAGAAAGCGGTACTGATAAACTCGGTGGTCGCAATTTTCCGGACCTTCTCCCTCAAGCCCGGTTCTCGGAAGAAAGTGGGATAGGACGGCCGAGCGAGAGACGGCTATTAGCGAGGAATGCACCTCGTAGGCCGATTCCCTAAGTCCAGCTTAAGTCGAGAAGGTGACGTGGGTGGCAAATACTAGCTAATGTAGTAGGACCACATCCATAATTATCTGGGCGAGAAAGGACTCTGAAGAGCAAGGACCGCTTGCGGCTCCATAGTGTCGTCTGTCCAGTGCGTGAGACGGTGTGAAGTATTCATCGGTTTTGGTAGACGGTGCACCATAGACAAGGGATGACAAGGGATGATCGCCCAATGGCACGAGTGACCGGGTTTCCCGTCTATGCCCCCTCGTGGCCGTTCATCCCTTGCAATCCCTCTGCATCTGGAACAATTGTGCGCCGCCCTCAAGTTTCGGTCGAAAAAGAAAAACGGCCCGTTGACCAGAAGGTGGTTCGCGCTCATCGTAGCCACCGTAATGGTACTATGGCGGGTACTACTGCTTTGGTAGGGGTATGGCCCGGTTCTACCCTATCAGCCGACCAAGAAGAACCGGATCGGAGGCTCTTCAGTTAAAGTGATGGCGTCTAGACAAAAGTCAGAACCCCGGGTCGAGAACCAGTTCGCGTGTCTATGAACATTTCAGATCTTTCTGAGCCCGACATTTGGATAAGAAGGAATTTCTTGAAACTTTCAAGCTACTAACTACCGAGCGGGGGCGCTCCTGAGGCGCTCGGGAGGAAGGTATCCACGGTCCTCCTGGATTGTTAGTGATTTCTGTTATTCCCCTTGGTACCGGTCCCATGGCACGGTTTGGAATTTCTCGATGCTTAGGGACCAAGTGGCCGGGAGGTATGGTGTGCTGAAGTTCGTAGGCTCGCGGCTGGGTAGTCCGACCCTGGAGGCTACAGCCTGAACAGGGACATCAACAAGCGTCCAGGGAGGAAGTTACGGCAGCCTCCCAAGCCTGCAAGTGACGCCTATTACTCCAGCAATACCTGACGGGCTAGTGATTATCTTTGTAGATTTTTTCATGTTTGAAAGCTTTGGTAAAGTAATTCAAAATTATGGTCGAGGGACGGGTAACTCTTGTGGGCGTCCGGCATAGCCGAAGCATCTGCTTACTCAGGTATTTTAACTCCGAGCAATGTGGTAATTTCCTTTTAGTGCATGAGTACTAATGTCGTTCCAAAAAGTCGTCAAAGGTTTGGGGTGTCAGGGGGTTGACATCCATTAGGCAGTCCCTCCCGTGGACGGAAGCATGGGTCTGTGCTGTGTCCTGCGTCAACTAGGTCCGCCCGGCGCATGTGCATAAGGGTACTGTGAACTTGGGACTAGAAGATGGCTTGCCACCTTTTCCCTTTCAGTCTATGTATGATTGATCTGTAGTGTTTGGAATGTAGAACTGTTGAATGACCTTGACTGACTTCGAAGTAATGTTCATCCCCTTCCCTTCTCTAATGAATGAGAAAAGGGTGGGAGAGGTCACTAATATGTCCACTAACAAAGTTCCTATGCTCTGCTCTAGACGTTCTTGAAATCTATGCTAGTATAACAGCTGAATCAAAAAACGTAAAAGGTTTTCAATAAAAGGAAATTTTTTTTCATCGATCAGTGTCTTGCTGTTCCCACAGATTTTTTTTTTCCGAATCTTAAAGTGGTTTTTCTCCCGGCAAATTTTACCTCTGCGCTATAACCCATTGCTACGGGAATTATCCTAAAATTTAAACCTGAACATCCAAACCTTCTTATCAGGAAAATTCTTGATAATATGGAAGAAAATTCGCAGAAGAAAGGATAAAAGTTTTCTGAACATTCTCGAACGGTATTTGACAATCCTGGAATGCGGTTACTAAACGCACTAACAGTAATTGTTTTTCAGAAGCAGGTTTCCAGTCGGAAACTGTGCTGGAAAATCTACGTTACATCAGTGAAAATGATGAAACAATAACTGAGTGGGAGAAAGTTTCTTCTAATTGTGAATTTTCAGAATTTGTATCTTGTGATGCAAGACTATCTACATTCGAAAATGTACATTACAGCGAGGTAATTAATACCAGTAGTATGTATCAGATGATGAAGGTGAAATAGAGATGAAGCATGGAACATTCAAAGAAGAAGTTAGCAGTTTGGATACTCTGAAATGGTATTTGATAGCTCGTGATGTTGATGATACTGTTTTCACAGCTTTGAAAAAAATCGACAAATTAGTTTGGAATACAATATCTAAACAAAGAAAACAAACATTTATAAAATATTTATTTTCTAAAAAATAATTTATATCTATAAAATTTGAATAAATGAGATTTTTTCTTAATTAAGATGCTTGCGATTTATAGCAGTACATAAAAAAGAACCACAATTTATACAGTGTATTTCTTAAGACAATAAATGTTTAACATCATTATTAAGGTAACAGTGAGCATTGTTCTTTTATTTATAGCCTTTTTTAAACCTATTCTATTGTATAAAAAATTCCTTTGAATATCCCGATATAACGAATAATCTCGATTTAACGAACAAAGTTGCTAGTCCCGAACGATTCGTTAAATCGGGGTTCGACTGTATATATTTTTTAAATTACGAAAGAATATAATTAATAAGGATTAACAATAAATCTGAAACGTGTATATTCTCCTTATTTGCACAAAAAGTTTTTTTACTTTCGTTATATATTTACAATAATGGTTTATAGGAAAAAATAACAAAATTCTCTGTATGAAATACATTATACATATTGCTAAAGTAACGCCACCGATTTCCAACTTGTTCTCCGTTCAGTGACGTAACACTGATGAGATCGAGGCTAACGAAAAAGAAAGGCTACCGCGGTGCTTTACGCATATCTTTTTTTACAGACCGCCAGAGTCACGTGATGCTCGAATGCACCAATGAAGGTGTACGAAAAGAGCAACACGTCACTCTAGTGGTCTGTAAAAAAAGATTAAGTGGAATGCACCGCGGTAGCCTGTCTTTTTCATTAGCCTCGGATGAGATCCATTGGCATTAAAAGTAAATACGATGCTTTAAATATACGTATACTTGAATTATACGTTTAACCGATATACGCTTATACGTATCCGGATACGTTTAAACGTATATTTTAAGGTATACGTATTTCTTAAATACGTATTATACGTATATAAGTATATCGGTTAAACGTATAACTGAAATACGTATCGCATCGGCAGCACTAATTTAAATATAAACAATTTCGTTATTAAAACTAGTGTTTGCTACATCCATAAGTGTCAGATAATATTTTCTCTAAAAATATATTTGAAATATGATTTTGCATACTCGTACACTTTTTGAAATTAGAAATGAAAGTCTATAATATAATGTTTAATTTTTTACATAAAATATTCTAATTTCTTTCAAAGTATATTGAAATACCATGTGTTTTTGAAATAAAGGATTAAATTTGGTACAAAATATTATAGTATCTTAGACGTTGTAAATATTATTACCTTTTTAAGAAGTTCAACTAGTTTTATGCAAATTTACGTTTCACTTACTGTGCAAGCAAGTAAAATTTTAACAGAAGTCGCTTGTTTCAAACAGCTATCTTGCTAAACAGTGTGATTGTAGAACAAATATTTTGAAACATTTGGAGATTAATCTAAACATAAGAAAATTAGAATATGCTAATTATACATTCCTTTGTTTGAGAATTAAAATGTGTAAAACAAATCCGATTTTCATAAAAAAAATATTCTATATGTCAATATAATAAATTATAACACCTTTTAATAGTATATTACTTTTAAATGCTAAAGGTGTAAAATTAACAACTATAATATAAATTAAAATAACTTTTATTAGTTGTTTTACATGTTTCGACTCTTTCCGAGTCATTTTCAAAAACAAAATGAGAATATTCTAAAGCTGCACGGGCTTTGAGGTTATTATTTTCATGTACTTTTTAAAAAATTATGCACGTTATCTATTATTTTTTACTTGATTGTTTAGTTTCATATCTTTGACCATGGAGTAATTCTAGCCACAGTTTCGGTAAATTAAAAGATGCCGCATCGTTACATATTGTATTTTTGCGCGTGAGTATGTCTAAGAAAAGATTATATCAAGAAGAAACCATCCAAATAAATTTCAATGAAAGTAAAATAATATTTCCCTCCAGTCTATACTATCCATCCATAATAAGAGAAACCATAGAGATAGTCACGCGCAAAAATACAATATGTAACGATGCGGCATCTTTTAATTTACCGAAACTACTGTGGATAGAATTACTCCATGGTCAAAGATATGAAAATAAACAATCAAGTAAAAAATAATAGATAACGTGCGTAATTTTTAAAAAAGTACATGAAAATAATAACCTCAAAGCCCGTGCAGCTTTAGAATATTCTCATTTTGTTTTTGAAAATGACTCGGAAAGAGTCGAAACATGTAAAACAACTAATAAAAGTTATTTTAATTTATATTATAGTTGTTAATTTTACACCTTTAGCATTTAAAAGTAATATATTCTATATGTTTTCAAAGTTGTTTTAATTTTGCTAGCTTATCTTAAAAACGCACTAATATACTCTGCTGTTGCCTTAGAAAACTCTGAAATAATTTCTCTTTATTCATGCAACTTTTCTTTTTATAATATTTCAAATTTTAATTGCTTAAAAGGCGTATAATCAACATAGTGAAAAAGTATACGCCTTTTAAACAATTAAAATTTGAAATATTATACAAGGCGTGAGAAATTTTCTATGGAAAAATTTCCAAGTATTAAAATAGATTTATTTCTTTTTATGTGTTACATTTTTCTAAGAGTTAGACCGTTTTAATGGATATAAGCTTGAGGCAAAACTTAATTTCCAATAAAAAGATGTGCCGGAGCAATAATATTCTGTAGTACTAACAACCGTAGAGTATTATCTGTCCCCTTAATCCGCATATTTGAATTTCATGCTCTATTTTCCAAATTTAAAGCATATATTTTCTTCTTCAAAAGAAAAAAAAATAAACTTTAAATATATCTATATGAAAATTCATAAATATATCTTTATGCTCTCAACTATTTAATTTTTTTGTTGCCACTACATCCGAATAGAAATCTTCATCTAATCTTGACGTGATTTAATCGCAGAATTTTGCGATTAAACAAGGTGAATAGTGATATCCCAAAAAGGAACAATTAACAGCTATTTTTGATAGATTGAATAAAATCTAATGAATGAACAAATAGCAAAAAGCATTTATCAAAATTATCAGAAAATCTTGATCACCAAGGACGTTTTTTATCCGCCAGCAAAATACAACTGAAAGAATGTTCTGGTAGGCTCCGATGCGCAATATTTATAAGCTCCGATGAGCTCCAGCTAGTATTTAAATTTTCAGTGAAAATAAAAAAGTACAGGAACTGAGCTCCGGCGCGTTTGTGGTCATTTTAATCTCATTTATAATATATCATTCAGTATTCTGTGAAAACAATTATGTAATGATAAATATCACATCAACGAATAATAATTTAATATGGAACATTTCTAACAGTTAGGATTTATTATCACGATTAGAATAATATTATGCATTACCGCGACAGTTAATAACATATAATGTAATTAAACTAAAGTAGGGAAAAGTAGATAATTTTAGACGCTTAAAAAATATATTGTTAAAATTTTCTAAACAGAATTTTAAATAATGTTAGTCTTATTTTGAACTTTTAGCGGTGCAATTATTGAACAATTAAGAAGAGTAATTATATTAAAATAAGTGTTGCAGACAAGTGTTAAATTGTTCTAAAAGTAAGTTATAAGTACACAGTAATCTAAAAAACATACAATTTTGAAATGTGTAATTAAAATCATCGTTCTGATGTAAATATAGTAATTATTCAAATATATTGCATTTCTCTTGGATTCATTATTAATTACTTGTGTTTAATATGGTTTTTATGTAAAGACACACATTTAAAAACTTTAAAAATTGATCATTTTCAGAAATTTATAAAAATAATTATAAATTAATATAAACATATCATTATGAGTTATCTTAACATATTTTACATCGTAACAGTTCCAAAAAAGGTCATTATAAGATAAATAAAATGAACAATAACTTATAATAATAAATATATATTAAACATTAGTTTCCAAGATACGCGTAAGGGTACAGTGGGCCATCAAAATCACATTTTTTAATTATCAATATATACTTTTTAATTACAACAAATGTTTATACTATCATTACACTTAAGTACGTAAATTTTGATTAAAATATATTTAATATAATTGTAAGATAATCAAAATTAAAACTTTTTAAATCCCATCCTGAGTCATTAGTATCGTTCAAAATGTCCCATGCGTATCCCATTTCTGCATACAAGTTTAAAAACCTTCCACAATAATTATTTTATATATATAAAAATAAAAGTTTTTTGTTTATATCTAATGGTTGGAGTACCACAGTTGAGATTTTTTTCAACCGAGTGAAAACATCCCGGGGCCAGGACTCGAACCTGTGTACTTTGGCTTTCCCTGCTGACGCTCTCCCTACTGAGCTATCCCATCGATATCCTTGCTGGCATATTTCACTCTTATTTTTCGGACAAGGCTGCGAACTGCGGCGCTAATTTCATTCATCCGAGTTATAACTATAGCATTTTTATGTTTTTTGTTTTATGTTTTTTGTTTATTTCATAAATAAAGCTTGTATAAATAAACTTAATTTGAATTTTATAGATTTTATTAAAACAAAATTACTATTAAAACAAAATTATATTTATTTACTAATTAAAAAATTTTTTATCTCGTTTTATTTTTATTTTAAATTTAGCTACATTTATATGACATTATTTTAGTATCTTATATTTAAACATATATGTGGAGCATTTGCGAAAAGTTTCAATAAAATTGGAACAAATGAAATGCGCATGGAACATTACGAATTCACGTAAAATAACATATTCAATTAAAAATATTCAATAGAATATTTTTAAAATTAAAAAAATATTAAAAGTTAAAAATATTCAATTTTTAAAAATCAGGTTTTAATGAATGGATGAGTTATAATTGTTCAATAACTTTTTTAAACAATTTTAACAATGAGTAAAAATTTTAATATTATTTATGACTCTTTACCTAGATTTTTATGCATTTATAATAAATATAGCCAGTTTATAGATTCAATAATTAATCTTTCTGTAATACTTGAAATATCTTGAAGATTTTGACAAGTAACATATATTACTCAAAAATATGTTTTTAATATATCGAACTACACTGATTTCGTTTGTAGTAATATAAAACTGGTACTTCTCTCAAAGGGATTAGTCTGAGTGATATTATTAAGAACATTGGAATAACAATTACGACATAATGAAAAAGAGAAAATTAAATGATAGCATTGCAAAGTATCATACATAAATCCATATACACTGTTAAAAAAATAGAAAATTTAATATCTGATTTGTTTTTATAACATTTGGCAAATAATCTCATTTTTTTTGCTTGATTTTATAAAACGCCAAGCTTTTTAAAGTTACGTAATCGGATTTTCAGCCAATAGCGTATTTTAGCAAGCGTGGCTTAACGCAAATTTAATTTCATTGTTGCAACATTTTCTTTGTGACAAATATTTACATTTGAATTATTTTTTTCCTCTACCCAAACTCCACCCAACTCTTTACCCGTCTCGCTATCCATCTGTCTATCTGTCTTTCTACCTGTCTTGCTTCCCGTTTCATTACCAGTCTCTCGACACGCCTGTCTGTGTACATACTCCTCTCTCTACCCGTCTGTCAACTCGTTTCTGTGCTCTTCTGTCTGCCCGTCTCTCTATCCATCACGCAACCCGTCTACCAACCTTTACACTACATGCCTGTATATCGTTCTTACTACTCGTCTCGGTACCCGTCTCGTGAACCATCTCTCTACCCATCTCGCTACCCCTCTGTCCTGTCAACCCTTTTTTACCTGTCTCGCTACCTGCCTGCCTATTCGTTTCGTAACCCGTTAGCCTATCTCTGTCACTAACCATCTCTCTACCCATCTCACTACCCATCTATCTACCCGTTTGTTTACTCGTATTTCTACTTCTTCCCAATAGTTTCACGATTCATTTAATATACAGAAGCCGTTTACCTGCTATTAAATGCAAACAGAAGTAATTCATCTAATAAGTGTAATCAGATGCAATTTTTAAAAGTACATGCGTAAACCATCATAATAATTCATCAGTTTTATTTTCATAGTTGTTTATATCATTTGGCAATAAATCTCAACTTCTTAAACCCAAATTGCGTCAAGCTTTTTAAAAAAGCCCCAAGGTCCGTTAAACTGGGACGTATCCTCTGGGCTATTAGATACATTTTATAGTTAAGTGAAAGTTTCATTATCCGGTTTGCAGTTAATTGCTTAAGTCAGAAAGCGTAGTTTAACGCCATTTTAAATTCAATGCTGTAACTTTCTTTTTATTTTTCTTATTTTTTTTGAAGAGTTGGTGGGAGGGGGAAAGGTTAACAAATATATACATTTGAATTCAAATTTTTGCCTCCATGTTTATGTTAGTGTTGTTTGCATTATTAATTAATACTTTGTTCACCGAGCTTCATTCGAAAAAAATGTAAAAGTCTTCTACAGTTTGTTCCAGGGGAAACTACCGTAATCGGGCCCAAAGCCAATCGTAGCATTTAATATCATTATTGTAACTCTTATAGAGTTAAAACAATGTTGTTGCTAGCTTTACTGTTGTTTGAGACCAACCTTGCCTGTGTATCTGAATGGGGAAAAGTTCCGTATCCTGTGCCGGTTGGCTCGATTGGCGAAAAAATTAAACATGGTATCAAAAGCATCTTACCAAAGCATTTACTTTAAAAAAAGCATCTTACTAAAAGCATGTACTTTAGCATCTTATCAAATTTTTCCAGAGAGCGGAAAAACATGTTTTTCTAATATTTACAAACGTACTTTTATTAACCATGTTTTTGCACCATCTTAAAAACATAAATACGATGCTAAAATAAAATTTTATCGCCATTTTCGAAATTTTAATAAGTAATGAAAATGCATGAACAAACATATTTAACAAACCTAAGAGGTATTTTTGTGATAAATAATTGTTATTGTCAGGGGGGAAATTGTAAAAAATTAATAAACGAACGAAAAACATACCTAAATTAACTTTTGGGAACCTCAGGAAAGAAAAATCTGATGTAAATAGCATTTAAAATGTTTAAATGGAGAAGTGTTTCGTATAAAAATGTAAAACATTATACGCTTGATATAAATATTTTTGGAACAGCTGTCGCTAGCGCACTGGGATAGGCGCGATTTTTGTTTCCGCCATTTTGGCCAGAAAACCCCGTTTTTGAGAACCCGTTCGGCCAAGATTGCTAAAACAGCATGCTAGTTTGAGTTTATTACGTTATAAAACACACACAATTTTTATTTTAAGCACACAGAAATTATTTTAGGCACAGATGTCATATACGCACCACATTGGCGCGATTCCCACCCCCTCCCCCGCCAAATTGGCGAAAACTTTGTTTTTGAATATTAGTTACAAAGGTACTTCTCTATTATCCTGTCAACCACTTTTCATAACAAAAAACTATCGCCAAACTGTAACGCCAAATAAACCGGAGAATGTTGCCATTGGAATATTAAAAAAAATAAAATAAATACAATATAAGAATTTAAGGACACAATTGTTATTTTAATTAATGAAATAACTCGTAAATCAGTAAAACATAATGAAAAATACACGCAAATGTCGAATTAAAAATTATTTGAAGACATAACAAACACTTATAATGCTTCTGACATCAAGTAAATGGGACTGCATTTTTGGCGTTTAATTTTACAGTTTGGCGATAGTTTTTTGTTATGAAAAGTGGTCGACGGGATAATAGAGAAGTACCGTTACAAATAGCATGCGATAACAAATGAACAGTTATAAATAATAAAACATAATAATAAATATAAATATCACAATAAATCGTAAATATTAACACTTATTAACACATAAACAAAATAACCGGGTTACCATGTTTGGCATAAAATTGCCATTTTGTTGCAATCGCGCCAATGTGGTGCGTATATGACATCTTTACCTTATTTTATTATAAAACACACACAGTGATTAATTTATTTTAAAACACACACAGTGATTAATTTATTATAAAACACACAATATTATATAATGCTAAGTTATTGCGGGTTTTTTCTTGCAAACAGAAAAAATTCCAGATTAATTTTCCATTTAAAAAAAAAAAAATGAAATATATTTTATTGGGTACTTTTCGGTTAGCTGGGCGCCAGTGATATATGTATACATATATATTTACATATACACACACACACACACACATATATATATATATATATATATATATATATATATATATATATGTGTGTGTGTGTGTGTGTGTGTATATGTGTATATATATACATATGTGTGTGTATATATATCACTGGCGTATCTTATACACTGGCGCCTGGCTAACCGAAAAGTACCTTTATTGTACTGAATATTAGTGCGTGCATATTTTTTTGTTCCATGCTCCATGAAATCCGATTGATTACGAATATCTCCCGCCGGTGAAAATGACGTACGCACAAAATTTTGGTGACGTATGTACTTTAATTGTGCTTTTTTATCTATTTTTTTAACATAATTTCCAAACGGTTTAACATTTATTCTTGGTAATAAATAGACGACGTTGTCACCATTATAGGTACCTGCTGTAAAAATTTGAACGAAATCCGTTAAATATATTTTGAGTTATGCTTGACGAAAGGTTTTAATATCCATCGTAGCTATATATGGGGCAAAGTAATACTGCGCTGTGTATGAGTCTTCGTTGCACTCAGACAATTATATATATTTTGTAATTTATAATAAAATGGAATTTATTGAGACAAAACCGGAATTAGAAGATATGTTTTAATAAGGAGAAATTATAAAATTTTAAAATTTCTATAACCGTATTTTCTATTATTATTGAGTATCTGATGTTATTTAAAATGACATAATAAAATTTTCACATTACTCAATAATTGTTTTTTAAAGGTCAAATCTGCAAATATTACAGAATTTTTTCCACATAAATACTTTATATCTAGAGACGTAGAAAATATAATTTATCTATAAGTGTAATGTACAATGACATTAATAAAATAAAAATTTTATGAGCAATTTGTATTTTTTAATAATAACATACTCTCTGACAGAATAAATTTTCATAAAAAAAAAAAAAAAAAAAAAAAAAAGATCGTTGAGTCTACATAACTCTTCACAGGGGAAATAAATCAGTGCAGTCTTGCCAAAGACAATCATTTCACTTTTAAGTTAGCTCTAACTTTTAACAGATATTTTTACCCTATTTAGTCGCAGATTTCGGCAATTAAATGAGGTAAAATTTACTATGAAATTATAGTGGTAAGAAGAAAGCGCAAATGATGGCAGCTATGCAAAGGGTGTGTTAAACGTCCGTGGCTGAAACAGCTTAAAAGTCAGAAATATTCAGAAGCCATAGTCAGAAATATTATTATGATAAAAAAAATCGTACTTCAGATTTTTTTTCTTAATATTGAATTTGAAAGTTTACTAAACCCTTACTTAAATAAGCATTCTTGATTTAACCCTCTAGGCACCGATTTTTTTTCTAATTTTGGGAAAAATTACTTTTACGCTAACAAAATTAAAAGTAGCTATCGAAATCACAGACGTTACAGTTTACTGAAATTTAACGAATGTGTTCGATACAGAAATCTAATGAATTGTGTGTTTTTCCTATGAAAGTAGTCTAAGGAAGAATTTTTAAGACGTTTAGAAAATGTCGTATTGCAACCAGATTAAACAAACATAAAAAATTTAGTAGTATTTTTTATCTTTTATCACAAATTACTAATTCGGAAAAGGAGTGCCTAATTTAAATTTAAAGAGTGAAACATATGTTTAAATTAAAAGAAATGCCAACGGTTTACTAATAATTAATAAAACTTTTATTAATATTATTATTAAATTATGAAACATAAGTAACGTCATAATAGTAAATGTATCGACATATGCTATCACTATTAGGTGCTGGAATTAACAAAAATAATTTTTTCTTTCAAATATTGCAATTCGAAGTAGGAGCCTCATATGAGGCCCAGGGTGACGAGAGGGTTAAGTATAATAGGTTGAATGTTTCACGAGGGTTGCGAAAAATTAAGATACCAAATGTAAAATATTTACTATAGATATCTTTGGTGGTCTTACGAGCAAATAAAAGAGAAATAAAAACTTATATTTCCAGTGAAATAACCTGAAACATGTTTTTCTGTTTCTTCAGAAGGAAAACATTATTTCGAAGTTTAATTAAATGTTCCAAGCCCAAGTGTTCGAGTTTTACCAAAAAATGATTCGTTACTCTAAAAAGCATATCTGTGTTCAATTTCAAATAGGATAATTGTAAAAGATATTTTTCTGAAAAAATAAAATGAAGATATTTTATCGATATGAATAACTTTTACAATATTTATGTATAATTACACTAATAATTATAAGAATAATCATTTACGAAATTATAACAAAATATGCTTAAGAAGCAGAATTTAAATTATATTCATATATACCAGCTAATTAAATATGTTACTTTAAAGTTACATTTCTTCCCGTTAAATGAAATATTATTATTAGTTGAATTTGTACTTGTGTTTGAGAATTTATAAAAATTACCAGACATCTGTTAAATGAAACATACTAGTGGAAGATATGGCAATAAGAGACGGGACCGAAAAAAGAAACCCTTAATATATAGTTTAAAAAAAAAAAAATTAAAGTATAGTTTTTCTTTTAACCTTTTATTACCTATCTATTAAAAGTTATCATGATTTCTCTCTCTCTATATGTATGTAAATATATTCATGCATATATATATTCACAAAGATGTTACTTCAAATATTCTACTCTTGATTACAATTTGTTCAACTCTGGCCTAAGCAAACAATAGCCTACGTTTTGTGCAGGGTGTCTCAAAAAACTGTTAGCAAGTATTTAAATAATACTTATTCTAGTGATACAAGCTCAAGATACTTTTAAGAGCTACAAGGTCCAATATTGAAGTCTGTTATGTTAGCGGTTGAATTGGCTTAACAAACGGAGTTCAGAATAATGTCCAGAAAGGAGCACGTGTGTGTACGTGAACTTGATTTTTTTCCGAGAAATAATGTTGATACATTACCAATGTTTATATTTCGCATGCGATTTCCGACTCAATAGCTAACAGAATAATACAGCGACTTCGTATCGATCATACAATAACATGACATGATGAAACGAGTCTTCGTGAACATGATTAAACATGCATATGCGTGTTTAGAAATTAGTGACAGAAATCTGAATATCTCTTACCATTTAGATCGAATAAATATGTTTTTGGAATTCATTTGTTTTTGTTTTTTCGAAATTTCACTACAATGCTTTAGGACACCGTGTATGTTTTTGCTGTGTTTAAAAAATAGAGATTTTCCATAAAATTTAGCAAAATATACTTAATTTAGTTCTTTAGTGTACCCTAATTTAGAATTACTCATAATAATTCAATACTATTTTTTAATACAATTTTGTGAAATAAGAATTTATGGGGTGAATTGGGGTAATAAGATGCAAGCATAATAGATTCGTAAAGTAACTATATAAAGTTTCAGATTTATGTTCATATTTAAAGCTGTTCTCAAATCAAAACCTACTTTCTGACACATTTTTAAATTCATTTTTGTTCGCAGCTGTATCAAATTGGCAGGTGCTCATATTCAGAAACATTGTATTCGAAAGACGTTTTCCATTTTTTGGTAAAGGTATAAAATCCTTCAGAAAAACCTGCCAAGTTTGGCGTTTTGAACCGAATTCCAGATATGCCAGCCCAAAAAAGAGAAAACGTGTCTGCAGGTGACACAATCGCTTATAACTCGATAAGTAATTTAGTTGTGAAAAAAATGGGAAACTCATTGTGGTTCCAAATAGCTTCTATAGTCAAGCGTGCCAATGTTATGTCTTTAGTTTAAAAATGAGTCAGCAAATATGACAAAATGTTTTGCATTGTTAAGCAGCCCATTTGAGAACCACATTAAGTGTATGATTAGTGTATATTCATTCATATTTAGCATCAATAACGTATAATAAATTTTAGGGCAAATAAATAAACTTCGTTGTATATTCCAAGAAACTTATTTTTTAAGCATCTGGAACTCAAAACAAAATGTTATTTTCTTAATAGGAGATAAACTGTTGTAAGAGTTTTTTTTTTATTTTGTTGGGAGAGTTGAGGTAATAATTGGCAAGGATAACAGATTTCTGTGTAACGTTTCAGATTTATTTCCTTATTTAAGTCTATGATTATTGTGCATACATCATATTTAGCATCAATAACGTATCTAGAGCTGTATAATAAATTGTAGGACAAATAAAAATGTATAAACTTTGTTGTACAATCCAAGAATTTTATTTTTCAGGCTTCTGGAACTCATAAACAAAATTTTATTTTTTTAGTACGAAAAACTCTATTGTAAGAGAGTTTTTTTATATGCCTCTATGGTGGGAGAAGCAGAGTCTTCGGAATCGAACTGTTTGATCGTAAAAACGGCAATCACTATACCGCTTGATTTAAACATACCTAAAACTATCTTCAATCTATACTAATACTATAAAGAAATGACATTTGTGTGTTTTTTGCGGGTGGTAATCTTTGGAACTACCAAGCCGATATAAAAAATAATGGTGGAAAAACGCTAGTGACCATCTCTGCTCCAGCATATTTGGCTATAATTTATGTAGCAACAGCAATCCCCAAGGTGATGCACAGTCAGAAAATATTCTAAAATTGCTTTTTCTATGATATTCTTGGGGCTAGAAACTTCAAATTCGGTGTGGTGGTTATTTTTATGATGTAAATACTCTCTATGATAATTTTCTAACAAGTTCGAATTTTTAAAGGATGAAACGAGGGGATAACATTCTAAAAACGTTCTACATTACGATTAATTTGGAACTGTTGGAGCTAAAAACTTGAAACTTGACATGGCTGTTACTTTAAAGACGTAAATATTCGCAGCAGATCGATTTCTAAAAAAAATCGAAATGTAAAAGGGAGCAGGTACAAAGACCTTCTAAAATTGCAATTTCTGGTATACTGCTATGGCTAAAAACTTGGTTATTTGGCATAGCGGTTACTTTTAAGGAATAAATATTCTTTAAGAACGGCTTCTAAAAAATTCAAAATTTAGTAATCTAAAATCAGCGGTAAACGTTCTAGAAACGTTCTAAATTGCAATTTATTTGAACTTGTTAGGGATAGAACCTTGAAATGTATAATAAAGGTACATTTCCCCCCCCTCCCCCCACTACAAAAAACAAAAAAAACAAAAAAAAAAAACAGTCGAAAGATCTCATGCAACTTGAATGCAACACAATGGGTTAACACGCAGCTAGTATAATATACAAATGAACCTTATGGTAGGGGTTACACTGATTTCGGCATCGTAGTGAGCAACCTCAATCGCTAAACGGCAATTTCAAAACGCTAATAACGGCAATCACTGTAGCCGGTTCCCTTCGTTAATATAAGAAATTTTAAAAATTACTGCCCGTGATTACCTTAAATATATCTAAAATTATTCTATATATGATAAACAGACAAACCTAGGGCGGTCGGACCAACACCGGCTCTATTACAAAGCCAGGTTTCAGAGGAAATACTGGTTTGCTGACGTCATCAACCTCGGTCATAAAGCAAGTCACAATATTCTCCCATTCCGTACTTGTTCATAGGAAAGTAACATAGTACCGCGCGTTTCAGATACAACGTGTTGGGAAATCAAACTGTTTTGAATTCTGATGTTAATTTAAAGTAGTTCAATTCAAGATCGGATTGCTTTTAATTAAGGTAAGTACTTATTTACAGTATATATGTGTATTTTTATGAATATTAACAATGTTGATCATTATGTATTAAAATATGCTTAACTTGTCGTTTCTGCGCGAGTAGGCTTAACTTTACAGCTTTGTCCGAAGCTCGTGTTGTGAAAATATTTTATAACGTTTGCACTATTTATTTATTAGTAAATAATCTCGCACAACAATTTTTATGTATTATTCAGTATTCAATATGAATTTGCTTTAATTGTAAATTTAATACTTTTTAGTTAAGACCTACCTTTCTTTTCATACATATCAATGGAAAATTGTGCATAAATAATTTCACATACTTCATATTTGCTCGCTTAGCTTTTAAATTTAAATTTAGTACAATTTATGTAAATATGTTTAATATTAATATGAATCTAAATCAGAATACCCTTTTTAATGATAAAGGAAATTTACATTTTGATAAATTCACGATTGTTTCATTCTCATGCTTTTCTTTTTCCCTTTTATTTATTTTTTCATATTTAATATCTTCCATTGCTAATATATATATATATTACATACATATGTAAGTGTACATTGTAAATTTTTGAACATGACAATATCAACTTAATTAAATGCTTCTTATGATGTCACTAATTCACAGGCAAAATTTTATCAATAATATCAGTTAGTAAAAGTGTACTATAATGTACTGTCTGTCATACGATAATTACATATTCGATTTATTTTGCCATATTAGATAGTTTATACATATATATAATCTACAATAAAACTCACCAGATAGGGTTTAATTATTATTAGAAAATATTAAATATATCAAGGGTAATATACCAAGCAAAATTTGGTGAATATTTAGGGCCACTTCACAAAATTCTATTTAATAAAGCAGGATCCTTCACAAAAATCAATTTAATAAAATAGGCCCTCCACAAAACTCAATTTGATAAATTGGGTCCCTTCACAAAATCACAAAATTCTTTATAATAAAACAGGTTCCTTCACAAAATTCCTTTTTATTCCATAAAAACTTACTATTTATTATTTATTTATTATTTTGTGGCATTTTAAAATGGGTAATTTGTAAACAAATAAGTTCAACAAAGAGGAAAATTTCAGCAAAAGGATTTAAAAAGTATTTTTTAATCTTGGTTCGAATTTGAGTAACTGGATTTAAACTTTCATTACAAAATGTTATTTTTCACAAAAATGTAATAAATTTCACAAAAATAACCTTTACTTTTCACAATTTTATTTAAATCAAATATCACATTTAAAATGTGTAGTAAATAATTGATAAAAAATATATGTTATAATGATAAATGTTATATTAAAAATGTCTTTTAAAGGATCCCCTTTTCTTTAAATTTCAGAACAGGGCCCTTCAAAAAAAATTTTATCTTAAAACAGGACAACTATATATTTAAAATTTCTTAATAGTAAAATAACTCCGTTTATTGGTGATTATAAAAGAAAAGCATATATGGAAAAATAAATCAAGTATGTAATTATCAAATGACAGACCGTGCATTACATTAAGTTCTTACCTTACACTTTTCACTAACTAATATAATTCTGAATATGAATTAGTGACAGAAGAAGCGTTTAATTAAGTTAATATATTCATGTTAACACATTTACAATTTAATCTATGTATAAAAAAATATATAAATATTTTAGTCTACTCTTGTAGCAACGACAAAGTAAACATATTTTAATAGATAATGATTAACATTGCTAATAAAAATGCATGTATATACTCTAAATAAGTACTTATTTTAATGGAAAACAATTCAGTCTTTAATCGAAATATTAATTTTCTTGAAAATGTGCTAGAACTCAAATATGAACTTTAATTTACACATTTACCAAAAGAAAAAAAAAAGGTGTTATAAAAAGTGTCTTTCATGAAATGAATATATATTTATAACACATGAAGCAAATAAAATACTTAATAGAAAAGAAAAAATAATGAGTTAAATGAATATTTTTCTTAATATTGAATTCTTAAAAAAAATAAAATAAGACTCTTATACTTAGGAATTATACATATTTTATATAACATGAATATTTTTATTGTACATTTTACGAATTATGAAATATATATTTTATGAATTATACACATTTTATTTCTTTTAAAAGACATTAAAAAAGCAGATGTTAGGGGGGGGGGGGGGTTAAAAATATTTTTTTTCTTTAAAAAGACAATATAATGAAATCTTTCAAAAGTATTGAAATGAAAGTGTCTTTCCTGAAATCTTTCAAAAGTATTGAAATGAAAGTGTCTTTCCTGAAATGAATATAACATATGAAATGGTTACATGAAGCAAATAAAATGTAACTTAAAAGGAGAGAAAAAATAGTGAATTACATTTATATTTTTCTTATTCAGTTGTTAATAATAATAAAAACTCTGATATTTATGAATTATTCATATTTTATTTTTATTAAGAGACATGAAAAGAAGGGGGGGGGGGTTAAATTTTTTTTTAATCTTTAAAAAGACAATATAATGAATGTTTTTAAAAGGATTAAAATGAAAGTGTCTTTCCTCAAATGAATATAATATTTATAACATATGAAATGTTACATGAACGTATATACATGGTTATATACACTATACACTCTAACTTATGGCTGAAATAAGTTTTGGGACGAACTCGGAAAGTTATGATGACGAATAGAAAATAAACCGAGTTCGTCATCCTTGACCGAGGTTAGTGACGTCACTCTGAGTGTCCCCGGGCTTTCTTAATAGAGCCGGTGTTGGTCGGACCCGCTGCCTTCTCTAACGGCAATCGTAATAACGATGTCCCAGCATTTATCCACGAAACCAAATCTCTTACATTTCGACGAATTATTACAATCCCTCGATTACATTCAAATTTTCAGCATCGATCATTACGTTGTGTTGTTATAGGAATGGGATTGGTATTCTTCTAATTTTGGTTTAAACACACCAGTAGCAAAATTTACCGGAGTGTTCTTTTTACCGCTTCAGAAAAATATTTCGATCGCCATATTTCTTTCAAAATTAATTAAAATAATATTTTATATACATAATTTTAAAGTTTTCTTAATGTTTCTCTACAGGGATATAAAATATACGATTGGATGACTTAGATTACAAATAGAAATGGATCAATAGAAAATAATGTTAAAAAAGGATTTATTTAAAAAAAGATCGCGAAACATTGAAAAACCGCTGCACGAAGCCCAGATAAATTTTATTGAAAAGAGGTAAAAATTTACTATATTGTGCTGAAGTATTGAAAAGAAATAGTTCTTAGTCATGTGGAGAAATCGCCACAGAATGCGAAAAAACGTTTACAATCGCATAAAAATTAAATACAAAAATTCCAAGTATGGCTCTCAAGTGCATTTGGACCTTCCTTCGTCTATCCGTAATTAAATTTGGAGACCTCAACATGCTATAGATTTTCCTAGCCATCACGTACATTCAAACACCACCCCCTTTCACACTAATCTTTATTATTGTTGATGACAACGGTAATAAAGTATTTCATCCGTTCTTACATTTTCCTTAAACTTCACTTTGAGTAAAAACATTCATCTAGACCGAAAAAAAGTGCACACAAAGATTTCCCTAATACAAAAGTGTTATAATCTTGCGTTCCCATAAAATGAAAAAGAAGGTATAAAAAAATCAAAAGTAAAATATTTCCTATTGATTTTCCTCCCAAACTCATGAACACACAAAAAGAAAGTATTTAAAAAAAAATTTCGTTTCTTTGTTTGCACGAGGAAAACACAATTTTAATGCATTACTCAAACTTTCAAAACCACATGACAGCACTGAGTTCTTTTAAAATACTTCTTGTAATTTTTTTGTAACTTTGAAAGTTAAATTATTTATAAAATGTTAAGTACTTGAAGTTTCTCTAGGTGTTTTAATGATGTGGATAGTTTTCAAATATTTTTGTATGAACAAAGTAATACAAATTTGCTGAAGTATAAATATATCTCTCTAGAAACGTAAAAGAAAAAAATATATATACATTGTTCTTCATCTTATTGACGTTTTTACAAAAAATTGAGATATTTAGATATTTTTTAAAAAATATGTTTGGTTTTGTACAAGAAATTAATAATTTAAGATTGCACATACAAAATTATCTACTGTTGAATAGCATTATTAAATGAAAAATTATACAGCATCAAAGTGTTAGGATACATGAAAAAAAAATGGTTAAACAATTTGAAAATTAAATGAATTAGTAACTTTGAATACGTTAAAGTTCAAATATTATAAATTATTATTATTAAGCAATCGAAATTTGTGACGATTTTTTTAAGTACATGATTATTTTACAATTGCGGAGAAACGAATAGATAAGAATGTAATCAAATAATAACCAAATGTCATTCTGTTATTATTAGAATAAAAATACGTTTAAAGAATTAGCACTAATTAAAAAGAACTAAAAATACAAAAATATGCTTCAAATCATAAAAGCTTAAATAATGAAAAGATTAATGAAAGATAAAAAAAAACATATTTTGCTAATTTGACAACTATAATTTTCTAAAACGAAAAAATCTACGCAAATTTAATTCTTAAAAGATATTAAAACTTTACGAAATAAAATGTATTAAAAAATAATGAACTTAGTTAAGATTAAAGTAGATTTAACAAAACAAAATTAATGAGCATAATATGAAAACAGACTTACCGAAATATCACCACGTGCAGAGTGAGAGTGGATGAAGAGACCCAGCAAACACATACCTTTCGGCACACGATCGGACCGCAGCCGGCAGTGTCGGTTTACTGTCGGCATCGGCACAGTGGTATCGGTCAAGTGCCGGTGGTATGTCGGCACCTGATACTAAAGAACCGTGCTTTCTCAAATGCCAGTTACTGTTATCGGTCCCCTATGGTTAGATATCGGCAAGCGACATAAATCGGCAAATGATGCTGGACCGATATCTGGTATCCGTTAATGGTCCGATTACATTTGCCAGTATCGGTCCGAATTTGGAATGTTTAGTCTTAGCCGTCAATTTTTTTTCAATTGTGATTAACCGGCATTTTTTAGGTAGATTTCGTAAAATATACTACCTATTACATTCGCCCCTAAGTTGGAATTTTGGAAAACATTTTGCAGATCTACGCCGATTATGACTCCCAGAACTATTCCCAGTTCAAAATATCTATCTATCTATCTATGTCACTGTTTTATAGATACGATAACAGCAATAATTCTGCACAAATATCTTCCAAACTGATACATAAAATCAAGGGGCATAAAATCTTGGTCAAGTTCGTTAATGGGCAAAATCAAACCAAGGGGAGGGGGAGGGGAATGGGGGGCTTTTTGTAAAAACAGAAATAACCCCATAATTTCTTAATTATGATACGTATCGAATCCGGTTAAAGTTATTTCTTCTAGGAAAAGGGCCGAAAAGATATGTATGACAAATTTTTGATATCATTAAAATTGGCCACAAAGGGGGTAAAAAGGGGGGTTTTAGATGAAAAAAATTCATAACTTCGCAAATTCACAAGATATCAAATCTGCTTAAATTTATTATAAATCCTCTTAATATTATCTAAAACTTTTATATTGACAAGTTTTTCATAGGACCAGCTCTTATAGCAAAAACAAAAAAAAAAAGATCCGTACCGACTCCGCCTGCAAACAAGTTAGGTTTCGAAGTGGGTAGTTCCAACTGCCGCATCATGGCAAAAAGGTCATTTCTTCCGCAATTCCCAACAAACAGGCGCCCTATGGTCTGCTTCTTCGAAATCTACCTGTGCCTGTCGGCCGAGCCGTCAGGGATTTCTTTTTCGATTGTGATTAAGTTTGAGATTTGTCACTAAATGCATGTTTTTTAAAATGATGTATATTATATATTTTTACTCTTCTTTTGAGGAATTAGTGTAACAATATCGAAAAAAATATTATTATTTATTTTTATTTTTATTTATTTTTATTTTTTAATAAAAATTGTGGAAATATAATAATTTTTATTTTTGAAAATGAAATGTAAAATGTATTCAATATTTTACACAAATTTTAAATAAGCATATTAGGCGTGATAACAAATACATATATGGAAGGAGATTTTCTGCTTTGTCACCCCCCCCCCCCCCCCGACGAACGAGCGCGGGGTCAGTCGATATTTAGATGATTAATCATATATTAATTACTACAACAATCTAATAAAATTAAATTCTAGAGTTTTATCTAACAATTTTTAATTACTGTATCATTAAACCTGTTTTATTGGTCATTTTAAAATAATAAAATTATGCAAGTATCCATATAATATTTTTATTAAACATGAAATAATAATGAATTTCTTGTAAGCATTTATCAAGAAAGTTTCGGACTTTGGGATAATTTGATGATGGTCAATGATATGAGATGCACTTTCGCAACCAAAAATTGATTATGACAAAGCGCCAATTACAAATGACAGAACTAACACGCCAAATCTGGGATGTTATCTGCTTTGTCTAAGGTGGGACCGTAGCAAAGGGAATGCGAAGCGATCACTGCGCGCGCATGCTTGCCAAACTGGATTTTGAAGAGGGGAAATTGCAACCATAGAATAGACGCTAGCGTTTTCATGTGTTGCCTGATTTGAGATGCGACACATGCTGAAGAAATAATAATAATGGTAAGTCTGCTTAATTTTGCTTTAGTTAAATCTAAATTAATCTGAATTAAGTTAATTATTTTTGCATACATATAATTGAATTGTTTAAAGATTTATTCTCTTTTAACGATTAACTTTGCGTAGGAATTATTGTTGTAGAAAATGATAAAAGGGTTAAATTAGAAAAATATGTTTATGGAGTTTTTATATTTTTATTACTTAAGTTTTTATGACATGTAGCATATTTTTAATAATTAATAATAATTAACGAATCTTGATAATAATTAACGAATTCCTTAAACGTTTCTTTATTATAATAAATGCAGAATGAGATTTGGTTATGTGTTTACATTCTTATCCATTTGATGCTCGACAATTTTACAATACTCGTGTAGTTCATGTATTTAAAAAAATAGTCAAAATTTTCGAATGCTTAGTAATGATAATTTGCATTTTATTGTATTTGAACTTTAATTTAATCAAAGTTACTAATTCATTCATTTTTTAAATTACTTAAAGCGATTTCTTTTTCACGTATCCTGAAACTTTTACGCTGCTGTATAAAAATGCCTTTCTAATACTATTCAAGAGCAGATGATTTCATTTGTGCTTTAAATTTATTAAATTTTAGTTATGCAAGATGTTTGAAGTTTAAATTATTGTTATTAAACTTGTTTAATACATTTCATTTCTATCAAATTTAAAATAAATTAATTTTAATTACATCAATGTATATAAATATTTGACATTTCCAATGTACATATACATGAGCGATTTTGAAAGTGTATATTTATATTTGAAAAGGAAAGATTTAGAAAAAAATTAATAGAAAAAGGAAAAACAATATTGTAAATAATGTTACTTTATTTTTAAAAAATGCAATTATGGAGCATCAAATTAGCTGTAATGCAATATATAAATGATTTAGAAAACATTTGTCCTTCTGTATAAATGAAAAAAAAAATAAAGAATTTAGTAAAAACTAAAAATAAGTAAATATGCAACATGTCATGCATATATATATATATATATATATATATATATATATATATATATATATATATATATGTATATTTAAATAAAGTTACAAAAATGTATTTTTCTAATCTTGCCCAGAAATTACATAAACTCTAAATTTTGTTTTTTTATATTTTTTAAAAAAGAGAATAATGTTTACTAAATTAAATTATGCAAAAATATTTAACTTAGTTGAGATGCTGATGGATTTAATAAGGCTAAAACAATTGAGCATAATTTTTTAGCAGACTTATCATTAGAGACATAAAAAATGATTTAGAAAATCACACAAACATTTATTTAAAGCGTTCATAAAATAAAATAATAACAAACAGGGTAGATTAAAATTTTTAACTATATTTTAAGTTATTTAAATTCATTTTTTATTTTCTGTGTAAAATTAAAGTTCGATTTTTTTAATTTATTAATAAATAGTAAATTATCGGAACGAAATTTAGTTTATTTGACTTAAAAAAAAATAATAAAAAAAATCTGAAAAAAATTTAGATGTTTTATAGTTTCCTAGAAAATATTTTATTTTTTTAAATCAAGTTTTACAGCGACACTTAGAAAGAAAAATGTATCTAAATTTTACTTATTGTATAATAAATTTGTTTTATGTAGCTTTATAGAACAAAAATCAAATTCATTTATAATACTTACCACATTTTGAAAGAGTGAAAAAAAAATATTTACTTTATAATTATTGCGTTTAGAAACACAGGATTCAGATATTGTTAAAGTATCTATGCTAATATAATGTAAAAAAGTAAAGCTTGAAGCAGTTTTTTTTAATGGCAGGGGCTATTACTAGTAAAACGGTATCCTTGAGGGGGGAGGGGGTTGCTTACATCTGAAAAATAAATTTCACCATTTTTAACGAATAATCAGTTTAAAAAAAATTAAGTACCATTAAGTGGAGTTACCCCCCTACCCCCTATTCTGCTGCTAGTTTCCAATAAAAGGGGTGCTTTCGTCAGCTTAATGCGTGCCGATATCGGACCACATACGACAATACTACGGATTTGTTATCAGTATACGGTCGGCACAGCATCTCGCCGTTGTTAGCGTTGCCGGTACCGGACCGCATTCGGTAGGTGTGCGGATAACTGCTGGTATACAATCGGCACAGCAAAGTGCCGTCGCTTCTACCGGCGTTGCCGATACCGGACCGACTGTGCGCCTATCTGTTGGGCGTCAGGCGTGCGACGTGTCGAAAAAGTTACGGAACCGGTACGGCAGCTGGTATCGTGCCGATACCGTCGGTAACAGCAAAGCGGCAATCGGCCGATTGCTTACCGATAGATCTGTGTTTGCTGGGGAATACCAGTGTTACATTTTCGCTCTTCAAAACTACTGGCTGTCTCAAGAGATGCGAAAATAGTAGAAAAATACACGTTAAAAGGGAAGAATGGTATGACTACAAAACTTTCATCCAGAGGGCAAAAACGATATCTGTGCTGGGTAACAGAGAAAATCTGTACTTTACATAAGATGTAGATATTCTGTTCAAAGTACTGTTGGATATCTATTAAAACAACAGGTTTTTTTCAGAGTCTGCGTACTTTACATTTCATATTGATATCACTATTTTAAAAATATTTTAACTTGCAATATATTATTAATAAATATATTTATAAACTTAAAGTTACGTTTACCAGCTACAGCGGTCCATTACGAGAGGGAACCGTGGCTACCTTTGTAGGTTTCCACATCCCTCGAGTTATGGCAAAGCAAGTACGGGTCGGAAAAGCCCTACTTAAGGCCTAGGGCCTGGCTCCCTTTTGGGGGACACCGGCCCGTCCGAAAGTGTTTAGTGGTGGATCCCACTAATAATGAGTTGCACGACGTATCGCAGCAATCTACGACGTCAACACATGGTTCCAAGGGTTGGAGGGTCCGCAGGTGGCGGTCCTCCGCCCTCTCGAAGCGCATACGGAGAGCCAAATCCAGTCGTGCGCGCTATAAGTCCCTCAGGACTTGGGTTCGATGGTCGAAGACGTGCCGGGCACATCTCAGGCGTCTGGCGACGCAGCCTAGTTTTACCAGCTACAACTCTGCATGTGAACATTCGCACTCTTGATTTGAGGTTCTAATCCCAGTACCGCTGAGATTTATTCTTTTAGACGCATTCGTACTAAAATATTTAGTTTTATCAAGGAAAATAACCCTTTTCTTTTTACTATGACGTCATTTTTACTCACTGAAGCATTTGGACTCCCTCTGAGATTAGCGTCTGAAACTCAGTATCAGCGGAATGAAAAAATATTGAAATGTAACAGCTTTATGAGTGAAACCTGTGTTTCTTTCTTAAACATTACGTCATCTTGTTTTCAAATTAAAACGAATTTATATATTTTTAATTGTAATAAGAAAATGATATCAGTAAAGATTATTAATTTCCATTATTTCCTTTTTTTTGTAAACTATAGAAGTAGTAACCCAACTGCAACTACTGTGATGATATTTAAAAAAAAATTTAAAATTAGAATTAAAATATATAAAAATGAGATTATTTAGAAAAAAGCTAGTGCGGGCACATCTACAGATGAACAGATTTCATTAAAGAAAATAGTATTAAAATTGTTTCAGTAGAATGTTCAGTGCATATGACTAAAAAATCAGATTTTTGTTTTAAATATATAGATTGTTAAGGAATAATAGTTTTAGAAAAATGAATCATTTTTAAACTGTGAAACACACAGAAAATGACAATGAATAAGTTGAAGCTAACCAAAACCATTCTTTTACTCAATCTAACAATTGGAATGAAAAGAAAGTTCCACGAAGAAAATCTGATGAAAAATTATTTCAATTACTAAGGACGCTAATAGCTTTAGATAGCAAATTATAAAAATAGACGAACTTGAATGGAAAACATTTTATATTCAGTAATTTCAAAGTATTCTTATTTTGCACTTTCACAATATCATCGTTATGAAAATAAATATCATAAATAAAATTTCTTAAACTAAATATCAGTAATTTTAATTCTAATAAAAAATCCAATCAAAAGGTCATTCATTTATCATTATCGGTGTTTTTCAGAACATGAGCACGAATGGCGGATTGGTGTAATATTATTTCCTATGTATTGATGTGGTGAACTTCCATCTTGGATATCCATATTATGAGAACATGGTAAATTAAAACAAGTTGAAAATTGTACGTCAAACATGACAAATGATGTACGTTCGTACTATAACTAATTTCGGTGAAATGAATTGTATCATCTGTCGTTATGATATGATTAATTTACGTAATAAAATAAGTATATTTTAAGTTGGCAACTTTTTATCTTTTGTTGACATTTACTGAAAATTCCAATGGGAAACTTAAGCCTAGCTTTGAAAACTTCAGAACTTGAAATCCATATTTAGACTCTTAATATGTGTGTCTCTGGAAACATCTATCCAAAAAATTGTCCATAGAATATATGATTGCTATAATTAAACAATCTTAATATACAAATTCGGTTTTTAAAATGAGTAATACGGAAATAATGTCACTCCATCTTAAATATGACATAATTACCATGGCAACCTAGAATCATTATCTATCATGGGGCATCGTTGATTTAATTACGTATGATTTTAAATAGTCTCAACAAAAAGTTTTACATTACAGATCACAAAAATGTACTTAAAAACTAACATGCACCAAAATACTAAAATAAAATTACACTAATGCAGATTACAAAAAAAAATAGCGAAAGACTTTTAAAATACTAAATAGGCGAAACACTTAAATTTTGTATATAAGATATTTTCATACTTAGTTGAAAGAGAGCACATTTTAATTTAAAATTGAGAACAACTGCAAACTTATTTAGATATGCTTTTCCAAATGTCAAACTAATTTGCATATCAAGCACATTTCTAAATCGAAATTTCTATAAATTTTTGAGATTTTTTTTTTTCAGTTTCTCAAGAATTGAAATGCGTTTCGAAATATTTCAAGATTTACTGAAATTTTTTTCTCTATTTATAAAAATAAATAGATTGAATTCTGTAAAATAAATTTTATACAAGTTTTATAAATAAACGATAATTTAACTTTCAAATATTTCAGAAAATATAATTTTCTTTGAATTTTCATTGAAATTTTTCTGTTTTAAGGTTAACGTTCAGAAACTAGTTATATTTAAAAGAAAATTATAAAATGGAAAAATAAATTTGAAAAACAGAAAGCTTTTTTTTTAAATATTTTAATATATTTCCTAAAACTATCCAACACTTTAATAAAAAAAATCGCAATATAGATATATATTGCGAAATTTTCCTTAGCATATTTAATTTAAATTGGATTTCAAATGTCTGAAATTGATAGAAATATGTTTTTGATATTCAATAAAGAAATTTCAATAGCTATATTTGATTGATGATTTAATAAATATGGATTTGCATAACTGTGAAAACAAAACCATTCTCTGACTTAAACAATATGCGAAAAAATATAAACTACTATTCTTAAGAACAATTTTTGTATTTAAAGTATTTCTAAACTTAGAGCGCGGACTTTTATTGATAATAACAGTAGTGATGAGCAAATTCTGCTGCATTAAATACACATTTCTAATTATTCTGCACATTTAGAACGATATCTATTTATATTTTTAAGGTGAGTTATAACCTTTTTCATGCAAAAAAATTCCAACTTACTTTAACATCATATCTGTGATAATCACAATTTCTTTCTCAAACTGTCCAGTAAATATTTCGTGAAAATTGTTTGTAAACTAAAGTTTGTAAACTAAGTTTGTAAACTAAAAGAATATCAATAATATAAACTTCGAGTGGTGTTTCTAGACTGGCTCAAACAGTGAATTATAAAAAAAAAATACTTAAAATAAGGTATACATTATATTTCTTTAATTTACAACTATTATTCTAACTGATAAATGAATCATACGAGTTGTAACTTTTCAACTGAGTGAAAAAGTGTTCAGACAGGATTTAAAACAGGGATTTTTGGAGCTTCCAATGCTTTACCAACTGAATTATCCTGGACAAATCTGGCGATTACAATTTACTCAGACAACCATTTCCTTAATGACAACTGGACTATTATTTGAAACCACACAACAAAATAAAACGCAGGTAACGGAATTCCAAGAAAACGTTCTATACATAATTATTTTCATTAATTTAACATAATTATTCTAATTGTTAAATGAATCAAACGAGTTGCAATTTTCTAAATGGGTGAAAAATGCCCAGGACAGGATTTGAACGAGTGATCTTTCGTTTTAACTGTCAATGCTCTGTCCACTGAACTATCCTGGAAAAATTTGACAAACACAATTCACTCAGGCAACCTTTTTAATAATGATATCTGGATAGATATTTGAAATCGCACAAGTAAATAGATCGCAAGTAACGGAGCTCCAAGAAAATGCTGGATACGTAACATATCTGTCTGGATAATTTTTCACGCACTGGGAATGTTACAACTCATATGATTTATTTACCAATTAGAATAATTGTGTTAAATTAATGAAGTGTAATTATGCATCCAACGTTTTTGGGAGTTCCGTTACCTGAAATTTATTATGTTGTGCTGTTTCAAGCAACACTCCAGTTGTGATTATCTAAAAGGTTGTCTGAGTGAATTCTGTTCACCAGATTTTGACCAGAATACTTCTGTTATCAGAGCATTGGTAGCTTAAACCAAAGATAACTGGTTCAAACCCTGGTCTGAACATTTTTCACTCGGTTGGAAAATTACAACTCGTATCATTCATTTAATAATTAAAAGAAGAGTGTTAAATTAATGTAGTGCAATTAATACCATATTGTTAAAAAATAATATATTGTTAAAAATATGTAAAACAGATACAGTTGAAATTTATTGTAAACTTTTAAATGTGTGCAAAAAAAAAAAGATACAGAAAATAATTACAGTGACCTTTCAGTTATGTGCAAATTTAGTTACGTCCCGCCACGCGGATAAGGGGAATAATACAATCGGCCTCTCGCAAGTGCTACTTGTATGCGCGAACATTTTTCGTTATCATTTTGACTGAACGGAATAGTTTTTTGTAAAATAATTTGTTGAAGGTGTCAATAGTGTTAAATCGGTGCATATGCTAAGCTTATAAATTTGCATAGACTGTCTCTTTCATCGCAACCAGTTCGTAGTAAATGATGCCTTCATTCTTCCACATTCTTCTCTGGACAGCATCGGGAGTTTTTATATTCTCATTGACCTTCAATCATTTACCGTCAAGGAGAATAGCAACAATTATGTTAGAAATGCTCTTTTTAGGTGTATTCGTAATTATATAAATACGTAGCACCCATAGTCGTCGTCTGGTCCGTCCGTCTGTCTGTCCGTCCGTCCGCCTGTCCGCATATAACAAAAACTACCCAATCGAATGGTTTGAAATTTAAGATATATAATCGTTGCAAAATTTTGATGAGTCATTTCAAATTTTATGAAAATCAAATCAGAACTTAAAAAGATATTAATAAAAATTTTCTTTATTCTATTAAATCCTATCATACGTAATCTATATAGTAAAAACGCAAGTCATGTGACTGAGGAAAACAAATATGCGCTAACCACATCTTTTTCCCTATGCCAAGCGGCCATTTTTATTCAAAATTAATTTTTCGAATAAAATAGCATAAAAGTTGCATTTTTAGAAAGATCATCGAAGAAAATGGTTTGTTTGAGAGATGAGTTACATTAAAATATGTATAGATTCTGAGATAACTTCAGTGAAAATTAGGTTAACCGCCGAATATCTCAATCCATTAAAGTAAATATACAAGAGATTTATAAAACGTGAGTCATAGAAATATTAAACCATGGCGGTACACTGTAAAAAATGACCAATGTTTCTTATTTTATGAAAATATGCTATAACCACGAATGAAAATATAATATAATCTTCTGAGTTATCCGAAATTTCAAATAGCATGTTACATTGTCTTTTGAATCCCCAGAAACGAATACATTTTCAAAATTTAAAGAATAATTTATAAAAACAAATTATATTTAGCTGCCCGAATTTTTCAGAAACGTTTCCGAAGGGTTTTTAAAGTGTATTAATTAGTGTCTTCAGGCTGGAATACCTGTTTTTCGAATGCTATCCATTCTCAAGTACACGTTCTCAGCCGCATAAGTTAATTTATACATGAAAGAGTAAAGAACTTTATGTATTTTAATGTTATTGTTAACGCTGTTAATTTTGCATGTTTGTCTGTTAAACATTTTTTTTTTTTTGAGCATGAAAATGTTTACTTCAGAATGGATAGCATTCGAAAAACAGGTATTCCGGGCTGAGGACACTAATTAATACACTAAAAAATCCCTTCGGAAACGTTTCTGAAAAATTCGGGCAGCTAAAAATAATTTGTTTTTATAAATTATTCTTTAAATTTTGAAAATGTATTCGTTTCTGGGGATTCAAAAGACAATGTAACATGCTATTTGAAATTTCGGATAACTCAGAAGATTATAGTATATTTTCGTTCGTGGTTATAGCATATTTTCATAAAATAAGAAACATTGGTCATTTTTTACAGTGTAATCATTCTCAAAGCAAGTTCTCCATGGTAAATTTTATAGCGCTGTCTGGTGCTGAAATAAAATAGCATCTGTAAATATGGCATACGTAGTAAGAAAAAAAAGCATCCTCATTTCGCTCATAGCAGATGATCTAATTTATTCCACTTAAATAATAACGATAATTATTTCTTTTTACATTGAAAAACTAGCTATAGCACGAAACGAACGCACCTCATTTGTCACGTTTAACATACAATTACCAACTTGTTTCTGATTGACATTCCGTAGCTTGACATTCTGTACTAATAATTTAAAAGAAGAAATAACCAACTCTAGCAATTAAAATAAATGTCTTATTTCTTAAGCTAATGTAAGCATGCCTTAATTTGTAAATTTTTCATCGTTATAAAATCATTTACGTGTTTGGGTTTCTAGCGTAAACCGGTAACTTGATTCTGGACTTCTTAATGAAAAATGCGTCTGCTTTTAGCATAGAATTGGTCACTGCTGCCTATATGGAATTTCAGCGGAGTTGTGAAAGGAGTTGATGAATTTTAGAATAAATTGTTTTATATGTGATATTAAGACAGGTGTTTATAACTTTATCAGATTGCATACAATATTTGCCATAATATTCTATTATTTCTATAGTAATAATGTTATGTTTTTACACGGATATGTGAAAATCAACATTCTTTTATTTAAAATATAGGCTTCAATAATTTGGTAGTGTTTTTTTTCCCTTGAGCGTCAGATGAGAAAAAATGGTATGAGACAGAATTATTTACACTTTAAATTTTTGTTTTACATAATTGTTTTTACTGAAGTATAACAGTTTCGTGCATAAATTATAGAATTTTAACCAATAGCTTAATGCAAAATAGGATACATTTCTTAAAATGTGACAAGAAATCAAATTTAAATACATTTATGTATGCTATTACAAAAATCGAACATCGATTTTATTGCTTTAAGAATCATAACATTTCGAATAGAATACTGCATTTGTAGCTTGGGATTGAAACTCAAGGTTGACTTAAGTCAATTTATTAATGGTGATATGAATTATAAATGATGATTTATTATTCTAAGAGTCAAATGTTGCTTTATTATTTATCGATCTTATTTTTATTAGCATAAAATGTATATATACGATAGTTGAGGGTTTAAATCATGTCAACTATAATTTTGTGTCAAAACTTGAATGTGACACCAAGATTTGTGTAATATTTAGGGGATGACAATAAAGGTTAAGACACAAGAATGGTTATAAAAATAGTTGATTGGAATAAATATATATATTCCATCACAAAATGTTATTTTTTATTACATGTATACTGTAAAGAAATACAAATGCTTTCTTCTTAAGGGTTTATGAAAGTATAATATAACCGGTTCCGTGTTACCCGAAATTCCAAAAAGCATTCCTTTATGGTTAAAAGCATCTGAATGTAATAAGTTTTCGAAGCATTTTTGAAACATTTTTTTTCTGTCTGTTATTTTTGAAAACATTTACGAGTAGTTTTTATTATGTACTACTCTGCTTTCTCTACCGAGAATATCGATATTTCGGATTACATCAATTTTCAAGTAAACATTTCCAGCTGCGTAATATAATTTATCCCTGCAACAGAAACAAAATAATATTTGTTTTAATAAATAATGTTAATGTTAATGTTAATGCTATTAATTTTACTGTTAATAGTAATGCTATTAATTCATCATGTTTGTTTAACATGATAATGTTTACTTGGGAATTGACAGTATATGAAAAAATTATATTTCAGGTTAACAAAAATGATTATTATACTGTAAAAACTACTCGAAAATGGTTACGAAACGTTACGAAAATGTAACTTCTGTGAAACAGAAGTATGTATGTAAACATTAAACTAATTACTCATCTAGGCGGATATATACTTTATAACAAATCAAATTGGCGGACCAAGAAGGCCGATTATAATAAAATTTCGTGTTCAAAGATGTGTCGACCTAGCATGCAAATGATTAATTAAAATTTGGGTTCCAACGAATTAATAGCAAGAGATGTAGCGCATCAAAACTGCCCATCCAGCAGATTTACATAAGGAGTGATTCTCGATTTGATGTTCAAAATGTCGATTGCAGATATCTTACGTCGATTGCAACAATGCCTTGCCGAAGAATTTGTGCTCCTTACGTGCATATTTCACAGTTTGAAAGAGGTCTTGTCATCTGATAGAAAGAGGCTGGATGAGTAAATCAAAGAATTTCTCGACATCTGAGTTGAAATGATGCGGCGATTAGACGATACTGGCAGGATTTGATTATGGACAGCAAAATAAACTTTTCTTTCGGAAATGCTATTTTAAATCTAAAAAAAAAAAAAAAATTGATTTCCGTGGTGCTGAAGATAAAGGAACGCTTTTCGAAATCGTTAGTAAATCGGAATGGGTTACATTATATTTTCGTAAACTTTAAGAAAGGTAAGAGTTAGATTAAGAACAATTTGTCTTTTCTGATAAGTGCACCAAAATTCTAAACAAGCGTTTCACTTAGTAAGTGGGTTTTTAGATATTTAAGTAATTAATACATATTCAGTCAAATATCTATGCTACCATAATGTATTACAACCTCAAAATCTCTGTTTTCCGAATGTCAAATTTTACAGTCTATAATAAATTATATGTAATATTCATGAAGTAGTTGTAACTTAATTCTTAACAAAAATTTTAACTCTCACTTTATTTTATTAAAATAAAAAAGTCACGAATTTAGTCATGATTGAAACTCATAAGCGTAGTTTCATAATTATTTCTAAGCAAAAATAAATACTGAAAGACATGTAAATATTTAAAATTTCAAGCAAACGAGTCATAAAAAACTATCGATATGCTTATCCTTTACTCAGGTTACAGTGACTTTTATTCCATATTAAGAGATAGATTTTGTATGACCATCTGCGATCCTTTCATTCACGTCCCTTGTTATATAACACCATTTTATTTAATTTCCCCTCTTTTTGTCAAAAAGAAGATTGATTGTTCCCTTTTGACATATACTTTTATGACATATTCAATGCAGTGAAAAATAATAAACTTAACAATCGTTTTCAGAATCCCCCAAAAAATGTTTTGATTGTTCCCTTTTGACATATACTTTTATGACATATTCAATGCAGTGAAAAATAATAAACTTAACAATCGTTTTCAGAATCCCCCAAAAAATGTTTTGAGTGCTAAATATCAACGAATAAATTTCTAACGTATTATCTAACATAATCATATCTTTTTAATGATTTTTATTTTTAAATATTAGTGCAGTAGAACCCCGATTATCCGAATCCCGGTTTTCCGAAAATCGGCTTAACCGAAAGACCTCAAAACTCTTTATATATATATATATATATATATATATATATGAAAAATTTATTTTTAAACAAGCATGCTGTTTATGAAATAAATAAACAGCGTCAATTTACTTATTTGGACTATTGCGCAAATGCAGGAATTTTATTGCATAGCCACATACAACACTTCATTTCTTTACAAAATATATTGGGATTTTTGTTTCTTTTTCAACTTCGCATTGCTTCAATGCTGCTTTAACACGCTACTTTTTATATAACCCTGTTGCATCTGACCCTGTTGTATTTGACCCTATTGTATCTTCCTTCTCTTCAATATATTGAGGTGCCAATATCAACTTTTTCAACTCGTTGAGCTCTTCATGCTTATAAAAACCCGTTTGTATTTTAAAATATAACCCATCGTAAATGAAGTTTGGAGGAAATCAAAACACGTGTAAACAGGAAGGGGAAATCGAATAGAATACAATCTCTGCAAGCACTAACGCTTTACCTAACTGTGGGGAAGTGAAAAGGGTGAGTTGTGTCATCTGGTAGAATAAAATTAGGAAGCCTCCCGGTTGCAAATTCACAATCACTCAACGTCCTACGCACTTGACGTACCAAGCTCATGAAAATGAGATCATTTCCTGTTTTGTAAACAGTTACATTAAATAAACAATAATTGTTTTTATAAAATAAACTTAGAAAGAAGTAAAAATACATTTTATAATACATGATGTTATTTGCATTTTTTACCTTTTATACTACTTTATTTAATCTCGAATAAACACGGATACTTATTTATTATATTTAGTTAAACGCTTTTTCACTTTTAAATTATTTTCAAAAAAAGAAAAATCTTATACAGTTTGTTCAGCATTGATAGAATGAGATACATTCTAAAGGGATAATACAGCACTGCAATAACACCAAATTCAATAAAATAATTAGTGCATGCAATTTTTGTAAGAAAACAAAGAAGATATAAATGAATTAAGTAAAATCATCTCTTAGCTTGTTCAGTAAAAATTTCACTGAATGGAACAGTGAAGCAATATTTTATGATTGAGTACTTCAATAAGATACATTGAATATCAGATATTGAGATCAGATATATTGTATATTCAATAAGATATATTGAATATTATTCTCTATCCCTGGGTTTGAGTCTCGAATTGGTTTATCTAACGTAATAAGAGATGGCAGCACCATACACTGATTAAATGAAAAAAGATACGATTTGCCTCCCTCTTACAGAAATGCATTTTGAGCGGCTGTAACTTTGAGGTGTGTCGAATGGTTTTTTTAATGGCACAAAAGCAAAATGAATAAAATATTGTTGAGTTTTGTATGATTTTCACCTATCTTATTGAAATATATTATTTTCATGTATTCGGAATGGCGATAATATAAAATCGGGTAAATTTTTGTTTATCGAATCGCCGTCGTTTGCGATACCACATTATAAAACATGCAAGGAAGAGTTCTGAAAAAAAAATAATAAAAGATGAATTTTTATTGGATATTTTTTTATAAAGCAAAAACTTTGAGGGGGAGGGGTCCATTACTGTTATGTCACATTTACCAATTTATCAATCAGCAACAAAACAGTTATCTTAGCATTTCCTCAACAAGTAATTAAGGTAAATATAATAAACATTCATCTATTTATTGTGATCATTTTAAGACAGGTAAAGTTATAAAGCGGATCTGAAATATTAAATAATGCACATGTTCACAATATATATGCATACATACGCATTATAATTAGTCAGAAATACTTCTTACATAAACAAGAAATGTGCGGTCGAAATGTCGAAGTAGTTTCAACCGTTTGCAAATTCGTGTAAGACACGCGAATGAATGCTACAGTTCATTTTCTCGCCAAACCGTTTGGCGTCAAGTGCGTAGGACGTTGAGTGATTGTGAATTTGCATCCCGGTTATCCGAAAATTCCTATGGAACCACGTTTAACCGAAAATCCTTTGGTCCCATGCTTTTCGGATAACCGGAGTTTACTGTATTTAAAATGGAAAAACTAAAATAAATATCCCCCTCAATATTATGTGATACATTAATCAATAATCATCAGTTTCATTTATTTTTTATTTTATTTTTTAAATATATCTTTTATTCATTATTCTAATACAATAAATTTATTAGCATATTTTGTTCAATTATCTGTCTTAAGACAGTATTTGTTTTTAAACATCATCCAATAATGTAATAAATTATTATATAATTGTATGTATTTACCAATAGTCAGCAGCACCTCATTGATTTATTCTTTTGAATTCATGGTGGAGTTCAATTTTAAATTTTCTATAGAGGGTGCTGGTTTTATATATTGGGGTATGTGCTTGGCTATGTATTACCTGCTGTTTCTTGATCCATGGTCCATCATTTTTTAAATAACTTTTCTTTTCTTTATTTTTTTTGGCAACATATGCTTAAAAGTACAATGATTGTAATATAAGCTGACTCAAGTTTGGATTTTGCTTTCAAATGGGGTAATTTCATATTTTATTTTTTCCCTCTATCCTTTTAATCATGTTGTATTTTGAACTTAACTGTTGTTTCATTGTGTATTTCTGTACATTCTGGGTGTGGTTGTCCCAAATTCATATTCTTTAGCTATTGTATGGCTAATATGAAGATGAAACCACACATTTTATTTGTAAAAAAATTTGGCATTTGGGACCTGAAGATTCTGTCTAAATTCCACAAATTTCTATTATTCAATTTCTGTTATTCAATTTCTGTTTTTTTTTTTTATGCTTTTGGTATCTAAGTTCAGTTTGTTGGGGGGGATCTGTTTTGTTGTCATTTAGTTATTTTACTTTTATTCATAATTTCATAGTTTTTGTTGGTGGTTGTAACGTTCATTTAATGGTTCATATATATATAAACGTTCATATATATATATATATATATATATATATATATATGTATATGTAATCGAATAGCGTTTTCGATTTTTTAGGAATGGAGAAAGATCTTTCAGAAAATATTGCCAAATTTGACGATTTGAACCGAATTTCCAGCGCGACAGTGCGGGAAAAGACAAAAACCTGTTGTCACGTGACAAAAATCGCTTATAACGCAATAAATAATTTATTTATCGAAAATGAAAAACGCCATTTAATTCCAAATACTTCAACAGTCACCCCTGCCAATTTTATGACTTTACGTTTAAAAATGAATCAGAAGACGTGTCAGGAAGTTTCGCGTTTGTTGAGCAAGGATTTTGAGAACCGCCTGAGACATATTTTACAAACAAGTTAATTTTATTTGTAATTTACAAAAAAAGGTAAAGGCAAAGAAAAAGGAAAGTTTTCAAATGTATATTTTAGCGCATAAAATCGAAATTATTATTATTATTATTATTATCATTATTTTAATACTTTCATCTAATAGCACGCTTTAAACAATGAAAATTATTTTGAAAAAATAATTTTCTTACCTCTTATAATCAAAATATCAACTACTTAGCACTGGCGTTCTACTTTCTAGGTTATGAAAGACTTTTATATGCTGGCTGGAAACCTCCGCTTTAGATCTTCAATTAGTCGAAATTAAGCATAGGGTATGAATTAAACATTAGAAAAAAATTTTAAAGAAATGTTTATAAACGGGGTCATAGCCCCAATAAATATGAGGGTTGTGGCTCGAGGTGAGGAGTGAAAGACTAAAATTTAAAGTTATGCATTGAGAGGGTGGCAGAAGTTAGAAAGGTAAAAAATGAGCTGCGCACAAAACGTTCAAGGGGCCCTACACCGGGCCCCGGGGGCCAGAGTCTTAACTGGAATATAGAAATGGTGGAATAACTCCATTTCTGTATTCAATTTTTAATTTTTTCCCTCCATTTCCATATTCCACCATAGGGAATATCTAAATTGAGAAAAGGCCCCAAAAATGAAGAAGATTGGATTGAAAGGGGACAAGTTATTAACAATTTAGAAAAAACTCAACGGGCTCCGTACCGGGCCTCAGGGGCCAGGGTCTGAATTGGAATCTAGAAATGGAGGAACAGCTAAATGGAGAAAAGGCCCCCAAACCGAAGAAGATCGGATATAAAGGGTGCAAGTTATTAACAATTTAGGGTAAAAATATTAAAGGGAGGCCAGGAGGCCCGAGTCATAAAAAAAATAAAACATCTAAGCCTTAGACGCATGAGGACTTGCCTTGGACTATCCGTACCCAAATTTTCAGACTTCTACGCTTGGTAGATTTCGGTAGCCATCGCACAAACATACACACTCACAGACAAACAACTTTATTTTATTAGTATAGATTTCATCGACAAGTAATGATTTAAAATGCTCCGTGGAATTTATTTTACTTATTATTTTGTTACATCCTATTATTAAAAGGGAATTTAAACGATCGCTTTAACTATGATGCAGCTGCGAAACTTTCACGTCAATATCTCTTAAATAACTTTAAAATATACTTGCTAATTCTATTTAATATAACCTTACCTATTCTGTAAAAGCATTTAGTAAACAAATGTTGATCATTAATAAAAAATTCTGTCACTACTTTTAAGCCAACCAACTTTTTATTATCTTCTCTTTAGGTCGACTTTTCTTTTACCTAAATAAGTATCTATACCAGCAAGAAAATACAAAGAAAGATCCAGTCCCAGATACACGAAGATGGTCGACAGATGAAATATTGTTAGTAGTACCCATTTATCTTTACTTTTTTGAAAACTTTTTTGGCGCTTTTTTTATTATTATAACAGCAAATAATGCTCGAAAAAGCGATATAATTTACAGTTACGGGTTGCTTGATTTTATATTTTTAACTTGTTTGTATATCAGTATCGAAGGCACTTATTAAATTACACGATGTGTTTAATTGATGTTTTATATCAGGTAAAAAATAGCAATACTTAAAGAATAGTAATAGCAGATCTTTATTCAAAGTTAATAAAATATGTTTTAGTTTTTAAATATTTTACGCTCTTAAAAATGAATGATTAAAAGTGCCCAATATTACGTTTTAGTTATTATTTTCTCAGTTTATTAAAGATGCTAGTATGAATAAATGTTTAAATTTGTGAATGTACTAGGATTGTGAGAGCTTTAGATTAATTTTTGTATATCCTAAGATAATGTTTATTTCCATTCATTCATTGCGAAAGCAACTGAAACTTTTAAGAAAGTTTTGACCAAATGTAACCGAACACCAGAAAAATTACATCGAAATTCCTTTAGAGTGATTTAAGTTTAATATCAAAATTGTGTATTTTTTATAGATTGTATGTGCGTGTGTGTACTGTGTATTAGTTTCCTTTTAATACTAACAATAATCTTGTTAAAACTGTATTCTATCCCTAAGCCTGGAAAAATGTGCTCTCTTCTTTTATATCCATTTTATAATTTTACTAATTGTTATTAAATTTTCTTCGAAACTATTTAGTTCATTGGGAATTCAATGAACTGTATTTCCATTATGTTAATGTTGCAATGTGTACAACAGTTTTTACAGTCCATTTCTTTTAATTGTATTACGAAATCTTTTTTATACTTAATTTTTTTTCCATTGTTTACTAAATATAAATCTATATCTAAAACTCCTAGAAGATTCAAGAACTTCACATTAATTTATAAGGCTTTTTATTTTTTTTTTTAGTTTTTCTTACAAATAAAAAACATTAGAGAATAATATTATATAATACTGCGTGTTATGGTTAGGTATCTTATCCGTTTGAGCATTTCACAAACATATTTAATTTTTATTTTCTGATGGTAATTTTGTTGATTTGCTTCAACTTTCGGCATAATTTTCTTTGATTTACAACGTAAGCAGAAAACACAAATATTACATTTTTGTTTTACCTAAAGTGATTAAAAAATTAGTCTGATGTAATATTGTAGTACCTTTTAATTAAAGAATAATTTAATTGATTTAATTTTTTCAAAAGAATTATTAGTCAATTTAATAAATCTTATTAAATAACTATTGCAATTTAATGCACTCTCAATCTCTAGAAAGTAAAAAAAAAATATATATATATATATATTTTGGTCAAAATAAAATTACCAATTCAACAAAATGCAAATTAAATAAAATGTCATTTTATCATTAAACATAAAATGAACGAAATGCATTTAATATTAATCTAATTATTTAATAGCTATTTTACCAGAAGCTATTGCGGAACAGGAAACTCGAATTTTTGTTTATAGTAATTAACTATTTAATGCATTTAATTTCTGAAAACTAGGTCAACTGTTTAATCAAATATGTTAGACGGTAAATCTATTGAAATTCTTTTAAATTCAAATCTTTAAATATGCAATAAATTGCAATATTTTTTATAGTGTGGCTAGAAATTCGATAAAAAAAATAATCTAAGAAAATGTTTTAAAGTATAGCACTATTTTAAAATATTTTCCTAGGTTCTTTTAAAGAGTGAAAAATAAACTTAACAAATTCAATATATGCCTTATTGCAAACCTCCCATAAAATTTAAGAAAAAAAAAATCATAGTATGTTGGAAAATAAATCCAATAAAACCTCATTAACAATTGGGTGTATGTGAAATCTCGTTCACCAACGCTGTTGGGTTATCGGAATATTATATAGGAATGACAAATAGAAAGTTCAAGACGAAAATTAAAGAAATGCATCAGGTATTAAATACAACAGGAAACCTACAGGTTTAGCCAGACTACACAACACAGTAGATTTACATATTCATTTACAAAATAGTAAAGTATAAAGATTTTATTCCTCATCCATTATTCGCAAAATGATACAAATCTATACACGCAGTGAGAGCATATGCAATGAATCAAAGTCCTTTGAGTTGATTAGAATTTGACGCGAGATGCTCCATAAATTTAAAAATATAATAAAATAAATCATGTTTACATATGATCATTTTTATTAATGCACCTGCTTTCGTGATACCTCATACCTCGTGATGTTTATTTATCAAGTACATATTTCAAGTGTTTATATTCCAACAGCAGAACTTAACATTCTCCAAAATTTTAGTGTTGCGTGATTGTTAGTATATCGTATCGTAATTGTAATCGTAGCATTACATCTTAAATTTTATTGGATGATACTTTTGTGTAAGCTTTCTTGCACGTCCGGGAACATGACTGCAGAATCCCAGACGAATTTATAAAATATAAGTGATGTTCAATTTTCAGTCAGTTACTATGTTTTTGTCATTGTGTAATGTTCTTGTGTAACTCAATATATATTCGATCCAAGGCCTCGCCTGTTTATTTGCTTTGTTATTTCATCAGCAGAGCTTGGTTTAATTCGCAGACAGAGTGACGCTAGGCCCTTTTAATATTTATTGCTGTGGTTTTGAGAGAGAAAATTTATTTTTCTTTTGTTTCTGTTTTTTTTTTACCCAGCGATGGAAAGTGAAAAAGAATTATACGGAGTTGCTCTTTTTGACGGCGACGGTAGGAATTTTTCTGTTTGGAAAAGGCGTGTTAAAGCCATATTGGTGGCGAAAGATTTGGATAAGTTTTTAGACAATGAAGCGACAACTGAAACTGCCGAAGTTGTAAAATCTAAAAAGGCTTATGCTTTATTATTATCGCTTTTAAGCTATGGGGTGCTTGCGTCATTGCAAGAAGAAAACACTGCGCATAAGATATGGAATAAATTAGAACGAACATATGATACCAAGCGTGCAGTTAATCAAATTTTAATTAGAAAGAGGTTAGCAACTATTAAAAAGGATCGTGTTGTATCTATGAGAAGTCACATTGATGAAATAAATTAATTAATTGCGGAACTTAAATTTTCCGGTGCTGAAGTAAGTGAAATCGATACTATTGTTTATATTCTAATGTCGTTGCCTCAAGAATTTGAAAATGTTAAAACTGCGTTAGAAAATCAACCGAATACTGTTTTGACTTTAGATTTTGTCACACAACGGCTGTTAGATGCTGAAGCACTTCTGCTCGACTCAAAGAAAGAAAAAGTGCAGTCCAAAACTGCTCATGATAATACCGCGTTTGTATCAACTCGCAAAGAATATGTGTGCAAAAACTGTAATTCAAAGAGGCACATAGCTAAATATTGTAGAAAGAAACTTACTTGTTTCAAATGTGGACTTCCTGGCCATTTTAAACGAAACTGTAAAGCTGTTAAAAATTCAAATGAGGAAAAATTTGCTTCTTCAGCGGTATCTTTTGTTGCGGGGAACGTTAAAAAGAATGAATTTATAGTGGATTCTGGAGCGACTTCCCATATGTGCTCTAATGAGAAATATTTCACGTCTTTACAACCATCTTCAGGAACTATTAAGTGTGCGTCGAAAACAACGAATCTTGAAATTAAAGGTGTTGGAAATATTATTGGAAAATTATCAAACGGAATGGAAATTACACTAAATAATGTTCTTTACATACCAGATTTAAGTAGACAGTTGATTTCCGTTAGAAAAATCGAAAACGCAAATTATGCAGTTATTTTCAAGAATGAAAAGGTGTCCATAGAAAAAGGAAGAAATCGTTTTTGTTTTGGTGAACGTGATTCAAATGGACAATATGTTAGTTATTTTGTCCCAGATTATGAAACTGTTCTCACATCAAAAGAAAGTGATTCTGAAATTTGGCATCGCAGAATGGGCCATCCAAGCGCCAAAGTGTTGAAGGAAATGAAACTTCCAATACCACTTTCTTTTTGTGATGTTTGTGTTCGAGCAAAACAGAGTGCAACACCAATGGGAAGAGGACCTAGGAAAATAGAAAGTACTCCAATGACTGCTATTCATTCTTACATATGTGGCCCTAATGTTCCGAAAACTTTTTCTGGTGAATGCTATTTTATGACTATCATAGATGATTTTTCACGATTTACTGAAGTTCGATTATTGAAGCATAAAGTGAAGCTTCAGAGGAATTGAAAGTTTTCTTAAAAACTAATCCTACAGTAAAGAAAATCAGATGTGATAACGGAAAAGAATATTTAAGCAATGATTTAGTGAATTTTACTCGAGATCTTGGTATAGTGATTGATCTCGCTCCTCCATACACTCCAACTTTGAATGGAGTTGCTGAAAGATGCATTAGATTGCTCTTGGATATAGGAAGGGCTTTAATTGCTAAATCACATTTACCTAAGACTTTTTGGGGTCAAGCTATTCTTACAGCAGCTTACTTGAAAAATCGAATGCCAAGCAGCTCCATTGAGAACTTAACGCCGTATTTCTTAAAATTTGGAGAAGATCCCGATTTGAAGCACATACGTGTTTTTGATGCAGTGCCTACATGTTAATTCCTTCTGTTCATCGTAAGAAGCTTGATGATAAGTCTAAACATATGATCTTCATAGGTTATTCTTCAATGGGATATCGATTGCTAGATCCTGAGACGAAACGCATAACTATTTCAAGAAATGTCAAATTTGATGAAGAGAAGAAGCATACCATAAACTCAAAGCAACACATAGTGGAAAATTCAGAATTGACTGATTGTGAAATTAACCCAGATGCTCAAGAAAGAACTAGTGAAGAATCAGAGGATTCTGAAGAGAAAGAAGATAAAATGAGAAAATCCGAGACATCAAGAAAACAACCTATTCGGTATCCAGCTCCTGAGGTGAATGAAGCATTACTTTGCCAACAAGAAACTTTATCTTTTGATGAGATCAAATTTTTCCCTGTTGATGAACAACGTTTATGGAAGAGCTATGGATGCAGAGATAGAAAGCATGAAAATCAACAACGTCTGGGATCTCGAAAAATTACCACCTGACAAACAAGCTATTTCCTGCAAATGGGTGTATACCATCAAAAGAGATGGACGTTATAAGGCTCGCCTTGTAGCCTGTGGATTTATGCAAAAAGAAGGACTAGACTATAGTGAAACTTTCGCCCCTGTAATAAGTATGCCTGCTTTACGTTTAGTGCTTTTTGTGATTTTAAATGATGACTTACATGCATTTGTTTTGGATGTAAAAACAGCTTTCCTGAATGGTAAGTTAAATGAACTTGTTTTTATGGATCAGCCGTAAGGCTATGATGACAAAAGTGGGTTAAAATGTAAACTCAAACGGAGTTTATATGGCCTGAAACAGGCCCCACGACAATGGTTTGAAAGGTTTCTTGAATTTGTTTCAAAATTAAAATTTAAATCTCTTGATAATGAACCATGTATTTTTATTGGTTATAGTAATGGTCATAAAATAATTATTGCTCTGTATGTTGATGATATGCTTATAGCAGGTTCAGATTTAAATGAATCTAATGTAGTTATTTCTTTACTCTCTAAAACGTTTCATATGTCAAAATCAGAATGTGTTTCAGAATTTCTGGGTATTCAAATGAAATTTAAATCTGATAGTTTAATAATGGATCAAGAATCTTATATAATTAAATTGTTAAGTAAATTTAATGTGCTAGAATGTAAACCTAGTGATATTCCTATTTCTCCTAAATCCACTCCATCTGATTTCAAAAATGGAAAAACATTTAATGGTCCATACCGTGAACTTGTAGGTTGTTTATTGTACTTAGCATATATTTCACGACCTGATATTTTATATAGTGTTAATTGTTTGAGTCAAATGCAGGAAAATCCTATTGAAGTTGCATGGATTGCACGAAAGAAAATCTTAAGATATTTGAAAGGAACTTTGTCCTTAAAACTGGTGTATAAAAAGCAAAAATCTGATCCTAAATTATCTATGTATGTTGATTCTGATTGGGGGCGACAAATGATAGAAAATCAGTATCAGGTTACATTTTAATGTTTTGTAACATGCCTGTTCTCTGGTGTTGTAATAAACAAAAATCAGTTGCATTATCTTCAACTGAAGCTGAAGTCATTGCCTTAACTAAAAGTTTGCAAGACCTGTTGTGGTTCAAAAATATTGCTTGTGAAATTGTAAGTATTAAGGATTTAGTTATTTTAGAGGATAATCAGTCTTGCATAAAATGTATCAGTAATGAAAGTAGCTATGGTAGAATGAAACATATAGATATAAAACTAAAATTTGTTCGTAATGTTGTAAAAGAAAATAATATCAAAATTGAATATATTCCTACAGATATGCAAATTGCTGATATGTTTACAAAGGCATTGCCTAGAGTTAAATTTTATGAATTGTTGTTTCTTTGCTTTTGTATAAGTAATGTTTTAACTGTGTCACATTTTTAATGTTTGTTTATTGTAAGTTTTTCATTCTGTGTTTTTCTAATGTAATGCTAGATTATGGGCGGGTGTTAGTATATCGTATCGTAATTGTAATCGTAGCATTACATCTTAAAGTTTATTGGATGATACTTTTGTGTAAGCTTTCTTGCACGTCCGGGAAACATGACTGCAGAATCCCAGACGAATTTATAAATATAAGTGATGTTCAATTTTCAGTCAGTTACTATGTTTTTGTCATTGTGTAATGTTCTTGTGTAACTCAATATATATTCGATACAAGGCCTCGCCTGTTTATTTGTTTTCAAATTGGATGATATTCAGCGTAATGTTTAAGCTTAGAAAACATTTAACCCATGAAATAATAGGAGGTTAATACTGAAATATTTGAGGTACGGCTAAATGTTACAAGTTAAGCTTACCAACTCTTAGGAATGTTCAAAGTAGTTCCCTCCAAGATCAATGCACTTTTGCAAACAAATTTGCGAAAGATTAAATGCCTCAAGCCCCCAACCTCTTATTTTTTATATCCCCATAAATCTCAGCTTCGGAATGAAAACGATCCCCACGTAATTTTTTTAATATTACAAAATAGCCAAATGTTACAGAAAGCAAGATCAGGAGGATCACTTTAATGATTTTTTTCAAGGCTCTTGACAGTAATCTTTGCTGAATCAAAAGATGCATTGTCATGGTGAAGCATGACTCCTTTAACATTCACGTCTTGAAAAATTTCTAGCAGACATTTAGTGATGTACCGGTCAACAGTTACTGCCTTCTGCCACACTAGCTTTATGGCTTTGACCAGACTTGTACTTCTGAAAAACACGCCTTTATATTACTTTTCTAATTGCTTTTTTCATGTCTTTTCGTCATTGTTGGTTTGGGTTCATCTTCAGCGAGCCTTACTTTACATTCTTGACGTGTTGGAGCTTAAAAAAGGTACATATATCTCATCACCAGTTGCGATTTTAGAAATAATGCGATGTCCATCATCTTTAAGTAATTTTGGGGTTTCTTTACGAAATCTGCTCTGATATTTGGTGTTCTGTGAAAATATGGGAGACAACAACAAACCACTTTTATCATATGCACTTCTTTATAAATAATTTTACGTATAGCTGCGGATCCAATGTTAAGGTCCTTCCGTATTATCTGGTAGGTACAGCGATTACCATCTATTGACATTGTTCGTATGGCCGACACAGACTACAGCTGACAAAAGTTTTCCTTGTGTCCTTCATCCAGTAGAAAACTTCGACCTCTTCTAAATTTTGCAAATTATTTGAATGCAATGGCACGTGATAAGACTTCCTTTCCATATACTAATTGTAGACATTGAACGCGTTCATCTTGATTGAATCCCACTTTAAACTAATAAAAAATCATATCTTGATAATGCCCTCGCGTCAAATCTATTTTCTCTTTTGTTGCCACAAAGTATTGTCTGCGGTCATATAAGAGTTCAAATTTAAATATCCCACCAATAATTTTCTTTCAATATCCCCTGCTCTTGTCTCAGACACTTTAGTATTGTCCTCGTATTTAAATCTATATCTATAAAAATACACGTGTGTGTCCGTATAGTTTATTTTGAAGCCAAAACGACCCAGCGCAGACCACTGGTAGTAGCCTCAAGTCTCCCATCGTGCACTATGGTGGTTGCATGTCGGTAGCTCTGGTGATATGGGAGATATGGTGGTTGAAAGCGGTTCACCTAGGACATTTTCAATACAAAAATAGACGTGTGTGTCCCTATATTTCACTTTGCAGCCATAACTACCCAGAGCAGACCACTGGTGTTTGTGTGTTCTAGTCGTCTCGAGACTTCTATCATGCACTATGGTGGTTGCATGTTGGTAGCTGTGAGAGTGTGGATGATATGGTGGAAGAAAATGGTCGACCTAAGGCATTTTCAATATGAAAATAGACGTGTGTGTCACTATATTTTAACCTCTTCGCAAGGAGCGTCCTTTACAGGATTTTTAATCTTTTACCACCGGTTTTTCAAAACAGAACTTTTCGCCTAATTGAATCGCAGAAATGCTATCATTAAATAAGGCAAAGTTTACAATAAAAAAATTGCTGGGAATAATCAAGAATTCTGAGCATTTTGAGCGTCACGTATACGTGTCGCTCGTCCCCAAGGGGTTAATTTGCAGATAGAACTACCGAGCGCAGACCACTGGTGTTTGTGTTTGGTAGTATCCTCGAGTCTCCCATCGTGCACTATGGTGGTTGTATGTTCGTAGTGGTGCGAGTGTGGAAGATATGGTGGTTGAAAATGACCTAGGTCATTTTCAATATAAAAATAGACGTGTGTGTCACTATATTTGAATTTGCAGTCACAACTATTCAACGCAGACCACTGGTGTTTGTGTGTGGTAGTATCCTCGACTCCCCCATCGTGCACTATTGTGGTTGCATGACGGTAGATCTGCGTGTCTGGGAGATATGATGGTTGAAAATGGTCAACCTAGGGTATTTTCATATTTCGATCAAAGTGGTCTAAAAAGGTTTGGCATCTTCTAGAATGTACTAGACTATAATATTCTTGAATGTACTAGAATGTACTAAAATATTCTTTATATTTTACACATACATATATTTTCTTTACACACATATATATATATATACATACATATACATATTTTTTATTAGGTTTACATATGGACCGAGGTTGTGAGAGATATGATGGTTGAAAGTGGTCGACTTAGGGCATTTTCATATTTCGACCAACGTGTTCTAAAAAATGTCTGGAATCGTCTAGAATGTACTAGAATGTTTTTGATTGTACTAGAAATTTCTAGAATGTACTGAATTCTTTATATTTTATACGTACATATATAGTTTTACGTATATATACATATATAAACATAAAAATAGATACTTTTTTTACATGTGGCCCGAAAGGATCGAGAACGTTCTGGAATGTTCAAAGACCATTTTGTGGGGGTGTGGAAGATATGGGGGTTGAAAGTGGTTGACATAGGGCATTTTCATATTTGGACCAAAGTGTTCAAAAAAATGTTTGGAATCTCCTAAAATTTACTAGAATGTTCTTGAATGTACTAGAATTTTCTAGAATGTACTAAAATGTTCTTTATATTTCATACTTACATATATATATTTTTACACACACGTATATATACATACATATACATATTTTGTATTAGGTGTACATATGAACCGGAAGGATCGAGAACGTTCTGGAACGTTCGAGGACCATTCTGTGGAGGTGTGGGAGATATGTTTGTTGAAAGTGGTCGACCTAGGGCACTTTCATATTTCGACCAAAGTGTTCTAAAAAATAAAAGAAGAAACAAAAAAAGAAATATCTTTTAATGCAACGGCTTCTATATCAAATATTGAAAAAAAGGTGCACAAATGTTAAAAAAAAAAAAAAAAACCTGCCAAACTGGTTGTTCTCAGCTAATAGGAATTTTAAAATATTGTAAATTAAACAATTATCTTATTTATAAAAATTTTAGATTTTTTTTAATAGAACTGTTATTTAGATTCTTTATTTTATAAAACAAATTTTATTTGTATCATTATAAGATTTAGCAATAGGGATACACGACGTTTATTTTCAAATGCGTTAAAAATGCTGATTTAAGTGACTTTTGTGTTTAATACTATTTATTTAAAAATAACAATTGACAGAAAAAATGACATGAACTGATAATATCAAAACATCTGTTTTATATTGAACATATTTATATAGAATATGTCATTATATTTTTGACCAAGCACATATTTTGCAAAGGTTTTAAGTCAGTTTATACCTAATTAACCACTTTTTGTTTCAGATAGACATTGTTTGTGAAAAAAAAAGTTTTATTTTAAATTAATATAAATTACAATAAATTATAATAAAAATAACTGTTTGTTATTTACTACAATGAATTTACTTTCTTTTGTACTTACTTGTTTTATCTAAGCAACTACGTTATCATTATGAAATTCGTTAAAAAATTTGCTTTTGTTTTTCACAATTATTTTTTTTACTAAATGTAGAACTTGTTTCATAGCAGAATGAATTAAAACTGTAAGTAGGTTATGTATTTATTCTACCTAGTTGACATTTCTAAAATTTACATTGACATAACAGAACTTCACTAGATTTGATCATAGCAACTGGTCTGATATTTGAATCAGCTTAACAGAATAGATCGCAGGTAATGGAACTCCAGTAAACGCTGGATGCATGATTACACTAGATTAATTTTAACACAATTATTCCAATTGTAAAAAAAATCATATGAGTGATATACCTCATATATCTCATATATCTCATATATATAAGTGTTTTGTTTGTTATTTTCATGAATGTTAAAAGTTAACCAATAATTGTAGTGCGTATATGTTCGTGCCAAAAACATTTTATATGATATAAAAATATTGTTTCCCTGACAAAATTAAAACTGTATGCCATTATAACAATTTAATACATTTATTTCCTCTAATGTGAAATTTCAACTGAAAAGAAATAGCATTTTGGAAATCTAAATTCTCAATCGAATTCATTTTTCAAATGCATTGATCTTTCAATTCTTAAAAGACCTATCATTTCAGATAAGTACTAGGATGCTCTTTCTTTGTAAAATGCTGCATAAAGGAAATAGAACACTTACAGAAAAGAAGAGACGGTAAATTTAAGACATTACGAAGTAAATGTCCGATATTTGTCTTTTAAATTATGTCTTTAAACTGTATCTTTTTTTAAAGAGGCAAAACATATTATAACAAATTTAGGACTTATTATGAAAGATTATAAATAGAAGTAATCTATGCATAGACAAAGTTTTTATAAATTACAGACAAAGGTAGAATGAAACTTTTCATCGTAATTTTATGATTGTTATGAAATTCCGTTCTATCAAATATATGTAGAAAAATATTTTAGAATAAAAATTCTTCAAATATTGTTCCATATTATTATGCGTCACTGAATAATGTACTACAAGAATAATTATTAATTCACTACATTGAATTGAACTTATCAATTAAGTAGCTTACATTGAATAATTTTTTTTCAAAAATTATTGTATTCAGCACTATGCTCAATTCCTTCAACATTAAACGTAAGAAATATAATCACAAATGTCAAGCAGCGTAAATTCCTAAGAGTATTTCTAATGTATAACACCACTATTTCACGTAAGATATTTTCTATTTAATATTTAACTCGTAGAACTTATAAACGTCTTATTAAATCGCAGACATTGTAATATATTTTTGTGTTTACATATGACAAAAGTTTAGTAGAACTATACGCACTCTCTATATACTTGCACATTAATTTAGAATCGGTTAGAAGAAAAAATTTGCTGAAATAATATTTCTCGCAACATATTTCAAAATTCTATTTACACTTATTTAAATACGTAAGATAGAAAAAATTATTTAAATGCAACACATATTCTCTAATAATGACACAATTTTACAAAAGTATTTGTTAAAAAAGGTTTTATGTGTAAAGAATTATACGAACAATTAGGGAATGTAAGGGATTATATATTAATTGAGATATATGCTTATGATTAATTGTTTTACGAGCGCTGTTGTTCAGAACTTTCGTGGCTGCATTTCATTAAATCCAAGTAATATTAGTAAATATTTTTTTAACATTTACTAAGTACTACGTAATAAACATCATGCATTATTAATACCTTATTAGGCACATTCAAACTAGGTTTTTGGTTTAGTTTTCGAAATTTAAATAAATTTTTGAATTTGCAATTTTTTGTAAATTAAGTTGATTTTATTCAAATATTAATTCGGATGTAATATTTTAAAATTTTCTCCTATTTCCCCCTAAGGAAAATGATTACAAATCCTGTTAAAATTTGAAATTGAAATAAAGAATTTTAAAACAGAGTTTAGTTTTGAAGCTGATACATGCGCACTAGCATATTTGTTTGAGAAATATATACATGATTAACTGCCTTTTGAATTTCGAAAATTTTGACACTATTTTAAGTGGTATAAAAATTGAAGGGCTTCCCAACAAAAATAGAACTCATCAAAATGGATTTACTTAGTAATAATATTGTTCTGAACTTCATTCATAGTGTTGTAAAATTATTTAACTAAGGGTTTTGTTTATTCTATAGTCTCAACGTTTGTCTAGAGACCCTTTTTTCCTTTTTTGCGTATATTGGGAATGCTATTTTGCCTGAAGCTCTTTTTATTACACATTAGAAATAGTATTGATAATAATATTAATAATAAGACTTGTAGATTTTGTAATTTTTTTTATTATTTTTTATACATTTGCATTTTACGGGTCAGTTTATTTTTCTAATATCTACGTTGTGTTTGAGGACATTTTTAAAATACGAAAATAATGTGATACAAGTGTATGTTTTGAACATGCTACTGACACTTTTTGAACAATGCATTTAAAACTTTAATAAAGTGCTGAAAAATATTCGAGAAATTTCATAAACATCTTTGATTATGAACAAATGTCAGACCTAATTTTACAAAGATTATTTTTATTTAATTTTGCCAGTTATAATAATTCCTATAGTTAAATTATAAAAACTCTCATGGGAGTATAAAAAAGTTTTTTAGGATTAAATACTTAGAAATTACATAATTTCTTGAAAACTATACACAAGTTTGAACTTGAAGAGTGGATATAATATTTGCATGCAACACAAATCATTGTAGATTAATTCTATAAATTAAATAATTGTTTATTTACGAGCCACCTTCATCTGAGAAACGTAAATGTAAGTTGCCTATGTTTACCCACATTCATTTATGGAAATTTCGTTGATGGAATTATTTCGTTTGTCCTTAATTTTCAATTGGAACACCGATATTGATGTTTTTAAAAACTGAAATAATTATACATGGCCTTGTGTATTTTAACTAATTTTAAGTTTTTCGAAATGCATAAAGAGATTTAAAAAAAACGATGCGAAAGGATAAAGTATAAGGTGATATTACACTCGGGATTTTGAAAATAACAGAAATGGTATAAAACTCCGTCAAAATTTATTAGGTTTTATTAATGATTCTTTAATAATAATCTACTTAAAGCACATACATATCCTATATCGAAATTATTATGATCTACAAATAACCTACATAAAAGTAATGCAGACATATTTATATGTCTATACTACTTTAATTATATGTAAGGCTTAAAGAGAACATTTTAAAGTCACAAAATATTATAAAGCAAAAAGTTTAAAAAAGGTAAATTGTAAATTTCTATTTAATCGAATAATATATATAATCCCTTCTGCGATTTATATATTATAAAATATTTTAATTTAACCTTCGGTGAAAAAAAAATCTAGAAAAATATTCTCTATCATCTTACATAAAATAAATCAGAATAAAAATATGTTCATAAGTAAATAAAAAATCCTAGGAATTATGAATGTAGCTTTTGAAATCAACATAAAAGCGAGCTTACTATCAATTTTCTTCTAAAATTATTCATTCTTGCGAAATTAAGAGCTATTTTAATCATTTCATCTGGATGGATTTCAATATCATTATGCCCGAAGAAGTGAAATCGATGATACTTAAATAGTTCTTTTATGGTCTTCAATTAAGCTTAGATAGACATCTTAAAGTTAATATTCCTTGAAAGAGACTTTAATATGCGCTATTAAAAATATTTCTTGGATAGTTCTTTAAAACAATTCATGCATTAATTTTGAGTTATAAAAGATTTTTTTATATTATTAAAATGTACTGCAAAATATCACATTAAATTGTTAGTTTTATAAGAAAAAATTTTGCTGCCAAAATTAAAAAAGAATCTGATTTATCAAGAAAAAAAATAATTATGTATAATTTAAATTAATCCAGTTTTTCTGGAATTTTAATATTTTAAACAAATAAATTCTTAAACAAATAAATGAGGAATGCTAAAATTCATCTTAAACACTCAAAAAAAAAATAATATTAATGTAATTTAACATCTTTTTACCGTTTTGTCGTCTTTTAAGTAATAAAACATAATAAAGTGTAATAAACACTTTCCAACATGGTTGAAAAGTGGTTATGAATTCGGTTTCCCTGTCTGTTGTCTCTCAGTGCTCTAACTCGCGTAAATATACTCAGAATGCCTTGAAATTCATATATATTATTGGAGTTTACCATGACAGGTTTGGCATTGAAAATGAAGTGTGTATCATTTATAGTTATTTTACAGAGACACTCAAAATAATTACCTTACAAAAAAAAATTACTTGCAAACTTATTAAAAATCGTTTGCGTTCGTTAATAATGTTACACTGTTTTAAGCACATTCAAACTGATACATATCACTGTGGTGCACTGCAAGGCGCTTATCATAGAATATGGTGTGCATAGAATGTATTATCGATTTACAGGGACACTCAAAAATATTTCGTTACATTACGGTCTGTGCGGAAAAGTTGTTTGCAGCGTAATTTAATGAAGTTTCAATATTTAATACATATTCAAAATGATACGTATCACGGAGGTGCACTATAATGAGCTTACTGTAAAATATGGTATGCATAGAATGTATCGTTCCTTTACACTCAAAATAATTTCGCTACAGCACTGTCTATGAAGAAAAATTGCTGGTAGTTCGTTTTCAGTTGTGGTACGCGTTTTTAAATGTAGTTAATTTTTTGCATATTAATTGGTGCATATACATTCGATAGATCATACACAGAAATACTGAAAAGACCTCACGTACATTTAAGTTTATTGACGAAAATTGTTGAAGGGAAATTTTTAATTGTGATATGTATTTCCTAACTGAATTTTAGCATACTGTGTAATATACATACAAATCTATAGATCATATACAGGTCTGCACAAAATAATTCAGATATTTTATTTGACTATTGGTAATAATTGCTGAAACTGGGTTTCCAAATGTGTTATGAGTTTTATATATTGATTACTTAGTACTGCTGGGCGGGGCTAGTTGAGCTTAAGCCGAAAGATAGGCCTCCCCGCCTGGTTTGACTTTGACTTTGTTTACTTAGTAAACTGTGCGCCTCATGCATAGATTATGAAACGCTTTCCAACACATTCATAATACTGTAACAAAACTGCACCGTTTACTAAATAATCAAGGAAAATATTCCTTAATTACTTAGTAAACGGTGCAGTTTTGTTATAGTATATTATGAATATGAATGTGTTGGAAAGTGTTTCATAGTCCATGCTTGAGGCATGACTTCTCGTTCTTGTTTTAATTTTTGATTTTTTTCTTGCACACGTTATCTTTTTGCGACAAAATCTTATTTTTTGCACTACAGACTATTGCGCCGTCGAGCCTTCTGAATGTGTTGGGCAATTTCGGATGGCTGCTAAAGAATTCAATTTCTATTAATTCAGTTTCTATCAATTACTATAACTTATGCTAACTATCCGCTATTCGTACAGGGTGGTAAAAATACTGGCAGGTGGATGATAGACCTCATTATATTGTTCACCTTTTACTTAATAATTCAATTGAAACATGTATTTAGTTCAATCGCAAAGTTGAAAACGACAGATCTTTTCTGTTCTTGATTTTTAAAATTTTTAGTTTCAAAACATAGGAATAAATTCTCAATCAATCTCTTCAGAAAATCTATTTCAGTTTTCCTTTTTTTGCAAACTATCTTTAATCTTCTTCCTGAAAGAACAAAAAAATGCTAATTTTTATATTTTTGTTTACCACATTTTATATATTTGCTCCGTTTTGGATATTTTAATCTTAGGCATTTCAAACATTTTACCCTTGCTCTTAGGTACAATCTTTCTATTATTTAAAAAGCTGTTAAAATATTCAATAACTTGAACTCGCCCCACCCCCACCCTCTTCCTTTTCGATATTACTTCTCACTATGGTAATCAAATTTCAAAAATGTTTCAACTGATTTTTTTTAACTTTATAACCTTTTAATCCTTATTTTAAATTTATTTATTTATCAACTTTTAAAACATAAGTTTTTTAAATTCTAAAGCCGAGACTGATATTTTCATGTGGACTTCTTCGGCTGATTTCGGAGACGTTTGGTCAGCTTATTTTTAACCTCAATTCTGTTCTTTTGCAATTATGTTCGCCTCTCTGTTTTAAAAACTCTAGTATATCATTTTTGGTTATGCTTTGAAAGTTATCTTTAAACCTATTAAAAACTTTATATTCTCTTTTCTAAATGATCCAATTCCTATTGAGGGTTTTTGCGGTGCCCATTTGATCTCTTGTTCTTGTAATCACTGTTATATTAGGTAATTCAGAGAACTCTGAAACATAAGTTACTGGAGTACCATGAATGTGTGTCTAAACAAGAATTTTTTATATCTACCGTTTGTACCCCCCTACTCGTTAACGCTCGCCAACCCCCGTGAGTTGCAGCAATTCTAGCTGGAATGAGTAGTACCATAAATCATTTTAATATATGAAATTTACAATTTTTTTTAAATGTAAAAAAAGTAATTGAAAACTTTGTTGAAAACACAATTAACAAGTGGGTAAGTGTGATCGAAGATCGCTCAAAGGGTTTCGTTTAATATTCCTTTCAAAACACTTTATCCTTTCTTTAATAAATTCAAACAAATTTCATTTAGCAACAACAACAAAAAAAGCCATGTTTTTTATAAAGTAAAAATTTACCGGTCTATTTTTTCCTTTTTTCGAATATCTAAACCAGCCGGATAGCGGTCCAAGCCCGCTATTATATTCGGTCATAATAATATCCGTCATACGGACTAAATGCAATATTTAAAAAAGATAATTTCAAAATTAAACAAATTGTACACCTTCAAAATGTTAAAATATTCGAATATTTCCATAATCGGATTTTTATCACGATTCAATATGTTTCACAAACTCATATATTTACTATTCTCTATTATTTATATTGATACTCACTTTGTATTATTCTCAAACATTTGAAAAATTAGTTTAACTTCAAATATGACGTCAGATTTTCTTTTTAATTCTCTAATGACGTGATATTAATCTGTTTTGTCCACTTACACATACTCATACTCCTTGTATTATTGAGAAATCTTAGACATTTTCCGTTTTATTACGACTATGACGTCAATCAATTTTATTTCATATTTATCTTTTTTTCAATTGGTGAAACTTTTTATTTCATTTTCAGTTTTCACGTGAAAATCGTCTGATAGAAAATTAATTATTGTAGAAATAATTTCTTTGTGGATTTTTAGTTTTTGGCATCGGCTATAACGAAAAATCTTTCAATTTAATAGGAAAAGGGAGTTAGAATTTTGGTTTTTTATCTCTATTTATTAAAATAATACGAATTTTTCAAATTTTAATATTTTGAGCTCTTCACAGCTGCTATACAGATTTATACACTAAGTTTCAACTCTGTAAGTTACATACTTTTTGAGAATGGCTCTGTGACGGACAGACAACGGAGCGGGGGTAATAGGGTTTCGTGAGATGAACGAAACCCTAAAAATGCATTTATATTGGTGCTACCAATGGGCATAAATCATTTAAATACTATGAAAAAAAGATGTTGGAAAAACAATTAGTGTAAAACTGATTGCTCCTATAACATTGTACAGAACGGCTTGAATTCATTAAAAAAAACACTACGTGATAGGAAGATAGTTTATATATATCATCAAACATTGTTGAAATTTCATTCGACATATTACTGTTCTAATTCATTACAAATTTTTGAAAAAGAGATTATTTTTTATTTCACCAGGACAGCAATAGATGGCAGCAGGTGCAATCTAGACAGTTGATATTTTTATTCTCTCCGGCGTTCGTGTGAATGAAATTCGTAAATAAATTCGAAATAAGAGTTGAGAATTCATTTGGAATTAACGATATTAGTCATAATTAAAATTAGAAATCATCTCAAACGTTTTGGATTACGTCCATGTTTCTTTATTTTTAATAATTGCTAGTTTGAGCTTCACTGCTCTCAAAATGGCCGCCATATTGGAGCTGGAAACTACGGTTGTTGTTAAACGATAATCTAGAAATTCAGCCTTTTTCCGCGCTATGTAAGATAAATATATATATATTACTGACAAATTTTATAACCTTAGATTAAAAAAAAAGTAATATGAACCGTGTACATATTTTTTCATTATATAATTTCATTATATATTACTTTTGTATTGCTTAAGTTTTAAAATGTTTGGTAGTAGGGTACTACATACTATCTTATCCACCCGCCATTGAACGGTCCTGTCAAAAATTAGTACTCAAGGCAAAAACCCTCTGTAATTTGCTGTACGAAACGCGAAAACACTATTTAATTCGCTGTACGAAACCTTTCCTCTAGTAATCTTTTCGTCTGTTGGAAAGTAAATAGGGTGACAGATTCCAAAGTGGAAGTAAATTCAATACGACCTCGTCAAATGTCTGCATCATTTTATTCACTGCGGCTCACGTTTTGCCCAAAATTAAGTAAAGTTATTGTCTGATTTTCATAAAATTTGCATTTTCGGAAACGTCAAAATGAACTATGAATATACTGTGAGTTTCGAATCAGTACAACAAAAAACGAAGCATGCTAAAGTTAGGTTCAGCAGATTTGATTTTCTAAACAAATCACTCATTGCCATCGGCAAAAGAGGAATAGCCGCTTTTTCGCTGCCACATACCATAGCGTTTTATCTATATAGGTTATTTTACACGATGCATCAAACTGTATGCACCATTTTTCTAACTGACTTTTTATTAAGTATCCGTAGCATATTTAACATGATTCTTGAGTATATTTCCTGTATCTTTAACATGATATTACAAACTATTACGTAAAAGTTGTGAGAAATTTGTTATTTTAAGAAAAAAAAATTAAAATGTAAAATATTTAAGCGAAAAAAAATGTCATATGCATACGAAATTAATTCAACTGAAAGGTCTATTTTGAATATGAAAATGCATTTTGAAATAAAGAGTTTAAATTAAAATCAAATGAGAAAATGGAATTTTTTAAATAATAAATATAAAAACTGTATCTCATCTTTCAAAAGAACTTATTTTTTTTATAAAAAATAAATTTTACATATCTTATTGTTTAAGAGAAGAGTAGAAATCTATTTCGATAGAGTTTCTTTTTTCGAGCTTCAAAGTAATTTGCGTATGAAACAAATTAAAAAATAATAATAATAATAATAATAATAATAATAATAATCTCTGAATGGTTTCATGAAACCTTACATTATATTCTAGAAAAAATTACGCAAGTTTATAAATATAAGCCAATTAAATTCGTGAAAATTTCACCTATTAAAATTGATTGATTTTTCAAGTTAAAACTTTCATTTTAGATTATCAAACAAAAAATAATTATAGTTTAGAATTTTTTTTTTAAATACACAATTCTTTTGAGCAGTCTGTTTATTTAAATTAATTTATTTTTATAAAATTTACTAAATTCAAAAAGAAAATAACATCATAAATTTATTGGAAATATTATTGTTGAGATAGTAAAATTATACTAGATTTCATGAAGAATTAATTCATGATTTTATTTTATTTTTTAGTCTATGAAAATACAGAAAGATGCACTAGAGTCTGATTTTAAGATGTGTAAATCGTGTGCTTTAGAAAAATTTAATATGAAAAAAAAAATGTTTGAAGAACAATAAATCATGCATCCAAACTCAACAAAATATTCAAATGCTAGTATGTAAGTTTAATATTTTGTTTTAATTAGTTAAAAACACATTGTAACTCAGTGTTAATTTTTTTTAAAATCACTGGAAATTAAAATCAAGTAATCTTGTTAGTCAAACATAATCTCTTGAAACACGATCTTTAAAAAGGTATAATAATATATCATTTGCCTTTTTCCAAACTAAGATAGTTTAATTTTCTAAATTGTGAAATTAAACTAATTAATTTTATGAATAATAGAAACCTTATTACTTAGAACTTTGAATTGCTTATAGTATCTTAAAAACTAAGCTCTGATTATACCCAGTGTTTATATTTTTCACATAAAATTTTACAAATTAAAAAAAACCTAAACATTCTAAAAGATCAATTAAATTGTAAAATTTATAAGTATTGGCAGTCCATTAAAATCTTTCTATTACACGAAGAAGAATATTCACATTTTGAAAAACAGAAATTATTGAACAATTTTTCGTGTAATGCAAGATAGCCATTTAAAAATTTTAATCAGATAATTCAAAATGTTAGTTTTTTCAATATAACAAGTTTATTTCTATGTAAGTTCGATAAATTCCGATACAAAAACATTCGGTTGTTATATAAACATTGGTTTTCATTAAAAACAGGAATTTTCACACTTAATTACACTTATGAATCACTAGTTAACAACATAGGGTAAACAAAGTTACTACGCACAGTTCTATACATCATACAAAAAGAAAGAAAATCGGCCAGATAAGAGAAGATCTGGAAAACCACATATATTTTTTATTGAGCAACTACTGGTGCAGTCCTTCTGATTTTAATAAATATTTTTTATTTTTAATCCGTACATACAACTACTGGAAGATACAATTTTAAGTACATATTCCTTTAAAACTTTTCTTTGCTTTACAAAATGAATCTTTTATCCATACGATGACTGCACCAGTCATTTATCAATACCCGGAAATGGATAAGTTAACGTTACATGATATCGAATGATGTCTTGTACGTACGGTTTTTACAACTTGCTTCGGAATTTTTTACACCATCTGAGACATTTTTAAAACTTCGGTTTCGTGGTTAATTAACTCATACCAATGGGTGATCCACTACAAGAAAAATTTGTATTTTTACAATTAGAACAACATTGCGAATGAACGATATAGTGTAGACAAATGGGTTATACCCAGTTTTATTCATCATACAAAGGCAACGAAAATCGGAGAGTTAAGGGCAGCTCTGGAAAGTCGAAAATATTCTTAACTGAGCAAATACCTTACCTTAATTTAAATCTATGTTTAATTACTAGGCAAGATTTACTTTCAAATTCGGCACTTTTAGACCTAAATATTAAGAGATATTTAAGCATTTTAAAATAAACAAGAAATAAGCACATTAGTGTAACATTTTCTAAAGAATTTTCTCTATCATAAAACGAAAAAAAAAGAAAACTTTTATATAAACCAATCTTAAATGGTGATAGATCAACTTACATATACTGTTATAACTAAAAAAAAAACTACTAAAAGCATAAAAAATGAAAACAGGAAAAAAATAACAGTTTAAGAAGTAATGATCTATTTAACTTTACAAAAAAGAGTATCATAATCCTATTAAAACAATAATGGTACAAGAAAAAACAAGTTGGAAATTGTACGTCAAACGTGACAAATGAGGTGCGTTCGTACTATAGCTAGTTATATAAATATTCAGATCTTGATGATTTTTAATTCTGTGAAATGAATTATATCGTCTGCAGATTAATTTCTGTCATAAAATAAGTATCTCGCTCGCTTGACGATTAAACCTTGGAAGCTCCTCTAACAAGAAAGCACCGATTTAAAAAAAAAAAAAAATCAAATTTCTTAATAAATATTTTTATTAATATCTCCTAAAGTTTTGATTCGATTTTTAAAAAATTTGAAAAGTCTCGACAAAATTCTGTAAAGATAATATATCTTAAATTCCAAACCATTCGGTTGGGTAGTTTTTGCGTTGTTATATGCGGACGGACGGACAGACGGACGGACAGACAGACAGACGGACGGACCAAGCGACGACAATAGGTGCTACGTATCTATATAATTACGAACGCACATAAAAATTGAGTTTAATACACTGCTCAAAACAATTAAAGGATATTTGAAGTTTTATATAAAATAAAGATATAAACGAAATTTTTTTTGCCGAAAATAGAAGAAGAGAATCACAAATGCAAATTTTTCTGGTTTTCAAACTGTGGAGTATGCAAATTTTGAGTTCGACGTCAAAAACGTCGCTTCAGCGGCAGCGAATGAAATTTGACTTTCAGCTGGATAAAAGAGAATGAAGACAAGGATGATCGGCATTCAGTGATTGCTTTGTTTCGATGAGTACGATGTCTCAGCGAAGTCATTTGACAGATTCAGAAGCTTGGAGAATTGTTGGTAGGTTAGAAGGGGGCCAAACTCAAGCCGAAGTAGCGCAAGCCATTGGAGTGTCACAAAGTGTCATTTCCAGGATCTGGAACCGTTTTTTGGAAAGTGGATGTGCAGGCCGAAGACCAGGGAAAGGTCGTAGACGGGCAACAACGCCCAATGAAGATCGGTATTTAGCGTTAACAGCTCGGAGACACCGAAACATGAACGCTACTCTTCTCCAACAACACCTTCGCTCGGCTACAGGCACCACGATTTCAACTCAGACTGTCCGAAACCGGCTCCATGCTGTAGGTCTGTATGCTCGCCGACCGATGGTATGTGTTAGATTAACATCAAGGCATCGTCGCGACCGCAGGGCGTGGGCAACCGAGCATGTCAACTGGAGGAGAAATGAATGGAGTAATATTCTGTTTTCTGACGAGTCCCGTTTTTCTGTGCATCCGGATAATAGGCGTATTTTCATCTGGAGGGTCCGTGGCAGTAGGAATAATCCTGCGTTCGTGCACGAAAGTGTCAGATTTGGCGGTGGAGGAGTGTTGGTGTATGGTGGCATCTCCATTGACGCGCGCACTGACCTCTACATCATTCGAGATGGAGCTCTGACTGGTCGCCGATATAGGGATGAGATCCTCAGACCTATTGTAGTCCCTTACGCTACAGCAATCGGAGATAACTTCATTTTAATGGACGATAACTGCAGGCCACATCGTGCAAACCTGGTGCAGGATTTCCTTTTCGAGGAAGGAATCGTTCGAATGGAATGACCAGCGTGTTCTCCAGACATGAATCCAATCGAGCACGTTTGGGACGCTCTAGGAAGACGAGTTTCTGGCCGCCAACAACCCCCACAAACTCTCCAAGAACTGGAAAGAGCTCTTCTGGAAGAGTGGGGCAGAATACCCCAACTCGTCATTAATAGCCTCATTGAGTCCATGCCTCAAAGGTTTTCAACGTTGCTGGCCGCCCGTGGAAACCATACCCCCTACTGAAAATGATTTTCTTTGAAGAAAACACCTTTTCTTATTTTTTTTTTCTCATATGCACAAATTGTGTTTTTTTCCTTTTGTACACAAATGCGCAGTAAAATGCATTTTTTTCTGCCAAACATGTGTAATTTATTCTCATATAACCTACTATGTCTGTCGACCATGTATCAATCAGCTAAAAAGTTTCCCAGATACAAAATCCACCTAAAACTGCAATATCCTTTAACTGTTTTGAGAAGTGTATTTCCGTCACATGTTCAAAAATAAAGTTTACTCATAAATGGCTCTAACACGAATATTTTTAATAAAACAATTTTTTAAATAACATAGTTCGCATAGTACGCTAACTTTTAAGTATTTTTCTACCTATGTAGCAAATTAATCTAATAAAATGAAAAATATAACGTATACCTGGCTGCATATGACACGCAATATAAATGATCCGTGAATGATTTCTAAGATTACAGTAACACATATTATTGCAAAAAATGTGATGAGATTATTTTTAGTAATTATATCGTTTATCGAATTATGTTTATTAGTATATTGTATTATGTTCATTAATAACAATAATGTAAAAATATTGCTTAAAAGTATATTTTCACAAATAAATACTATTATTTTTTATGTTCAATGCACAGGTGTTTAAAAAAGAATTTCGAATGTAAATTTTTATTTTCTTCTAATTTTATAGCAATTTTCTAAAATGGTTTAATAAGTTATTTGAACACATATTACTGTTTAGTAAATGCAATTATTAGACGATCTTACAGAAAAAAGTAAATGAAAAAACAAATACATCTTACGCAAAAATATTTTTTATTTAATTTCATATGCACGCAATACAACCTGATATAAATATATCAAAAGAATCAGATAGAGAAAGAGGTGGATTGAAAACTCTCATCTTATTCGGCACAAAAGTGCCAATTGTTTTTTCTTTTTTATAAGACGTTTTGAATGTTTTAATATAATATAAAATCTATGCTTATTGCCTCTTTGATTCATTTTTGTTTGAAGATAATTGAAACGGGCTATACAAAATCAGAAACATATGTTTATGTATTTTGACTTTTTCTGTATCTTTTTTTATTTCGCCATTTTGACGTGTTAATGTTGCAAGATCTCTTTAAAAGTTTAAAATGCAACTTATTACATTTTTATTACTATAACAAAAACAAACTGAATGGTAAATAAGTCCTAAAAATAGTAATTTTTCCAATTTAGTAAAAATGTTTCGAAGCTGACATTCCATCCCAGAATCTTTGTCTTTAATTTATAAAGCTCTTCCAATTGAGCTATCTGGACGATATTCAAGCTAATACAATGCACTCAGGGAACTCTTTGGTAATGACATCTAAGTCTGCATTGGACATATTTTCACTCAGTTGGAAAAAATACAACTTGTATGATATATTTACCAATCAGTTTGTGTTAAAGTAATAAATGCGTAATAATTTATCCATTGTTTGTTGAAATTCTTTTACCTGCGGTTTATTCTGTCGAGATGTTTCAAATACCAAACCAGATATCACTACCAAATGGTTATCTAAGTGAATTTTGGTGGTTGCGATGTCATCCAGATAGCTCAATTGGAAGAGTACTGGCAGTTAAAGCCAAAGATTCTGATTTCGAGTCCTTGCTTGGACACATTTTCACTCAGTTGGAAAAATTACTACTTCTAATTTGTTAGTTTAAAGAAAATATTTTTTGTAGAAAAGTATCTATTTTTTTACTGGACTTATGCCACATAAATGAGTTTCTTTACAGAAATGAAAACTTCATACAATATTTCTACTTCTACTATAAATTTCAACTATTTTCCGAAACTTACATTAATAATTTACTTTTATGGAAACTTCCCCTTACAATTTATTCGTAGTATCAAAATGTAGACATAAATTTGTCGGAATTGTGTTAAAAGCGTATATCGTACCGCGGGGAAAAATCAAATTTTTGAACAGTAAGACTATAAGAAATAATAGGAAATAATGCAGCATGCGAACCGAAGTTTTTTACAACCTCAGGGAAGAATTTTAAGCAATGTTGGGAATTGAAATTTTTACTTCAGAAGCTATAAAACGAGATATGTATTGACGCTACATCTATTTATGGAGATAAAATGAAGCTTGTTTATGAGGGCATTTTTAGGTGCGTCCGTAATTATATAAATACGTAGCACCTATAGTCGTCGCTTGGTCCGTCCGTCTGTCCGTCCGTCCGTCTGTCTGTCTGTCCGTCTGTCTGTCTGTCCGTCTGTCCGTCCGTCCGCATATAACAACGCAAAAACTACCCAACCGAATGATTTGCAATTTAAAATATATTATATTTGCAGAATTTTGTCGAGACATTTCAAATTTTATTAAAATCGAATCAAAACTTTAGGAGATATTAATAAAAATATTTATTAAGAAATTTGATTTTTTTTTAAAATCGGTGCTTTCTTGTTGTAGGAGTTTCCGAGGTTTAATGATCAAGTGACCGAGATACTTATTTTATGACAGAAATTAATCTGCAGACGATAGAATTCATTTCACAGAATTAGAAATCATCAAGATCTGAATATTTATATAACTAGCTGATACATATATATCTGAATATTTATATAACTAGTTAAGATATTTGTATGAACAGTGTCATAAAATATATACTTAACTAGCTGTTTAACCCGTTCTACGCACGGGAGATCATGAATTTAATTCTAAAACGTGCGTACGAACGCACCTCGTTTGTAACGTTTGACTTTTTTCCAACTTGTTTACTTGATGTTTACTTGATGTTTACTTGTATTTTGATGGAAAAGTAAACAAAAAAAAACAATGTTATGAAAGTAATACTGTCAGAAAAGTGTCTGTAAAAATCTTTTCTAAGTTAAAGTGTCCTCAAACTGACAATTTAAGGATACTCTTCAGTGTTTTGGCTAAGTAATGTTTTAAAAAGTTACTTTCATTAAAAAAAAATTATTTAAGAACAATTGTTTTTGTTATGATTTGCATATTTTATTCATTCAAATTTGTAATATGTGTTTCTATTCTTTTTCAATTCATATAATTTTGATAAATGTTACTGAAAAATTTTGTTTATCTTCTTAAAATATTTTATTAAGTAGGTTGAAGAGTTGAAGCAATTCAAGATTATATCATTCCTATGCTGGTAATTATTCTTTCGCAATCAGTTCATTAAAAATTTTGTGCTTTCTCAAAATCAATGGTTATTATTTTTTTAAAGAAGAAAAAACTGACAATAATGTGTCTATGTGTGTGTATGGGGAGGGGGGGGTGTATTTTTTACTGGCTACTAGATAATTTTGCTGGATGCCAAAATTTTACAAATTGTAGAGCCCCGCATAGGACAGTACACAAAAACAACGAAGATGAAATCGAACACTCCCGCTATGATCAGATGTATTATTTTAAGTTTTGAAGGCTCGAACATCTTCTCAAGCATGAGATTAGACGTAATTTAATGGAATTGATGGAGCAGACTATTAGGTCGCAAAATAATTTCGCACAATCTTTTATGATGATACGAGAAATTAAAGAAGAAGTGAAACAGTGTACCAAAGAAATAAAACCTTGTAAATTGCCTCCACTATCTTCCCTGATTTCTATTAGTACAATATCGAATTGCCATTCGATATTGCTTTCGCCAGATGGTACCTCACAACATTTGAAATATTTTCCCCAACACAGAAAAATTAAAGTTCACATTGCGAGAAGATCTATAAATAATGTAGAGTATATCAAGGTCTCACAGTCTCAGCACAGTCAGATGCGATGTCATCGAGACAAGTGTCATGTTGACGTAATAGTAATAACACATTTCAGTTTAATAAATGAACATGCTTGTTTTCTTTGAAATATGTCCTCATTTTTTCCGGAAGATGAAGATCTCCTATTCGGAATTCTAAAGCATTCGTTCGAGTACATAACAACAACAACAACAACAACAAAACATTTTTGAAAGCTAAAAAAATTAAAACTTTGTACACGACAGGAAATTTGGATTGTCATTTATAAGAACAATTTAAAAAAAAATTGGAATGTGGTGTTATGAGGCGTTTAATCATTCTATCTCATGTTTTTAAAATGAAAAGCCTTACGCTGTCAGTGTCTATGTCAGTCATACGTAATTTAGGCAACAATGTGATATAATTTGGCACTAAATTTCTATTGGGTACAAAACTGCTAGTAATTTTGCGTCACACAATGCAAGTTAAATAACGCCAGTTGTCAATTAATCCGATTACGAAATAGCACGATGAAAGTTTTTAAACATGTGCCTAAAAGATGGGATTGTTTTATTTAATATACTTTTGTATTTAACAGGCAGTTTAGTGCTGCATTACATTCACATCGTGAAAGAAGCGGTTTCAGGATAATTTTTAGTGATAAGTTTTTCCCTTTGAACAGGCTATTATTGCATCACATTTCGTGAAGCACTTTATCCCAGTTTTAGTTTAGCAATTTCATTATGTTTGAAACAGTGTGACGCGATTAAAGTGCACTGTAAACGTTTTTTCTCCCATTGGCCCTATTGGAATTGTAGCGAACCGATTGTTACATTATTTGAATCCCACCACTGGATATCACTGAATTAATTACATATTTAGGGATTTAATAGAATGAAGAAAACGTTTATTAATATCTTTTTAAGTTTTGAGTTGATTTTCATAAAATATGAAACGACTCGACAAAATTCTGCAACAATTATATACATTAAATTTCAAACCATTCGGTTGGGTAGTTTTAGCGCTGTTATATACGGACAGATAGACGGACCAGACGATGACTATAGGTGATACGTATATCATATATTCTAATACGAGCAAACCTTGTGTGTGGTTATATATATAAACGGCTCTAACGATTTTGACGAAATTTTGTATGCTACCGTTCTGGGGCACCAGAAAACCATTGGGCTAGGTCACAGGGTCGAGAAAATTCGATTAGTGGGTCATTTTGGGTCATGGTCTAGCTAATTGTATCTAAAAAACGGTTCAAACGATTTTGACGAAATTTTGTATTCGACCATTTTCGGGCACGAGACGACTATTGGGCTGGGTCACATGTTCGAGAACTTTCGATTAGTGGGTCATTTTTGGGTCAACGCGGGTCAAATTAATTTTATCTAAAAAACGGCTCTAACGATTTTGATTAAATTGTGTGTCCTACGAGTTTCGAGCACGATAAAATCATTGGACTAAGTCACATGTCCGAGAAAATTCGATTAGTGGGTCATTTCTGGGTCATTGTGGGTCAAGATCTAAAAAGCGGTTCAATTTACACTAAATTTTGCATCCAATGGTTTTCGGGAACGAGAAGACTGTTGGGCTAGGTCACATGTTCGAGAAAATTCAATTAGTGGGTCATTTTGGGTCATTTTGGGTCATGTTCAAGCTAATTGTATCTAAAAAACGGTTCAAACGATTTTGACGAAATTTTGTATCCGACTATTTTCGGGCACGAGAAGACTATTAGGCTGGGTCACATGTTCGAGAACTTTCGATAAATGGGTCATTTTTGGGTCAAATCGGGTCAAATTAATTTTATCTAAAAAACGGCTTTAACGATTTTGATTAAATTTTGTATCCTACGACTTTCGGGCACGCGAAAATCATTGGGCTAGGTCACATGTTCGAGAAAATTCGATTAGTGGGTCATTTCTGGGTCATTGTGAGACAAGATCTAAAAACCGGCTCAATTTACACTAAATTTTGCATCCAACGGTTTTCGAGCAGGAGAAGACTGTTGGGCTAGGTCACATGTTCGAGAAAATTCAATTAGTGGGTCATTTTGGTCATTATGGGTCAAGCTATTTTATCTTAAAAACGGTTCAGAGGATTTGAAATAAATTTAGCACCCTACAGGTTTAGGGAACAAGAAGACTATTAGGCTAGGTCACATGTTCGAGAAATTTCGATTAGTGGGTCATTTTGGTCATGAGTCATTATGGATCAAGTTATTTTATCTTAAAAGCGGCTCAGACTATTTACACTAAATTTTGCATCCTATGGTTTTCGGGCACGAGAAGACTGTTGGGCTATGTCACATGTTCGAGAAAATTCAATTAGTGGGTCATTTTGGTCATGGGTCATGATATTTGAACTCAAATTTAATTTTGACCGAGAATGGCTCGGTGCTCCCTGCTCGTATATATAATTACGAACGCACCTAAAATTCTATGAGCATCTTTAAGATTTTAGAGAGAGACATACCATGAGATTTTTTTTTCTTTCTGAGAATGTTTTTTTTTTCTATTGTTTCTTTCTAAGCATACAGATTCTTTTTCTCTAGAATATATTACAAATAAAACGGTATTCAAACAATTTCTTTCACAGAAATAAAACATTTGGCAGTTGCGTGGCATGCATTGCATAATGCATAAAACGTTCAAGTATATGAAAGAATTTATAAGAATCCATAAATATTTTAGAAATACGTATTTTACATTAATTATTCTCTCTCTTTCTACATATACTTTTGCATATAATTTTCACAGAGCTATTTTTTTTTAAACAAAAATTCTAATACGTGTTTTAGAATATTTTTACGCATATTTGCATGGTTTCTATAATCAGAATGTATTAATTTATTGATATTTTATAATTATTTAAATGTTTTATAATTCCTTTTATTTAAAAGACAAGACTTCTTGCATAAAAATTCTAAATGACTTTTTTTTTAGGTATATATTGTTTTATAGACTTCCGAACAAAGACGCAAGTTTTTTAATTAAGAATAATTTTGTAAAAATATTTCTAAACACATATTTATATTTATTATTTATACACTAAATAAAACATCAGAAAGTATCAATGGATAAAAAAAAAGATGCAGAATCAAAATTATTGAAAACAACAATATAGACAATTATCACTTGCTCCAAGTTAAAAATTGTAAAAGAATATGAAGAATTGAAAAAAATACATAGGAATCAATGCCACACAAACTCGAAAATACAGACATTTCTGAAAAAAAAAAAACCGGAATTGAACCAATTTTTTTCTCCGGATTTTAATTTAAAATAAACTTTACATACGTAAAATTACATGCAAGTAAGTAAATGCTCTGCAAACTTCCTAATGCGAAATGTTGTTTTTTTTCCTTTTTCTGTACAAATATCTTTTCTGCATTTAATTTGTATAAATTGTCTTATTGATCTCGCGCAAGAAATATTGTAGAAAAAAAATCTGAAATTATCATTTATTTTTCATACCGAAAAGTACAGCCATTGCTGAAAGAACGTAAACTGGAACTGTCCCCAAATTCAAACATTTCTCATGAGTAAGAACATAATTATAATGAGTAAATACATGCTTATTTATTCCAGCTAAAATTCTACTGCTTGAATTTATAATATCATTCCTGGCTGAAACATTAAAAATTTAACACCATTGTGAACAGAATGTAACTTATTCTGATTAAAAATTAAACTGTTATGAACTGCTGACTTTTACTGAAATGATTTTCATCAAGGAAATAAAGTTGTTGAAGAGAAACCTTTCTGAACTCTAATTTAGGAATTTTATTAAATTTTATAAAATTGCATACATAATTATGTTGCAATGAATGTCGTGTAGACAAATTTTCGTAAATGACCACCAGTTGTTGCTGTAAAACAATTTTTAATTTGTATTAAAGTATAATTTTCGACTTTTCATTCATAAAACTTGCCGTAACTTTGTACAAATAATCTTCTTGACTTTTGGATAGTGTCATTCAATTTAAAATTACAAAACACATAATAAACGATACCTCACTTGACCTATTTACAAATAGTTCTGTTTCCCATCCCCCTCTTGGTAAGGTAAAACAACCTCATATTTTGGGGATTCGTCGGATCTTCTTTTTTAATGCTAAACCGAAGTTCTTCCCAAATTTTCGCGAATGGCCACCAGTTTTTGTCTATCACTCAATGTTTGGTCTATTTTACCTGTTCTAACTCTGCTTTTGTATGGTGAAGTACTTATTATCGCAAGCAAAAGTACTAAAGCTAGAGACAGGAAAAATATGACGCATGAATACAACTTTATCCCTAATGTGCTGTAATATCAATATATTATTTGAAAAAGAAATGTCCGTATATAACTTTTTAATTATTTTATTTAACATGGCGTTTCATCGGTCTAACATTCAAACCATTCAGAAGCTACATCCAACAATAACTTTTCTTTATTTGAAATTATTTTTCCAATTTTATATAATGTCTAAGACGTTAGAATAATAACTTTAGAAAGTCGATTTTTTAAAATATTCTGAAAGTCCATGCTGGTATATGTGGCACGTATAGTAAGCAGAGTATAGCTCGACAAAATATTTTAATAACACGGAAACGAAGAAAGAATATTTACGTAGCTGGAATGCGACCAAAGTAGCTAGAAGATAGCTAGTTTTATTCTACATGTCTTGGAATATGACTAAGTTCTATGATGATGATTCTCTATGACATATTTCTATTGATTCAACAAGATACTCTCGCTCTTAGAGCTGTCTTATAACTTTCTCACTTTACGCATGCGCTATATGTGCGAAAAGGGGAAATAAAACAATGTACAGTCTAGTCTATTCATGCCAAATTTAAATCTTTGAAACGTCCTTTAAGAAACTATCTATATTAAATGATGCATTTGCGAGGTAGAGTCTTCATTGCTTAATCTGATGATTTAATTGTTAATTTGTGAATATCAAAACACTAATTGGTCTAAAAAGTCGAGTTCTTTATTTTTAGTTTTAAAAAATATAACGCAGTACACTGTAAAACATTTGCAGCAAAGTATCTTGTCATTCGACCGTTTTTATAGAAAACGGTTACATAACCGTAATTTAACGCTATTTTGACCATAGTATTACCCATATTATGGTCAGAATACTTTTAAATTACGGTTATGTAACCATTTTCTATAAACACGGTCGAATGACCGAATACTTGCTGCATTTGTTTTACAGTGTAAAGGGTATTTCAGGCCGGCGGTAAATATTTTAAAGTTCAAACGTTAAGGCAGTTCTCAGAAAGAAAAAAAATATTTATCGCCGCTCAACAACGCGAAACTTTTCTGACACATTTTCTAACATAAGAGCATGATACGTGCAGGCATGGTTATTGAAGTGATTTGTAATCTAACAGATTTTTGTTTTCATTTTCCGATAAATGAATTACATCATGACTTATACGTGATTGTTGTGTATAGACGACAGTTTTTTTTCCTGTCCTCCCTTGTCGTGTCCGGAAATTCGGTTCAAAACGGCAACTTTGAGAGTATTTTCTGGAAAATCATCTACTTTTACTGTATGACAAACATACAAAAAACATTCAAATACACAGTTTTTTAATAAAATAAGCTGCTAATTGGATTCGTTTATGAACAAAAAATGAATTAAAATGGGTCAGAAATTAGTAAGTTTAGATTTCAGAGCAGCCGTAATGGACAATGTGAAATGTTAGTGTATCAAAAGAATTTTTGTTTTTTGAATGCTTTTATGTCAAAGCATGTAGCTGACACTTTTTCACCCCAATTGTTAAACATAAAATGTTACTTAAAAGGATGTATGATCTTCTATATTCTATAATCATATAGCCTTCTTTCTTTCATTTTCAGGTCACATACAGAGTGACGGAAATGTTGAGAATTTTTACATCTTAAGGCATTATTTTAAACTAGACCTTAAAACCAATAAGGCTGTCCGCAAAATTCGTGCAATTGGAAGCCAGGGTCTGGACAGCACAAAAAAAATCCAAACTTTTTATGGAAGGAGTCCTGAGCCTTGAAATCAAACTCAGAAGTGACAGGCCACCAGTTGGGAACTTCGACCAGTTGAAGAGGAAATTATAGGAGAATTTACCCACTGACTCCCTGCAAGTTTGTTTAACGTTCTGTAAAATTTGTCATATGGCGTGTTATGTGTGTCCTAGTTCCCCCATCAGTTTTCGGATGTCAGTGTGTGGATTCTTCTCTAATTTCCTTTTCAGCGGGTCAAAATTTCCAACTGATAGCCTGTCACTTCTGTGTTTAATTCCAAGGTGGATTTTACTTCCTTAAAACTATTGGATTTGTTTTGAATTATCCGGACGCTATTCTTGTCCTGGCTTCCAACTGTACGAATTATTCGGGCAGTTTTATTTATTTTAAAGCATAGTTTAAAAGTATCAATTAAGATGTAAAATATTTCAACATTTCTATCACTTTTTATGTGACCTAAAAATGAAAGAAAGAAGTCTGTAAGATTATAGAAAATAGAGGGACGTAACATCCTTTTAAATAACATTTTAGATTCAACAATAGGGGTGAGACAGTACCAACTACATGCTTTGACATAAAAACATTAAAAAAAACTAAAATTCTTTTGATACATCTTAATAATTAAAATCATTAAGGCACGTTGTTGTAATCTTTTGCATATGATCCATTACTCTGTCAGCCTTTCTAAAATAACTGTAGACTATATATACAGTGGTATTTGGCAAGGAAACAGCCCCAGAAAATGGGATGGAAAATATTTTCAGATCATTCCATTTTAACGATTTAAAGTAATTTATGTTTAAAATAAATCTTTAATCATCCTCACTAAAATCTAATAAGGATTGACAAGGTTAATTTTGAATTATCATCAATTTTCATCCAATGATATTGTATAAACAAGAGGTTATACTAATTTATATCGATAATTTCTTTTACCTACATCCTGGTTTCCCCTTTTCTTTGCAGAAACTTGATATTTCTATTCATGTCATCCACCATATATTTGTTAGATGTCTGAAATATTAACAATTAGATTAATATTATCGTAGTTGTGGATTTGTCAAAAAAACCTTAAATGTAGCTTTTAACATGTAATTTGTAAGACAAATTTAAAACGAACTTCAATTAATTGTTCCTTAACTTGTTGCAATGACATGCACTTATTGTATGTTATTGTATTTTAGCGACAGTGGTCTTGATTTGAGGGTAATCTATCATTTTGTACATATTTTGTTTTAATTACCTTGTTGCCAATATCGCCCCTTTTGACACGTAATTGACTGTTCTATGCTATAACTTTCTACATGTCTCTTTAAAGAAAGGGGAAACATGATAAGCTGAATATTTTAAAAATGTATATTATTAATTTATACCATAACAATATGTTTAAATTTCGTATGAACAACAATATGTTTAAATTTCGTTTTGATTGCCTAAGTTGTATAAAAATTATCGTTATAAAGTAGATAAAAAATGATCAGGAAGATCCTGGTGCAACTGAAATGTAACCACTACCGAAACAAACACCTTTAAGAAATGAAAATCGGAGCATGGGTTTAAAAACTGGGCGGGGACATGCATTAAAGTATATATACAAAGAAATTTTATAATCTCCTTTGCTTCAAGTATGTTAATTATTCGAGATATAACTGAAGAAGAGTTACAATCAAGTCAAATTATACACAAATACTCCCTTCAGCTGCAAATCTAACCTTTTGGAAATACTTTGCTGATATGGACAAAGTGCATTTCTCACTTTCCCAATAAAAATGTATGTAAGAGAAAAGCGAACAATCATTACTTCTTTCGTTCTCTTAGGAAACCAATAAAACACGTAATGGGATAAAGAAGAATATTGTTCCTTTTAGGCTATAATATTTTTATTCCCACTAAGTGACTACTCCAATAACTAAATTATTTGATATTAGGAAGTCATTTTACCCGGATATTATTATTTTTCTAGTACCAGGGGTGGTATATACTTATAGTCTACCATTTTCGCAAATGGGAAACGGACATCATCGTAAAATGTGCATGGATAAGCGTTTCATTCGTAATATTTTTAATATTGTATCAAAGAGAATGTTGCAGTTTATACAGGGTGTGCTATCCACATATTTTAAAACTCAGTGAAAAAAAAAATGTGATTGGCGTATACGAATGCGGTTTGGATGGAACTGCTTCTCATGTTTGAAAGATTTATTTTAAATATATTGAAATGAAAAAATTCCCAAAATTTTTCCATAGATGACGCTATGCGTTCAAATCTTCAGAAAGCACCAGAAACATAGGACAAGCAGTCATAAACGATTATTTTAGTACAGTAATCTGAAGGAATACAGAATTTCCAATTTAGGGGTTATTTTTGTTTTTCTCTGTGACATTTTGATGATTAAACTGTTTGTGGGCATTCCTTTTTTTGTTTGGATGACTGTGGAATGCACTGCCCTATTTCAATGTATAAAATGAAAGAAAATGCTATTTGCATGTGATTCAAGTTAAAAAAGAGTATACACGTTGAAATAGTGTAATAAATGGAACAAAATGAATTATGTGTGACTGCTTGTTTTCAATGTAGCGCCATCTATGGGCAATTTGTGAACAATTTTTTTTTTAAATAAAACTTTGGTTATACGAAGCATTTTTCTCCAACCTGCACATTCGATATTATTTGATATTTTTACTAAATATTAAAATTTGTTAAACACTTTTTGGCCACACTCTATTTTAAGAACTAGGAAACATAATGTTCCATAGAAGTATATATATTGATAATTAGAGTAATACGTAATGATGCAGGTATACATATATATATATGCTTAATGATCGTTTTTTATGCCAAAATTAGAAAAATAATGCTGAATTTAGCTGAAAAAAGTATGTAGTCAAGATTAAAGCCAACTTCCCGTTTTGAGTAATCTCCATTGAAGTAGTTTAATTTATTTTGTTCTATATGCATGCATTTATAACGCAAAAATTGAAAAATCCGAGGCTATATACACTTTTTATAATAAATGTATAAAATTACTGTATGGATAAATTACGATTACAAAAAAAGGTATACCATAAATTGGTATGGGGACTCTGGGGTGCTACCCAGACCCAAAACAAATCAAAAAGTGTTTTGCGTCAGTCTTAGATTCACTATATTGAAACTACTAACACTATAACCAATACTTTACAAGAAATAGCACCAACTAGTAACACAGCACATCCAGGACTGATCTAAAACATGTTTTTTTGTGTTCAAGTAACGCTCTCCTGTTCACAAGTAACACGAAGTTGCGTTATTTCAGCTGTTTCGGTGCATTATTTTTCATATAACTGTAAAAAACAAATTTCGACACGTAGTGATAATTATATTATAGTAACTCGGTTTGAATATGTGTGGAATATTAGCGGGTTTTTCACAGAAGTGTTACTCATATTTCGTCTGATTAAACTGCAATATGTCACAGTATTTAAACAATAACTATCATGTGTGAGTATGTGGGATACATTATCTATACATTACGAAGCACAAAGGTGTCTATCAGTAACGCGAAGCTCAAAAGTAACAATAGATGTCACTACGTGCGCTATCGATTTTGCCGTGATCTTAGCTTCTACATACTGCATAATTTCAGACATTGAAATAAAAAAATACATGTACTTTCAAATAAAGTTTGTTATATTACCAAGTAATTTTTTTTTTAATAATTATCAAGCATTTAGTTTTTAATACTTCTCAACATAGTTGAAAATTTTTATGAATTTGGTTTGTCTGGTCGGCTGTCTTTATGTCTGTCTATTCGAGCTCTAACTCGCGTAATACTCGGATTTTTATGTAATTGATGTATGTTATTGAGATTTATTATGGCATGTTCCGTAAGACAAGCTACGTCGCCGAAGGCGAACGTACTTCACCGCCGAATCCAGATTCTCATGAATCCATACGAGGACGTGAGGAGAGAGGGCCGGTTTACCCGGTGCACCTCCACAGGTGGCGCTCTTCGGCCGGGAGGAGAGACGGGAGCGTGAGTCTCCTGCACCTCTCGACCCTTTTCCAAACGAAATGACGACAGAGGTGGATGCGACATGCGGGGGAGTTCAAAATTATAGGACACCACCACACAACACTTGGACGGACGCTGAAGTAATACGACGACTTCGTAGCCGGAACCCCAAAGAGGGAACCGGGTCCTAGGCAGATGCTGAACCACCCCAGCGATCCATTACTGTACCGCAACTTCCAACCGCAACTTATCGAGTCCTATGGGGGGAGGAAACGACTTGTTCATCGGTTGCGGTTGGCATGTTCGCTTAAATGAAGTTTGCAGCATTTAAAAGTCGTTTACAAGGACAGTCAAAACAATTCCTTTACATATTGGTCTATTGAAAAAAATCGTTTTAAATTTATTTTAAGGATGTTACTCAATTTCAAACAAATAGAAATTGATAGATATCACTGAGGTGCACTCCAAGATTCTTTCTGTAGAATAAGTTGTGCATAGCATTCATCGTTCCTTTACACACAAATGATTTCGGTTACTTTATTGACTATGAGCCATATTTGCTCGAAGTGCGTTTTCAGTTGTACTATGCGTTTTAACCCCTTCAAGGGCGGTGGTTCATTTTTGGACCACTTAATTTTAATCCCTAAATGCTACATTGGCACCAGAATTTTGGTATGAAAAATTCCTTTTTATCAAATACATGAAGAAAAGATTTTACTTATTTTCGAATAAATTTGTTTATAAATTCTGGTGTGAATCAATCATTTCAAAATTTTATTTGCCCCTGAAAGGGTTAAACTTAGTTAATTTCTTGCATATTACATGGTGCATATAAATTCTCTAGATCATATACAGAACTGCCGAAAAGAATTGGAGTACACTTGACATTTATTGACAGAAATTCTTGAAAGGGATTTTTTAGGTGTGTTATGCATTTGAACTGAACTAAATTTGAGCATACGATGCAGTATATATAAACCTTTATATCATATACAGGGTTTCAGAAAATAATTTGAATAATTTTCCGACTATGGACGGAAAATGATGAAATTGTGTTTTCAAATGTATTATGTTTTTTCCAAATTGTACTTTTGCATATCAGTTTTCACCTTATTAAACGCAGAAGTTTTGTTACATTATACGATGTATGTTGGAAACTGTTTAAAATCTAATCTTGACGTATGGTTTTTCTTTCTTGTTTCAATATAACAACAGTTCAACAAGTAACGTAACGTTTTTTTTTCTTAATAATAATTAAATAAGACATAAATAAATCTACGGCAGCAATAAAATTTGAAATATTAAGCAGAAAATAACAGGGTTACCAGAACTCACAAATTGTCCCTACAGTTTTATGAAGACACCTTAAAAGATAAAAAATAGGCATAAATGCTAGGTGAAGTGTTAATTCAGTTTAATGTCAAAAAACGTTCGTCAATATTTCAAATATAATGTTTACGAAAGCGTGTGTTCAAATTTATTAATTTAAAATTAAATGTAGCTCAACCGGAACTTATAATTTACAAAAGTTTTACATTTTCATAGTAATACTTTTGAAGGAAATATAAATGAGCGACTTCTTTGGTGTTTTTAATCTGCAGCATCATTTTAAACAAATTGAAGGACAAATTTTACTTAATAGCGTTAATTTAACCCCGTAAAAAATAGTGTCAGTTAAACAAATTAACATTTGGTTTTTAGAAAATCCATTAGTTAGAAAAAATATATATTTTAGATTTAATGTTATTTTTTTAAACATTTTAGCATGTATTTTCAATTGTTTAAACACAAGTTTTACAGCATTTAAGCCCGTGTTCAGCACCTGTACCGATTGAAAATGACACATATGTCTTAAACTCTTCAAAACGTTTTTATACACTTAATAACGTAAAAGATATGACGCTGATTACGAAAATTAGTTTATCATAATGTACAATAATATTCAAAAAATGAAGATAACATACATGCCTGAGTACTTTCGGTCACCTCTTTAAAGCTGGAACAATATTTTGAGTTAATTAATTGTATGCAGAATATATAAAGCAGTTTAACTTCAACAGTCGAAGATGATTACTTGTATAATTTTACAATTCATTTGTTAGTCCTTTCAAATACTGTTACGGAATCGTTTTATAAAATGCTGCAAAAATGTATATTCTTTAAAACTTTCAATATTAATAGTTCATTAAATGTAAAAATAATCACAATTTTAAAAGAAAAATGGAAGTAAGAAAAAGTAAGAAAAAGAAATATATGGAAGTGATTACAAAATATTATATATATATATATCATACTCTGGAATATGTGACATTTGTAAAATGTTGAATTTGATTTGTGATTACAGTACCATTTTTTATAAAATAAAAAATATGAAATCAAAATATGAAGTTAAATTAATCAAAAACTATGGAGATATTACGCCAGAGTAGAATATCCAGGTAGAATCGTAACACTTTCTTCTCCCTTTAACGTATTTCGGTATACAGTATTTCGGTATATAGTATAAATTTTGAGAAAGTTTTATAATCGGCATATCGAGTATTGCATATTAAAACATAATTACAAAATCTGTTATTCATTCAGAAAAATGTCAAGAACGAAAAATCCTGCGTCAAGTATACATTATGAAGCACTTTGTAACACATTCAGAATACTGTAACAAAACTTCACATTTTAATAAAGTGAAAGATGATGTCTAAATAAACAAGGTCAAAGTCAAAATTTGGAAAACGCATAACACATTTGAAAACCCAATATTAGCAATTACTAACTGTAGACGGTAAAACAACCGAATTGTTTTGTGCAGCCCTGTATGTGATTTATATGTTTGTATAAATACTACATAGTATGCTATAATTCAGTTCTGTTAGGAAACGCATACCACAGTTAAAAATAATCCTTCAGCAATTTCCGTCAATAAACACCCATGTACTTGAGATATTTTGTGCATCCCTGTATATGATCAATAGAATTTATACACACCAAGTAATGTGTAAAATATTATTTAATTTTGAAAACGCGCACCACAGCTGAAAACGCACTTCCAGCGCTTATTATTCATAGATACTCACGTAACCTAATTATTGTGTGTTACCCTGAAAATGAACGACGAATGCTATGCACATCGTATTCTACATTAACCATCTTGCACCTCAGTGTTATACATATAGACTTCAATATTTGTGTGAAGTAGATTAATATTGTTAAAATACACCACAGACGATTTTTCCATCATCGACCATAATGCAACGGAATTCTTTTTTGTGACCCTATAAATGAACTAATTATAACCTATAAATGACCAATTTTCTGGGAGGAACCAGAACCTGTTCCTCCCAGAAAATTGGTTGACTTAGTTTCATGTAAATTAGATCCTATCCCCCCTGATCAATTCGCAGGTGTTTATGAAATCCCCATTAGCTTAAATAATAATAGTATAATTTTTTACATTGGTATGACTAAAAGAAAGTTTTTGGAAAGGTTAAAAGAGCATAAAAACGACATAAAATTTGGAAAGTTATCCACTGCACTCTCCCGGTTTTACGCTAAAAATAATGATACTGTAATTAATTTCGATAAAGCAAGAATTATCCATAGGTTCAATAACCCATTTAAAGCCGCCATTAGGGAATCATTGGAAATCAAAATTAGAAAAGATTGTATTTGTAATGATAACTTTTCTTTCAACATACCTAGTCTATGGGATACATTTTTAACCCCTTGTTAATTCATTGTTTTGTTTTTCGCTCTTTGGCAACAGAGAGCGCCCGCTTATTTTATTTAAATTTTTCCATACTGTTGATTTCAATTTTCTCGTGTCGAAAATTAAAAGATCAGTAGTCGTTTGTGTTGTTCCTCTTCCCCGATGATGGCTTTAAGTTTAAAGCCGAAACATGTAGGATTTTAGCTCTTTTATGAGTTTAAAACAATTTTTACACTGATTTTAGCAACTAATAAGCACAATTTGTGCAATTTGTGTTTTTAAAATATTTTAAATTTGTTTTCCTTTTTAGGGAAAAAAAAAACACAATTTCAACATTTCACTGTGCGTTTCAAAGCCATATGTCTTCCTTTTTTCACGAAGAAGTTTTTTATCGCAAATTTTGAATCCCTGTTTCTCTCTATTCTAAAAAAAAATAAGTAAAGCTGTCGTTGCCATAATTGAATTTATTGTGACGGGTTATGTTCTAAGCTTTTATTAAGAAAACTATTGCACAAAGAAATATGAAAACTTGTTGTTTTATAGAGAAATGTTTAATAAACACGTTAAAGCCGACAGTTCCTTAATCGAAGAATAATTTGAAGCGCTATTTAATGTTGAAATCAATCAAAATAGTTCAGTTAAAATAGATTTATAGGATTAAGAACTATGCATAGCAATTTAAACCATCTTTTGCAGACACATAATTTAACTAGATTGTGGTATGTAATGTCCATTCATTTTTTATTATTTTCTTTTTCATATTTTAAGCCCTTTTTTCAATTTTTTATTCAAAATTTCTTTATCCTGGTAGAGATTTATTTCATATTTTGAAAACGTGTTTTCTTTTACCTAGTGTTGCCAAATAATAAAAAAAAACGCAAAAAAATATTTTCCCCAATAAATTTCAATTAAAAAATATATTTACACGTGAGTATTAAAAAAGAAAGAAAACTTTAACATAATTAATTTATTACGTGCGAAAAGCATTAAATGGGGGGAAATTTACAACATAAAATCCCAGGTAATAAAATTCCAAGCACTTATCAATTGAAAAAAATATTATTTATGCGTGATTATTATAAAAGAAAGAAAACATTAAAAACAATAAATTATTATGTACGAAAAACATTCAATCGGCAAAATTACTCATATTTAAACAATATATTTAAAACCTCATATATAAAACGATATCCTTTTAGTGTCTAAAAGAAAAACTTTACTATGAAAGTCCGGGAAACAGCGCCATTTTTTTCTTAACCATTTTATACAAGCTGATTTTCAAATGTGTGATAGACCTTACTTAGTCAATCACGAAAACAGCTTTTAGCTGTCGCGAGAGAGGTAATACAGCTTTGGGTATCAGAAAATACCCCAGTCAAAGGGAAATGGTTTGCAACCCGATTACAGAAGAAAGGCATTGGTCGTAAAAATGCTATTCAAAGTTCCGTAACCTATGATGTTTTTAGAACAGGGTAAACTAGTGTGTTTTTAGAGGTTTGGACGGAGGTTTGCGAGCGTAACTAGTAGGGGCGAGAGATCACTGTGTTAAAATATATAAATATTAAAAATAGAATTTATGAAATTTTAACATTACACAATTTATACGCGATTCTCCATGTTCGCCGAGAAATATCCATTTGGCATACTTTTAATTTTTCTTCGAAAATAAATTATCTTTTTTTTCTGAGTCTAAAATAAAACTTCCATGGCAGCTAAATGACTTGGGGATATTTGAAGTCATATTTATCTGTCAATAAACTTAAATCTAAAGCAATAAGAACTCTTTATTGTAATTTATTACAAGATAACGCTGCTTACGACGTCCGTGTTTTGTGATTTTTTAAAACTATACATTGGAACGAAAACTGGTGTGCAGGTATTTATTATATCAATGTTTAACATCATTAATATATTTGCATTATTATTATTATTATTACTAGGACTTCCCTCAAAGGGATTAGTCTGAGTGATATTGCTGAGAACATAGGGTTAACAATTACAATATAAAAAAAAGAGCAAATTAAATGATAGAATTACGAAATATCATATATAAATTCATATACACTGTTAAAAAAGTCATAATTTTTTTTAACATGTGGCAAAGAATCTCATTTTCTTAAGCGCGTATTGCGCAAAACTTAAATTAAAAAAAACAAACAAAAAACGCCGGATTTTTTAAAACGCCAAGCTTTTTAAAGTTAAGTAATTGAATTTGCAGCCAATAGATTATTCTATCAAGCGTGGCTTAACGCAAATTTAATTTCATTGTTGCGACTTTTTTTGTGTGTGAATTTAAAAATTTTCTTCCTTGATTATATATCTATTATTTGTATAACTGTTTATAGAAACTCTTACACTTCAAACCACATTGATAGCATGCTTTGCTACAAACCAGATTGCAAAACTATAGTCTAAATTACTATTAAAGTATACAAAAAATCTTTCGATGACTTCTGTAAAATAACTTTTACATTAAATCTCCATATCGGCAAAATTGAAAAATTATATATATTTCAAAGTTATGCTTAACAGATACTTCCACTGCGCTTTTACTGCGCCAATCTGCAGACTTTTCTTTTGCCTGTCTGTCTGTCTCTCCACAATCTGTCTGTTTCCCTATCCGTTCTTCTGCCCCTCTCTCTAACCGATTGTCTATCTCTCTACACGTCTCGCTACCTGTCTCTATATTTCTCTACCGGTCTCGCTACCCTCCAATCTATTTCTCTAACCGTCTGTCTATCCATCTAACTACTTGTATGTTTAGCCGTGTCTCTATCCACTTCTCTACCCATTTATCTATCTGTCTCACAACTATTCTATCTGTCTCTGTACCCGTCTGGCTATACGCCTCTCTACCCATCTTCTTACCCATCTCCGTACCCATCTTCTTACCCATCTCCGTACCCATCTACTGTCTCTCTACTCGTCTGTATACCCGTCTCAATATCCGTCTGTTTTTGTACCCGACTCGCTACCAATCTCATTACCCGTCAGTCAACTCGTCTCTGTACCCATCTCTCTACTCGTCTCTTTATCTACCACGCTACGCGTCTCGCAACCTTTCTCGCTACATTCCTGTCTACATGTGTCTCTACCCGTCTCGTGACCCAACTCGCTACCCCTCTGTCAACCCTCTTTTTAAATTTCTCTCTAGCCGTCTGTCTATTCGTTTCGCTACCCGTCAGCCTACCTATGTCGCTTCTCGTCTCACTACCCGTCTGTCTACACGTTTGTTTACTCGTCTTTCTACCTCTCGCCACCTCTTCCCAATATTTAAACAATTCATTTAATATACAGAAGCCGTTTATCAGTTATTAAATGCAAACAGAAGTAATTTATCTAATAAGTGTAATCAGATGCAATTTTTTTTTTAAATACATACATAAACCTGAATAATAATTCATCAGTTTTGTGTTCATAGTTGTTTATATCATTTGACAGTAAATCTCTGAGTGAAATTTCGTGTCTTCTTAAACCTGAATTGTCTCAAGATTAAAAAAAAAAAACACAAGATTTGTATAACTGCAAAGTACGCTGAGGGCTATATTAGCTCCATGTTATTAAGTTAAGTGAAAGTTTCGTTATCGCGTTTGCAGCCAATTGCTTATGTCAGAAAGCGTGGCTTAACGCCATTTTAAATTCATTACTGTAACTTTCTTTTCTTTTCTTTTCTTTTTTTTTCTTTTTTTTTTGGCGGGGGAGGGTTTGAGATATATACATTTAAATTAAAACTTTTGCCTCCATGCCATTAGTGTTGTTTGATTATTAACTAATACCTTGTAGAGCGAGCTTCATTTGAAACAAATGTAAAAGACTTCTTCTACAGTTTTTTTAGGAGAAACTTTCGTAATTGGGCCCAAAGCCAATCGGAGCATTTAATATCATTATTGTAACTCTTATAGAGTTAAAACAATATTGTTGCTAGCTTTACTCTTGTTTGAGTCCAGCCTTGCCTGTGTATCTGAATGGGGAAAAGTTTCGTATCCTATGTAGGTTGGCGAAAAAAAAATTAAAATGGTGCCAAAAGGTAGTTTTAGCATTTTACAAAATTTTTCAAGAGAGCGGTAAAACGTGTTTTTCAAATATTTACAAGCATACGTTTATTAAAGCATGTTTTTGCACCACCTTAAAAATTTAAGCACGATGCTAAAATAAAATTTTATCGCCATATTCGATATTTTAATAAGTAATGAAAATACAGAAACAAACTTATTTAACAAACATAAGAGGCATTTTTGTGAAAAATAATTGTTATAGTCAGGGGGGTAAATTGTAAACAATTAATAAATGGCTAGTAAATAATAAATAGCATTTAAAATCTAAAAATGGAGAAGTGGTCCGTATAAAAATGCAAAACATTACAATGCAATTACAAACATGCAATGCATTATACGCTTGATATATGTAAATCTTTTTTTATTTTTTAATATTTCCGAAGGCACAGATAAAAAGGTAAAAATCTCTTTTCCAAATGCCAAATAGAAAATATACAAAATAGAATGCCAAATATACAAAATAGAAAAGTATCTGCAAAAAAATATATTTACATAATACTACATCTGCAAAAAAATAAGATTTTGAAAAAGTAAGCCAAATCCTGTAGATCTCAACCATCACATCGAAAAACTTATCACCAAAAAAGAACTCGCCAAATCTTATGGCACAGGAGATGGATTTTTCCCTCTGAATGCAGAATATTAGTTTTTTTTTCTTGTACGATGGGTGATTATAATATAATTGTTTCATTTCACATACTACATACCGTTTGATATATTGGTACTTTTATGTTATCCTATCGCAGTTGATAAATCGCCAAACTTTGTTCCTATAACATTTTCATATTGAATTCATTTCATTTAAATATAGACCTTTCACTCATTTAATTTAAAATACATGCCTTTCATTAATCCCATTTAAAATGCTAAAAAGAGAAAAAAAAAAGAAATAATGCCATAAATTGAAAGCTTTTATTTAAACACCAAAGATTTTTTTTTTATTATTTACACACGCGAAATAAAACAAGTTGGAAATTGTACGTCAAACGTTACAAACGAGGTGCGTTCGTACGCACGTTTTAGAATTAAATTCATGATATCCCGTGCGCAGAACGGGTTAAACAGCTAGTTAAGTATATATTTTATGACACTGTTCATACAAATATCTTAACTAGTTATATAAATATTCAGATATATATGTATCAGCTAGTTATATAAATATTCAGATTTTGATGATTTTTAATTCTGTGAAATGAATTATATCGTCTGCAGATTAATTTCTGTAATAAAATAAGTATCTCGGTCACTTGACGATTAAACTTCGGAAGCTCCTATAACAAGAAAGCACCGATTTAAAAAAAAAACAATTCAAATTTCTTAATAAATATTTTTATTAATATCTCCTAAAGTTTTGATTCGATTTTAATAAAATTTGAAATGTCTCGACAAAATTCTGCAAAGATAATATATTTTAAATTGCAAACCATTTGGTTGGGTAGTTTTTGCGTTGTTATATGCGGACAGACAGACAGACAGACGGACGGACAGACGGACGGACCAAACGACGACTATAGGTGCTACGTATTTATATAATTACGAACGCAACTAAAAAGCTGCTATTGCTGAGATTTGCGCCAAATCTCTAATACCAAGTCTACCAACTTATTGCGGGGTTTTTCTTTCAAACAGAAAAAAATTCAGATTATTTTTCGATTTCTACTAAATTGAAATATATTTTATTGTGCTGAATATTAGTGCGTGCATATTTTTTGCTCCATGTACTCCATGAACTTTTCAATTCCGATTGTCTACGAAAATCTCCCGCCGGTGAAAATGACGTACGCACAAAATTTTCGTGACGTATGTACTTTAATTGTGCTTTTTTATCTATTTTTTTAATATAATTTCCAAACGGTTTGACATTTATTCTTGGTAATAAATAGACGTCGTTGTCACCTTTATAGGTACCTGCTGTAAAAATTTGAACTAAATCCGTTAAATGTTATTTGAGTTATGCTTGACGAAAGGTTTTAATATCCATCGTAGCTATATATGGGGCAAAGTAATACTGCGCTGTGTATGAGTCTTCGTTGCACTCAGACAATTATAAAATATCAAAATGACGACGCTGGAGATGTGGTAATATGGTGTTCCATAAATGCGACTAACAGCATAACTTAAACAAATTTTTCATCAGATCACCTCCATATTTTCAGGAAATATTTTCGACACGTTTCCTTAGGGATATGGCATCATTAAAAATATTATTAAATATAATTTAAATATCATTAAAAATATTGATATTTGTAAAATAAGCTAGCAAGTAAAAAATGGGTACGATTTTTCGCATAAAAAAGTTACTTTCTCCAATGTTTAAAAGTAAAAATATTTATTTAATCATTGTAATTTTGTATACTTTTCTAAAAAATGTGCTGAGAATATGTGGTTAAAACGTGGAGCGATCCGATGAAAATTGTTATAGTCATTTTATGCTGTAAGTCGCAGTTTCGTCATCACCATATTATGAACGTTGTCACAGCCGCAGAACTACCATTTGTATTCTTTAAAAATAAATTTATATATGTATAACAAAACGGTTGGTACAAAGATTACAAACAACACAAGAAAGTACGGAAATATGTATGCTAGGCATAGCTAGATGAAACAGAAAGAGAATAACCTGGATAAGAAGTCAGCCGAAAGTCTTTGACATCATTGAGAGAATTAAACAGCTAAAAGGGAAATGGGTTGGGCGCATTGTAAGAAGACAAGACAATAGATGGAGCACAAACACCCTACAGTGCTATCCCAAAGATGTAAAATGACCAAGAAGACGACCTCAAGTAAGATGGAGTGACGAAATCAAAGTGACCTGTGTTAATTGGATGACTAAAGCACTAGACAGGAAACAACGGAAAAAATCTAGGGGTGACCGGCATCCCGTAGTGGCTTGAAAGAAGTTGATGATATATATATATATGTATGTGTGTGTGTGTGTGTTTTGGTGTGTACTAATGATGTCAAAGATTGCTATATAAAATACCTTCAAACCAATTTTCATTCTAATGCACGCTTTAAAAAAAAAAAAATAGAATAGGAATTTTTTAGGCTCTGTAAGTAACGTTGTCGTTAAAAGCCGTTTGCGTTTTGTGTGCATGTATTTTGTGTAAAAATGTTAATTTGTGAAAATAGAATAAAACCTGAGAGAACGGAGCTGGGATGTAACGGAATCTAGCCTTAAAAGGAAAATTTCCATGGTTCTGGCTGAAAGAATACAATATCATTAGAAGTTACAGTGTACCTTGAAAGATGAAAACCTGGGTAAATTACAATTCTTTACTGGCCTCCTATGATTTCGTGTTACAAGATTTGTTTGAAAGAAAACGCGTTTTTCAGAGTTTAGTTTCAGTAAACGCTAAAAAGTGATAGAACTCAAAATGTCATAACTTGTCATATTTTGATCATAGAAGAATGGAATTTTAGTAAAGCTGTTAAAAATAATTTTTTATCATATCGTTACATTTTAATTAAACAGAAGTAAAATATATAAGTTGAAGTGACTGAATAAGCGATAATTTTATTTTATAAATACGGCTCTAATGTCAACTAAACTACATTTTATGCTGTAAAGTAACTGTAAAAATGCATCCTTTGAGAGAAAAGTGTAAGAATACCGAGTATTGTATTAATATCTTCATAGCATTCAATGAAAAATTATCTAAGAAAAAATTATTTATCAAATTATTTTTATTTTAGAATATATGAATCCCTTCACATCAAATCATCGTAAGCGAAAAACTGTTAGTTTTTCTTTAAAGAAGTTTTAAAATATTATTTACTATTGTTCTCATCTGGCGTTTTCATTTTTTTTATGTTCTCGAACCAATATAAAAGAGCAGCTTCAAAACTTGCAGTATATTTCTTAAGCTGCAAAAATTTAAGAAATATCTAAGTTAATTGAACTTAAGAACCAACAAAAAATTCGCTTTGTAAAAAAAAAAAAATGTCGCTTACGGTAATTTGACATCACAGGCACAATATTATTAAAGCAAACATAATTTTCTTTTTGTTTAGCTGCTGTGCATATCAGCAAGTTATTGTAAGCAATGACATGCTAAATATTCGTAAAATGGGAATTTTAGTAAAAAGTAAAACCCAAGAAAGAAAATGATTTTTTCAAGATACAATTTTTGTTTTATCTTTGTTTAGTATGTTTTCAGATCATGTTGCATTATTTTTTATAAAAGAAAATAATTACACACCATATTTCAAAGTGACACGATTGACAACAGAGTATTTATATTCAACGGACTATGTAATCATACACAGTTATTCTCAAAAAGTTAAAAGAAGTAATATATTGTGGAGATATTTATGTATTCACATAAACTAGAATGTAATCTTTCAATTTGAAATGTTTGATGGTTTAAATCAAACAGTAATTCATAAAGCGATTTAAAATCCAACATTCAATATATATAATCAAATTTTCATTAAAATATCTCAACATACAGCTATATACTTCGTACATACGTAGCGAAATATTTCAACATTTGTATATGTATGAGCAATGAAGCGTTTACTTTTAATTTGCATATATTTAAAGTGTCCATACCGTTATTATAGAGGAAGCTGCTGTGCAACTATTAGTGTAATGAGATGTAAGTAATTACCAAACTTATTTCACTTTAAGTTGCTAATAAATATAAATTAAAACGAGGGATGTTTTTTTTAAAATTAATTTTTTATAATTTTTGATATGATAATTATATCTATGCATTATGTTATTTTTGTAATTCTTATCATATTACATACAAACATAAAGAATATAATTTATCTCTCTGCCTAGTCTTTATTGATTATGAAAAAGCCTTTGATTCGATCTACACATATGCAGTAGTTGATTCTCTGGAGGACATTGGTATAGACAAACCTTACATCAATACCATAAATACGATTTACAAGAAAGCAACAGCCACCATCCGTTTGGACAAAGGAAAAGCGAAGATCAAGTTTGGAAGAGGAGTAAGGCAAGGAGACACCATTTCGCCTAAGCTTTTTATTGCTGTTTTAGAAAATATTTTCAAGAAGCTGGATTGGGTAAACAAAGGGATTAGAATAAATGGAGAATATTTAAGCCATCTCCGGTTTGCTGATGACATTTTAATTTTCAGTAATAGCCCTGAAGAATTGGAAAATATGCTAAAAGATTTGGAAGAAGCTAGCATTAATGCGGGATTGAAAATAAATATGGAAAAAACTAAGGTGATGTTCAATTCATTTGCATCAAAAAAGAAAATCTCTTTACAACAAAACTGGGATTAAAGAAATGCAAAGTTATGTGTACCTTGGACAGGAAATATCATCGGACAACAGTAGCAAGAATGAAATCAATAGAAGAATAAGAAATGGATTGAGTGATTTGAAAAAACAATATTATTCTGAAGAGTAACATGTCTCTTTCTTTGAAAAGAAAGGTGTTTAGCCAATGTGTTTTGCCTGCCCTAACTTATGGAGCATATACATGGACGCTAACAAAACAGATGGTGAAAAAATTACAAACAACACAGCGAAGTATGGAAAGACGTATGCTAAGCATAACTAAAAGAAGCAGAAAGAGGATAACCTGCATAAGAAGTCAGACGGAAGTTTTTGACATAATTGAGAGAATTAAACGGCTAAAAAGGAAATGGGCTGGGCACATCGTAAGAAGACAAGACAATAGATGGAGCACAAACACCCTACAGTGGTATCCCAGAGATGTAAAACGACCAAGAAGACGACCTCAAGTAAGATGGAGTGACGAAGTCAGAAAAGTGGCCGGTGTTAAGTGGATAACTGAAGCACAAGACAGGAACAATGAAAAAATCTGGGGGAGCCCTACATACAGCAGTAGATTGAAAACGGATGATGATGATATATATATATGCCTGTAGATATATATATTTATAACAGATTATAACACCTTGTAATACAATACTTCTTTTAATTGCTAAAAGGTGTAAAATAAAAGCTTTATAAACAGTAACATAAGTTTTATCAGACTGTTGACATGTTTTGATTCCACCGAAACCATTATCAAATCAAATAAGAATATTCTAAAATTGCACAATCTATGATGTAATGATTTGGAGAACATCATTAACTTTTGCACGTACTCTTTCAAAGTACGCACGTTAATTTTAACCTTTACTTGGATGCTTATTTCCATATTTGTAGCCATGGAATAAATCAAGCCATAATTTTGGTAAGTTAAATGATGCTGCATCGTTACATATTAAATTTTTACGTGTTACAACCTGTATGTCTTCTCTTATGGTGGATGGATAGCAGTAGCAGCTCGTCAGGTGGTGCTGCAGCACTTTAATACCAGTATTTTCGTATACTAATATTAGCTTTATTTACTCGTAGATTGTCTTATGATTAAAGAAGCCAAATTTTCGCACAAAAATACTGGTAGTAATCTGATGCAGCACCTTCTGGCGAACCGCTACTCATGGATAATATATATTGGATGGGGGTCTTACTTTCATTGAAATGAAATTGGATGGTTTCTTCTTGATATAATCTTGCCAGGACTATGGTTTTTCTACTATACTTTATATCAGCTTTTTGCTTATTTTTTCTATAACTAAATTTACTGCTAGTCATGCCAGTATAGTAATTCATTGATCTGTCTACTTTAATAAATGGTACTTCACATACTTCTGAATAATTCGCAAAATAAATGGGTCAATTTTGTGCAAATTATATTCTTTAATTTCTGAAGGGGTTTGGCCATTAAGCAGAAATTGAAACGTTGTTTAAGGCTGTATTTTAATTTTTCAAAAAAAAGTTGGCAAATATTGATGAGTATAAAATTTGTATTTTTGGGAATAAAATTTGTTCTTAGGCTCCTTTTTATTGGTAATATCCACGATTAATTTAATAATTTGCTGTACCTTAAAACCATCATTACAAGCAATTCTAAGAAAATTATTTAATTCATTATCCAAATATTTTCAGTGCATTATAAAAAGGCCCGTCTTATAAAAAAATCTGTTGGCTAAAATATTATACGTGAATAAAAAATATGAATTAATCGGCATATGGTAGACTGATTAGCCATTTATTTTTTCTGAAAACAGACCTGTCGACAGGCGCATTTTTTCTGGTTAAAATTACATCAAGGAATGGAAGACTTTTATTAGGCTCTATTTCAACAGTAAATTTAATGCCAATGTCCATTGAATTTAGATGATTTATAAATATTTTAAGATAGTATTATAATTTCTCCAAAATGCTTGCAAACTATTGAAGAGTATAAAGTTTGTATTTTTGAGAATCAAATTTGTTTCCAGGCTTCTTATTATTGGCAATATACACGATTAATGGATTAATATGTTGTACCTTAAAGCCACTATTACAAGCAATTCTACGAATATTATATAATTCACTATCCAAATTATTTTCAGTACATACTAAAAAAAAGGCCCGTCTTATGAAACATCTGTAAGCTGAAATTTTATACGTAAATGGAGGACATGCATTATTTAGTATGGTAGATGGGTTAGGTATTTAAAATATTTATAAATCATCTAAATTCAATGGACATTGGCATTAAATCAATAAACTTACTTTATTGTTTATAAAGTTTTTATTTTATACCTTTTAACAATTAAAAGAAGTAAATCGTCAGAATTTAAAAGGAGAGTTATTTAGAAAAATGTTTCTAAAATATCTCAACAGTTTTAAAATAGCACCTTTCTAATTTACTTAGCATTTATGTGTTTAAGAACCGAGTCATTTAAATAATCAATCAAACAATAAAAATGCTGAAATTTAAAATAATTTTCTAAATTCAAGAGATGTACCTGAGTTCCATACGATGACAGAAAAACAGAGAGAAAGGGAGATTAGATTTCAATATTGTGTAAAAATAACAAATGAATGTAATCTATAGAAACATCAATTTTTCCTTGACATAGTGATTTTCTTACAGTTGAGTGAGTATAATTAAAAATTATTCTGTAGAAAAATTCCAATTTAATGAAACATTCATAAATTAAAATATACTTATTGCGTTATGAAAATGATATATTGTATAGCATTCAAATAGATTATATTATTTTTACAGAATATACACTCTTTAATAACTTTTACATTTATGCATTTTCGTCATCTCTTTAATTCTAATTATAGTTTCGGACCTTTTATTCTTTAAAATAGATCTTTCTTTTCAATTTATTAACTTATCCAGATATACACTTTACATAGTAAATGCAATAACACTAAATTATATGATAAATATAACTATCGAAGTAAGATGTGTATTAGATATATTCAATTGTTATATACATGATTTGTGTGAAAATCCTTTTAAAATATTTAATTAGGGAGAATATCTGGGCTAAATTTCACACAAGATATAATGCATATAATACTCATGAAAGATATTAGGGATTACAATGAGGGATTCACGCGTAATATAACACAAATTTTATAACGTTTTATTCATAGAAAAATATTTATTATATATTATAAAATTATGCTTCAGTTTTACTGCTGCAAGAGAAAAAAAAATTTCTTAAACGAATAGGCAATTTTAAATAAATATGTTTTTCATCACAAAAAATTGTATTTACTGTTAATTGGATGTGAAAATTTCATATAAAATTTAATATTTTATACAAAATTCATGAATAAATACTTTAAAATATTTCCGTTTCGAAAACAGCAATGAATATTACAAAAACTTAATTAGTAATTAAGAAGTAGACAACTTTATTAGAGAGTATACAATGAAGGGAAAAAAAGGAAAGTTTTTTTAAATAAATTTTTATATATGCAGTTTAGTCTTTTAAATACGCTAAGCAATTTATTATAAAAATTGTAGATACTTATTCTTTTTATAATCAGAAAGTAGATTTTTTTTACCCTTTATAATGATAATGTTTTTAAATATGAAAAATTTACTACGCAGCAGAAAAATCTTAATGTTTATTTTTCGCAAAAAAGATATATATGTATATGTATATATATATATATATATATATATAGGACATTTTAAAATGAACTATTCTTGGCTGTTTTTCTACTTAACATACGGCTGTATCTATTAAAAAATGAGATTTTTAATGCGATAACATGATATTATTTTAAGTCTAGGTTTGTATTACATGTTTGATACATTTAGGTACATTGACTACAAGAATTGACTTTTATTTCTTTTTTAACATTTTATAATTTTGAAATAACATACCAAACCGACTATTTCAACAATTCCAAATGTATTTTTTTTTTTAATAGGGAAATAAGTTTGTCAGTTTGTGTCTGTTTGTGTGCATTGTGTTCTAAACATACCGCTGCACGCCGGGATACACAATTTTGGAATTTGGTCTCTAAATTGGAAGTAATGCCCCTCGAAGCCCGATTTCGGAATTTTTGATTAAATTATTTTAAATATATAACTTTTATGCGAATTTTAGCGTAATTTTACATTACAATTCGATTTCTCTACATTCATAAAACGATACGTTTTCATTTTTTTTATCCGAATAGAGAAAATTTTGTCCTCTGTTCTTTGTTTCAAATTCCATAAAAATACGTCCATAATTACCCAAGATATTAATTAAAAACGCATTAAAAATCTCCTGAAAATACGATGTTTATATCTTTTCAAGTGCACCTGCAGACATCTGAGAGAGCTCGTATTGAATTTACTTCCGGAACGGGATCCGTCTATCCATTTACTTTCCGATACAAAATGTCAGAAATTACAAGGTAATTCAAAATTTTAAAACTATTTCAGGTAGAGATTTGAAAATTGGCATATATACGCAATATATATTATATGTATATATATATTTCCGAAAATCTAATTTTCGAAAAAACCGGTAGGTAACTTTTTTGTTATAGCAAATTGACAATGCATAGAAATAATAAAGAAACTTAAATTTCAATGTCAAAAAAAAAAAAAAAATCGTCATTTTATTTCTGTTTTAACCACCCCATTTTGCTTCTGATTCAAAAGTTAACTATAATTGTTAATGTCAACGGTCTTTGGTTTAATTTCGAGGGGGGGGGGTGTCCGGTCGCAATTTAAATATCGCGTTAATGCTCTGATCGAAACTCCCCACTCCCCTCCCTTGCCCCCCAAATCAGAAATTTTTTAATAAAACACCATTCGAGGGTCTGCTTCGTCTTTTATTTACCCGCGTACGGTCCGATGAAAGGTAAAAAATAACGAGGTAATTCAAATTTTCAAAATTTTTTCAGGTAGGGATTTGAAAATTGGCATACATACATTAAATTTATATTCCAGAAAAGCTAATTTTCAACAAAATCCGCCAGATTTTTTTTTTTTAGTAGCAAATTGGAAATGAATAGAATTAATAAAGAAACGTAAATTTCAAAGTCAAACCAAAAAATAGCGCCGTTTTGTTTCTGTTTCAAAAATTAACGGTAATTGATAATATTAAAGGTACTTAATTTTGAGAGAAGGCGGGTCCGATCGTAATTTAAATATCGCGTTAATGCTCTGATCGAAGCTCTCCCTTTTCCTCTGCCCCTCTCCGCCCCCCAAATCAGAACATTAATAATGTTGTTCCGATTCAAACGAAATACTTTATAACATTCTTATCAAAGTCGTCCAGGTACTAAATAAACTTCGGTATAATTCTTTCAGCCCTTCGTTACCACTATCTTCAGAATGTTAATCTGTAGGTGGGGATTTATTTTCTCGGGTTCTATGGGCCCGATTTCAACGGGTTATGGTTCATTCAACTTAAAATGAATTAATTGAGATATAGATTTGGCGGTACTGGCGCTGGAAAGTGGAATTATAAGAATTTCACCACCGTTTGTTATACGGTGTCGTAGACAGCAAGGACACGTGCTAGAGTTTCGTTCGGAAAGAGTTTTGCTTAGAGCAGAGTGTGCCCCTAGCGGTGGAATGTGGAACTATAAGATTTTGCATCGCGTGCGCAGCATTTCTGCTATAGGCAGCTGGGACATTGTCAGAGGTTCGTTTTGCACAGAATGCACACCCAGGTGGTGGAAGGTGGAACTAAAAGATTCTTCAAAAGAAACTTCAAATGAAAGTTACCAATTTGATAATCCCAGACAACGAAATATACTCATTTTTACACATCCTCGAATATTAAAAAAACTATTTGAAATGTTGATTTGAAGCTGACATTATACACGTAGTTTATTTTTCTGTTTCCGAAAATGCAAATTTTGGAAAATCAGACGGGAACTTTTCTTAATTTTGGCCAAAATCTGACTCACCGTAAATCAAATGACACAGGCATTTGAGAGGGTCGTATTGAAGTTATTTCCAATTCGAGTCCATCGCTCTATTTACTTTCCGACAGACGGAAGTGTTACGAGAGGAAGGGTTTCGTGCAGCGATTTTTAGAGTATTTTCGCGTTTCGTATTATTTTTTCATGTGACCGGGCAAACCCGAGCAGATCAGCTAGTATACAAATAAAACTATCTGCTATTCATCAGTTCAAATATTATACCGATTTCTAATTTCTTCAATACTATATTTTAACTCTGATAACTTTCACATCATGTATTAAGAACCACACGGACCATAATTACATAATGAGGATACAATCAGCAGATATTCACAGCAGATATTCACAGCAGATAAGATGAAACTTATGCAGTATATATATATATATATATATATATATATATATATATATATATATACATATGTCTATACAGGGTGTCAGAAAAGTCTGGAAACGGTCGAATAACTCGAGAAATATACATCGGATTGAAAAACGGAAAATATGTGTTCAATATTGTGGAAAAATCTATTTACGTATATCAAAGTTTTCTTCCAACAGTGTTCCCTGTGGGAAAAGGGGGGGGGGTAACGATGAAATCTTAAATTATATCCCCCTCTCAGTTTGTTTATTGAAGATTCGGATTCCACGGTAAAAATTACGTAACTTTTGTATTTAACATTTTCTTCGGAAAATCGTAGATGGCGCTGTAATCGAGTAAAATGCAGTGAGAATCGTTTCCAATGAAAAGTCTAGAAACTGTCGAATAACTCGAAAAATATAGTTCATCATATTGAAACTGGAAAAAGGCATGTTAAATATTTTTGAAAAATCTATTTAGGGATATCGAAGTTGCCCCCCAACTCTGTCCCCTGGGGAAAATGGGGGCAACTTTGAAATCTTAAATAATCTAAAATCTCAAACCCCCTTTTTTATTGCAGATTCTGATTATATGGTAAAAAAATAAGTAACTTTTGTTTTTAACATTTTCGTGTTCAATGTTTTAGAAAAATGGCAACTTTCATATCCCTAAATAGATTTTTCTAAAATATTGAACACGTATCGTTCAGTGTTTCAATCCCTTGTATATTTCTCGTGTTATTCGACCGTTTCCCGACTTTTCAATAGAAACGATTCTCACTGCATTTTACTCGATTACAGCATCATCTACGATTTTCCGAAGAAACTGTTAAATTAAACAGTTACGTATTTTTTCTCGTAGAATACAAATCTGCAATAAAAAAGGAGGGTTATCATTTAAGATTTCTAAGTTGCCCCCACCCCTTTCCCTCCAGGGTTAGAGTTGGGTGGGCAACTTTAATATCCCTAAATAGATTTTTCAAAAATATTGAAAATGTATTTTTCCATTTTTCAATCCAATGTATATTTCTCGAGTTATCCGACCGTTTTCAGACTTCTCAATGAAAACGATTCTCGCAGCATTTTATAGCGCCATCTACGATTTTCCGAATAAAACATTAAATAAAAAAGTTACGTATTTTTTCCCGTAGAATCCGAATCGGCAATAAAAAGTTGAAGTTATCATTTAAGATTTCAAAACTCCTCCCCTTTCCCCCCATTGGGGGGGGGGCAACTTTGATATCCCTAAATAGATTTTTCAAAACTACTGAACACATATTTTCCGTTTTCCAATCTGATGTATATCTCTCGAATTATTCGACCGTTTTCAGACTTTTTAGACAAATATATATGTATACATAATGTTATTTTTATCACTGAATTGTCATAGTTACATATTTTTATTTATTGGGAAATAATATAAAAAAAATTGTTATTTTTTACAATACTTGTTGAATATTTTATTCATGATTTTCTCGAGTTTAATGATATACAGAAAGACATAGATACATAGATAGCCCCCATCGCTATCGTTATTTCAGAATTTGTTGTATTCAAGTGATCAAACAGTAATCAATTCATTTATGTCAGTCTAATCAAGTTTTAAAAGTGATGTGATATTTTATTTATCCCTATTTCAGCGTTATGCACACGACAATAGATTTAAGTTTACTTAGATTGCCAAGTTTTATAGTCTCGTTTCAACAATGAATCAAGGGACAGAAGGCTAGATACAGTTCACAATCTGTTCTGTAATTAGCTGCGAAATCTCCATGAATGTATTTGACATTCGAAACAAGACACGTGTGATAACTGTCATTTTCAAACTCAGTGTGCTGTTTCAACATTCACACGTTCCTAGACTTTCATTTGCATATTTTAGCAGTGTTACGTTCATTAAAACGTAATACTTTGTAATATGATCAGACAATCTGGATTCAAAATCTCTAAAAACAGAAATCTGGATTAAGTGATTTACCCTATAATGATAGTGTTATAAGGGATGGTATTATCATTGAGCATACATAGTTTATATCTGGTGCTAATGTGATGGTTCAGGCGTGTTGTTAAAAAGTGATTAATAGCAGAGCATACGTTTTTGAAAACTCTCTGAATATAAAAAAGCATAATTTTAGTATATTACCCCAATATTTGATATTTTTGGTTATATCTCCAGTAATTGTATTATTAACTGCAACAAGAAAATGAAGTAATTACTCTAATATTATTAATTACATGTGTGGGGCAACGCTTAGTGTTTGTCTTTCAATTATAAAATAAATGAAAACAAAATGAAATGGGTATTTCTTTTGCTTGAAATAATTTTTGTTTACATTTGTTGCTTATATAAATACATTTTCCGAATAATTTCCAAAATGTTCAATGTTTGGCATGGATCGGCTATTATAAAACTGAATATACATTACTTTAAACTAGTGTCAGTTTTAACTATATTTAACTATATTTAACAGAACTAACTCAAAATAAGCAAATATTATTATTTTCTACAAGCAAATGGAAAATAAATCATTTCAAATGTACTATAGAATTTCTGGTTTTGAATAATTAGAAAAGCCTCTAGAAAGACTAGTTACAAATTATTAACGTTGATTTATTATTCTCAGTATCAGATGCAGAGTTCTTGTTTGTCATTTCTTTTTGTGAGGTTGATTGTTATGATTAGAAAACAAGTAACAATAAGAAACGATACAAACAATAATATGCTGAGTTCCTTACGATTGCAGATCATTTAGTGAATTGCATGATTAAATGTGTCCATTAAAAACAAAAAAAAAAGTCACTTTGAACGACTGTTAATATTATATATTGGGAATAAAGTTACTATTATAGGGTTTTAAAATATTATTTTTTAAAATTATTTATTGGTATTAAAAATGATGTTTTTAAAGATAATAGACTTTTCGTGAAACGTCACATGAACCATGTTTCCGCGTTGTTGGCAAACGAGGAAATTTCGATCACTGCATTTCGTTAATTTTGTATAATATTTATAAGGAAGAATAATTTGATAGGGAAAGGTGATAATATTAAAAGACAAAAACATAATTAAAGATAAAAAAAAAAACCTTTTATTGTAATAATAAAATCGTCCTGCAAAAAATAACATTGCGCAGTTATGACGATATTTGTGCTTTTTTGCGTTTGGAAAATTTTATAGTGTTTAAAAATTTTTAGTGTTTAAAATTTTAGTCAATTTTACAAAACCTCCTGTTTCTGATTACTTCATGTGGGGTAAGAATATCCTGTTCATCGAACATTGTTATTAAGACTATGTTAATCCCTTGAAGGTCGGTGGAACATTATATATGCCACTTAATTTTTATTCTCAAAAACCAAAATGACGTCAGAATTTTGAAATAAAATTTTGCCTTTATATTGTACAATTTTACTTATTTTAAATTAGATATGATTGTAAATTCTGTTGTCATTCAATCATTTCAACATTTCCGTAACGTAAATACTTTGCTCCTGAAAGGGTCAAAATAATCAGGGTTATGCATGTGTTCCGATGGTGTCAATTTAATGTACTTAACTTAGTTTTCTTATTAAAATAAACTGTATCTTACATGTCTGTGATAATTGTATTAATAAATATGCCTCTGTCTTAAAATAATTACGGTTCAAAGCGTCTAATAAAATTAATTTTGCATCAAAGACATTATTACACATTAAGTCGAGCACGATCTCCAACGTCTTAAGTAGTTCTTTCTCTTATCTCGTACCGATTTCGAGATAGAGAGGTTAACTTCGTTGTTTGCTGCTAGTTGGCTTCGTAAACTGTCTTTTCGCGGAGCGCATTGCCTCTTTGATATACCTAGAAAATTACTAGTTGCGAACAGGACTTTAGTGGACATCATACATACTTGGTTGCAAGACACCTGCTAACATATCAAAACTCCTTAAATAAAAAGAATCTACATAATTCAATGCGGATTGTGGGAAACAAACCTAACAAAGGGATATTTATTTTATTTCTGTAAAAAGTTTTATCTGAAATATTTGAATATAGAAGGTGCTTCAAACAAAAAAAAAATCACCGAGAAATATGCACAGCAGAGTCTTGACTAATTCAAAAATTTTGTATAATATACAGCAAATATTTTTTTAGCCAGTCGTTATCATTGAAGAGCGCTATTTGCCATAAAGTCTCCTGCATGGTGGTATAGAATGCTTTCGAAGTTTAGGAGAATTCATTTAATCGTTGTTTACCAGAGAATTATCTGATATTAAGTCACTATATATATATATATATATATACAGTTCTTGTCAAAAGTTCGAGCACACCAGTATATTTTAAGGCATTTTCAAATGAACTGCATAATAATGAAATAAAACTTGCTTTATTGAATTTGTTTAGAAAATATACAACTGTTTGAATAATAAAGAAACAAAACAATATTTGTTTTCACTTTTAGGTAAGTTTATTTAGGTAGTCTTAGGTACTCTGCTTTCATTGAAGTGACTACTCTTAGCTTTGATAAGCGCATATTCTTTGATAAATGTATATCCTTGGCACCCTATTTACCGTTTTTTACGGTTTTAGGCAACCAGTTAGACTCCAGCAGTTCTGATGACCTTCCCAAAGGACATGTTTTTTTTTTTTTTTTTTTTTTTTTTTTTTTTTTTTTCCATGTCCAATTCTGATTTTGCTCTCTTGTCAAAATTTTCCATTGTGTATGGTTCATATTTCATTTCTTAATCCATTTTTATTCAATTGATAGCAACTACAAATTATTATTTATTTTTTTATCTTTCTCTCTCTCTTTTTAAATTTTCTTCATGTTTTCAGTATTTTTGGCCAATTATCATTGAAGCATAAGCTATGGTAATATTATGATTGCACTAGTTAAACTATTAGCTATGTGGTTATCATTAATTATCTCTTTCGAGATTTAAGAAGAACTTGATATGTTTTTTGAAATTCATAGATATTATAATTATATATATATATATATATATATATATATATATATATATATATATATATATATTCATATATATATATATATATATATATATATATATATATATATATATATATTCATATATATATATATATATATATATATATATGCATATATATATATATATATATTCATATATATATATATATATATTCATATATATATATATATATTCATATACACGCACACACACACATATATAGGTATTAATTATGGCACTATTCATTTCTTTAGAATACATTTCTTTCAAAATGCTTTCAATTATCGCATTATGATACACATTCATTTCAGTTACCCGGTATTGTATTATATGAATGTGTTTGACGGAATTTTAAAATGTATTTTTTTAATTTTATCAAATAATTTTTTTTAAAGATTCGAAAAGATTTTTATTGGCAAATAAATTTATAGGAAATGTTTCCTAACAAGTAATTTTCGAAAACGTATTTTGTTAGTGTAAAAACGCAATTTATTTTATTATACAGATTTTTTGAGTTACGTGAACAGTGGTATAAGGAAATAGGTATATATAGTATACGCGGTATTTTTACCATTATTTAAAATATTTTTATATTTCAAAAGTCAGCTTAATGTTCCACATTTCCATTAAACACAAATATCAATAATGTTAATTATAATTTAAATTGTTAATTGCAATAGTTAATACAAATGAATGTTGTATAGCTATTATATCCCATTCATATGCATATAGTTTTTCTGTTTTTGTTCATAAATGCAATAATCCAATTTTATGGAATGATATATGTTAATTATTATAGCACTGTATGAAAAGTTTAAACTGCAGGTTATCTTAAGGAACATTATAAAGAAATTATCAGTTTCTTTATAAGAATTTATGAAATTTTTTTTTTTTGTTATTCTGGAATATTTTGCAAGAAGAATAAATAGTTTAAATGAACCTCTAAATAAAAATGTTGATGAGTGTGAAGTAAAAAGTTTCTTTTTTAACTGTTACATTTTAGAATATATATAGGAAATATGCATAAAATTGAATTTAGTAAAAATATTTTAGCGCAATATAAGCATTTTGTAAGTTTTTAAAGTATTTAAAACCTGCTTTCTGTGAAAAAATGGATTTTCAAATTGTATTCAAATATAATAGGAATCGATATCTATCTAAAGATAAAAAATATCCTTCTCCCTAAATACAAGGTTATATAATTATACATTTATTTAAAATTCTGAAACTCTAAATTATTCCAGATGTGGTCACGGAATTTATTTTATTTGCGTACTATATGTGTGAAAATAAAAGATAATTGTGCAACTCAGCATGAATTTTACGGCTCGAAAATTTAGATGTTTACATCATGGTCAAAGAAATAAAAATGATATCAAAGCAAAAAATCATATCTTAAAAATAGAAGACATTCCAAAGGTTCCATTTAGAAAAAAATATACTGCACAATGAAAAAAATAGTTGGTGCTATAATATAGTATATTATTAATATTATAGTATATTATATTATTATAGTATATTATATTATTAATATAGCTATATTTATAGTATAATATATAGTCTATAATACTTTTAAGTCTGAAAGTATAAAAAGATAGATTTCAGATTTCTATCGCTTGAAGAATTTTATCTTTCTTTAATATTTTAGTTTTTATATAGCTTTAAACCATGTTTAGAGTTTTAGATATCAAAACAATATTTTTTCATAAGTATTTCATTTATTTTATGACAACAAACCTTATAAGCAGAAAATTACACACAAGTTAAATGTTGGAAACATGTGATATCTTTAAATTGCATTTGTACGTTTTATGCACCGCGGACATTTATTTTATTTAAAGTGGAATAGGTTTCTGTTTCTTTCACGTGCTTAAAAAAAATTTGTAATTCTTTTTTTAGAAGAAATATTTTCATATTAATTTATATTTTCAAGCTTTTTATATTGTAATTTTTGAATAAGTGTGAGAATGGTCTGGGCTAAGTAGATTTTATGAGAAAGCACATTTGATATGTAACATTTAAATTTACAAATTAGTTTAAAAAAACATAGCAAAGGCATGTTTGGAAGAAATGGAAGTTTACTATGGTACTTTGGAAAGTCGATGCTCGGAATCTACCTATGTAGTACCTGAATACAAAATGTCTCTTCGTTCTATAAAATTAAATCTTTAAAAATATTGCACGTATAACGTAAGCGCAGGAAGAGTTTGCTGGCTTCATCATTTGGGGATTTTGGATATCACTAAATTTAATAATAGCCTTAGCTTTATTTATTGACAGAATTTTTTTGATTAAATATGGCGAAGATTTTAATTCTTGAAAAGTGGTATTTCATCTATATTTTTAGTTTATTGTTTTTAAAAAAGACACTGTTAAGGCTTTAAGTTAAAATCTAAATTATTTATTGAATACACAAGTATTTTTATAACTAACATGAAAAAAACAAACATACACGCTTAGTGACAGAAAATTTAAACATATTTTTTTATGATATGAAATGTAGTCAAAATTATAAAATATATGTTTAAAAATATTCTTGAAATGTAAGAAAGCGTTATTAATAAAAATCATTTTACCCTTTCATGTGTGAAAGAATAATTTAATCTTTTTAATTGTCTTTGTTTAACGTAGTTGAAAATGAATGAGTAAACTATCATATATAACCTATATTTTTGAAAATTATTAAATAACATTTATAGATATGTATACTTAAGATAAAGTATTGCATTTGTATTTATTTGTATCATATTTTTAGAAAATTAAGCTGTGTAGAAAATATTTTTCATTTGAGAAAAGTTGTAAAATATCAGATTTAATACTTATATACTATTAGTTTTTGCGTTATGCAAATTATACATTAAATTTTCATTTGGTAATGTATAGATTTATTTAATCTAACATGTCTTGTAAAACTTTAAAAGTAAACCATGAAAATGAACCAAAGATATTTTTAAGTAATGTAGTGATAATTGTAGCGAAACTTAAGGAGAAATATGAATTAAACATTTTCAAGCTTGAAATTTATTATACATCTATGAGATTTCATATTTGATATGAAAAATGAGAAAATATCAAGTGTATAAGAATTTATTTTTCTATACTTACTATACTACTTTATAATATACTTTATTAATACTTTTCTATACTTAGAGAGGAAAAAGCACATCCAGCAATTATCGATAATAGTCAGTCCAATAACCGAAATTTGTGCGTGTCTCTCTAAATGAAAGATAAATGATATGCACCCTATAACCTATAGAAAACATGCTGTAGTACACCTCCTAACAATTTCATTATATTTAAAGTATCATAAAGTTATTAAAATGCAACGATTTCTCTCCGTAGGTCATGAAGTAATAGAAATATTTTATGCGTTCCTGTAACCGAACTATAAATGCGACTTATTTTATGTTCAACAGAAAGCATGTTTCAGTCCCTCTCAGTGACGCATATCAATTTCATTACGTTTCAAGTAGCATAAAATTAATGAACAATTTTTCACAATAGACCATAACGTAAGGGAATTCTTTTAATCTTTGTAAACGACCTATAATTGCTATGCACTGTATTTACAATATCGAACATGCTATTGTAAAACTCAACAGCACATAGAAATTACATGTCGATCTGAGTATATTTACCAGAGTTAGAGCACGAAGAGATATTAGACAGCAGACATCCCGAAGTTTAAACGTTTTTTGAATGTTGGGAAGTGTTAAAACGGGATCGTAAGTATCATTTGCGTGTAACAAAAAAATTACAAAAAAAATCTCTTTTTTTTTCTGTCTTTTTTTATTTGTTTATTTATTTATTTATTTATTTATTTATTTATTTTTTAAAATACAGAAATATAAATCATTAGAATTCAAAATGAAGTATTTCTGTTTACATTTCTAGAAGAGTGGCGCAAAATGATGACGTTTAAACAAACAGTTTTATTCTAGTAAACGTAAAAAAATGGGTACTATTTGTTTATGAAGTGATACTATTTGTACTAATATTTTAAAACATATATTTGTGTATTTAATTTCTTTTTCATTTTAAATATATGGGAATTATAAAGTTTTGCAGGTATTGATCCTTGAACAATATATATAGTTTTGAATTTACATGCATTAAACGAACTCTGTGATAATGACAATATTGTTACAAAAATGACTGCAGTCATGAATAACTTACAGCTAGTGACTTATTCATAAATAGCAGAAAAGCACTCTATTAAAATGCAAATCAGCTTCAGTATACTTATTCTTTTGGATCCAAGTAAAATTAAATACTGTTGAGGGGAAAAAACTATACACGAATTTAAAAAGTTACATTTGATGCACTTTTTATAAAGTATATCTAGACGAAGCAAAACTAAATGGAATAAAGAAGAATGGTCGGAGAGAAAAAAATCACATGAAATGGAAAATTCTCGAAAAGTGTTTAGACATAATATCATATCAAACAAATATAATTTTGCTTATGTATGTATTTTTTATTTATTTGACAGAATGACACTTAAATAAGAGAAAATATTACATTAACCTCTTGAGATCCCGCGTCCATTCTATTGGACATTTTTAATTTTTATATAAAATACTTAATTTCAGTTCGAACTTGCAAATACTTGCTGTCAATTGTACTAGATAGTCTAGTGCTGTAATCTGTGCACCGAAATCATAAAAAAATTGCAGCTAAATATGTATTTTAATCATTTGAAACTGGCAGAGAACATGAAAAAGACTTTTGAAGGTAAGCAGACAGTTTTAACTCTAATTTTATATATTTTTAAAAGTATTTTTATATTAATGCTACACAAATCTAATGTTAAATGTTGTATCAATGAAATGACATCGCGGTTTAAGTAATTTAATGTATATTTTAGAGAATAAACCAAAAAATATTTGATGTCCATTCTATTGGACGTTGGGTCTTCATCAGTTGTTTTTATTCATATTAGACTGTTGTTGTATACTGAAGAAAGGCATTAGTTTTTACTTAAAAATCAAGACAGTATTGAAATAAATAATAGATACAGAAGTAGATAATATGTTTTCTTAAATAAATAAAAACAAGAACGAAAAATCATGCGTCAAGTATAGATTATGTAACACATTCCAACGCTTCCCAAATAATTTTACAATTTAATAAACTGAAAGATAACATCTAAGTAAACAATTTGGAAAACGCATAACATATTTAAAAACGTAATTTAAGGAATTTCCAACATATATTTCCAACATATACAATATTCGGAAAAATATCCGAATACTTTTATTCAGCCATGTATATGATTTATAGATTTGTATATATAATACATAGGATGCTAAATTTTAGTTTAGTCAGGAAACGCGTAGCACAGTTTAAAATTCTCCTTCTGGAGTTTCTGTCAATAAACGGAAACGTGTTCGAGAACTTTTGTGCTGCCCTGTATATGATATACAGAATTTATACACACCAAGTAACAGACAAAAAGTGAGTTAAATTTAAAATCGCGTTCAGCAACTTAAAACGCACTTCCAGGAATTATTGTTAACAGACAGTAGAGAATTCTTTTGTGTGTCCCTGTCAATGAACGATGACTGCTATACACACAATATTCTGTAGTAAGCCTCTTGTAATGCACTTTAGTGATATATATAAATTTCAATGCGTTTAAAATGTGAAACATTATTTAATTAAACCGCAAACGATTTTTCTCCATAGACGTAATGTAACGAAATTCTTTTGACTGTCTCTGTAAAGTAACTATAAGTGCTATGCACACCATACTCCATATTAAGCTTCTTGTAATACGACTCAGTGATATGTATCAATTACAATGTGTTTGAAATTATGTAACATCATTAAAATAAATCGCAAATGAGTTTTCCCCATAGACCGTTATGTAACGGAATTCTTTTGAGTGTCCCTGTAAAAAAACTATAAGTGCTACACACTTCAGTTGAAATAGAGAACATGCTATAGATAACGACAATAACGACAGGGCAATCCGAGCATATTTATGGGAGTTAGAGCTCGGACAGACGGCAGACGGCCATACGGCCAGACAAACCGAAGTCATAAATACTTTTCAACTAGGTTGGAAAGTGTTAAAAATATATTTAGGGAAATATTTTTTTGCAGCTTTTGGTAAATGCCTATACTTAGAATTAAACTTTTATTATGTGTTAGTCTTACTCATTGTAACTATTTTTGGTATTATTTTTCTGTTACTATGCTATTCATAATTGAATCAATAAATTTAATCATATTTAAATAACAACAAAATTATAAAGACAATATATTTAAAGATAACAGTATAGGATTATAAATAAGCTCATTTTGATTTCTTTTACATTTCTTCTTGGCATTTACTTGTCAATTGTGGTAGCTGTGCCACTCATTATCATTATTCTAACAAACAAATGACTGGAGTTGAGAAGAGTTAAAAAAAATAAAATATTATTAAAAACTAGTACTTGTCATTATCATGTTTTCATCAGTAATATTATGTAAAATATTATTATTATTATTATTATTTTGAAAATTAGTACATTGATCAACAAGTTTCGTATTTAAAGTACACTTTTTCTATTTAATGATGCAAAAATTGAATTTATGCGATATTTAGAAGTGACGTATAAACGATAAAAAAACACACTTCTGATGATAGAAGAGTTTGTAGAAATAAGAACTTGATGCGGTTTTTTGAGTATTTTGTTTAAAAATCTGTTTTTTTTAAGCCTATGTAGCGGTACTATCTTACTTGATAAGTATTATAATATAAAATAACGTTGTGCGCATGAAATGCAAGTTGTATTCGTATATTCGTTTAACTATAATTAATAATTGACTTGCAGAAGCACTTTTATAAACTACTGAATTTCAGGTTCATCTATTTATTTTTTACGGGTAATGAACTTTTTAAAACTATTATTAATATTATTTGGTGCCTAGTTAAATTTTACATCATTATTTTATAAAGAATTCAATTTTGTGTCATTATTTCTTCTCAAATATTAATAATTTTACATTTGGATTTATTTAATTCAATAGCAAGTTTTTTACAGGACTAAGACCCAATGTCCATTCTATTGGACATGCTAAAAAACAAAGTATTTTTAATTTTTTTTAAATAAATGAAAATATGTATTGCTTTCTAGACTCAAAAGAAACAAAAATTGCATCATCTCAAAAATTGTAAAATTTGCTCAAAAAATGTGAGCTTGGGTCTCAAGAGGATAAGATTGATAAATTAACACGTCTTAAAATTAATTTTATTCTGAATTTGTCTTTACTAATTAATGATAATACACATAATGAAAATAAGAAATATTTACAAAAATGATTATTCTGAAATAATTACAAGCACTAATATTTCAGTAAAATTACCTTTAGTAAATGTTTAAAAAAAATGTTGTATAACAATTAATACAATCAATTATCAAACAAAAATGATCTAAAACAAATTATTTTTTCTTTTCCCAATTGCGCATAGATTTAAAAAATATATGTTATCAATTACTTGTTTATAACCATGGTAAAACATCTGTTAATAATTTTTGCTGTTAACAATGTTTTAAACCTGATAACATGTAATAGAATTTGAAATAAAAAGAACATCATTATTCAGCTTGATTTGATCCATCATTAATCGTTTTTAGTTATCCCCTTGTCTTTATCAGAAAAAGACTGCTACCTACTGGATGAATTCTTTTGCGACACATTTATGAATTACTAGCTGTTACCCGTGACTTCGTTCACGTAACCTTAAAAATAAAAATAAATGCGGTAATTTAGCAAAGCATTTCATTCGATAATAAAAAACATATATAGTTAACCAAATCTTTATCACATTTTATAGGAGACAATGCGGTATTTCTTTGGCTATAGGGGCCATAACATATCCCAGTCTTAAAAAAGTGAAATTTCATGCCAAATAATATATACAATCGCGAAAATGAAACTGCCACCAAGGAAAAAAGAAGGGCCCAGTAAAATCGTGAAAATCAACGAATCCCTTTTCGTAAAACGAAAAATAACACTGATAGAATTCTTCTATACAACAATGCATTTTAGGTGGTATTTGGTGTGAAATTTGTATATGTATTCATTTCTAAATGGGCATTATTGTATTGTTTATTTGTATAGACATGTGTTGTATATTTCTTACTACATTATTATTTTATATCTTGTTTATGTATATATTAAATATACTAATATATACGAATATATAATAAATATATTAAATAAAGTGCTTCTCGCTAAGTGGTGTAAATATTGAACAAACTGATTGTGGATTTTATTCATTGGTAGATATTTCATAAAGATATAACAATATGATGCAATTCTAAATTGTAAATAAAGGTTGCTAGAAAGTACTTTAAATTCTTCCCAATTTAACCTCGATATTTTTTCTATCGCGCCAAGGACACTCTAAACAAATAACTACCGACAGTACCAATCTGATGATCTAAATTTACATATTTTTGTTAGTATATATAGGATTATTTTAATTTATTTCGTGCGCTTGAAATTTCTTACGCTTTTTCTAGGGTTGAGTATCGAATAAATGTACTTTCTTGTTATTTTATTTTGCCATTTCTATTTATTCTATTTTCCATTCATTCCATTTATGGATATTGATTTAATTTACATATTCGTTTGAAAGAATATCGTTTAAAGTTATTATTAGGATTATTATAGGATATGATTAGGGTTAGGATTAAGATTATAAACTGGACGACAATGGAATGATTAATTCAGGTTTAAAGGATGAACCAGAGTGTCTATTTACTTCATGAAGTAATAAGAAAGTTAAAAAATTATCGTCTGATATTTTTTAATATGTTTTACATTCATAGTTGGCATCAAAGGTGAGCGAGGAAATGATCATCTAAAATACCATTAAGTGTTTACCACGCAAAAACAAATCTGGTTACAACAATGTATTTAATTTTGCGCCAAATTTCGCTTGATAAAAAAAAAAGCAAATTGGCTATGAACCCGATTACAGATCCCTAACCTACCTATTCTCGGAATTTTTCTACCTATATGTGAAAACCTTTTCTACTATATATTGAACAAACACACGCTTTCACGTTTATAATATTATGAAATGGCACGATCGGCTTGTTCAAGTTTACATAATTCGGCTGGAAGAAAAGTTTCATTACTTTTTGATTTCTTCTTTGCTTTTGCATTACGCGAATTTGTCGGTAAAATTTTTCGGATTTTCGTTTCGATAACATTGTTGTTTTTTAAGTTTTTAAAAATATTGTAATTTTACTTAAACATTGCTTTAAAATCTGTGCCATTTTTCTCAACCTACAAGACTTTACAAAAATCTATTATGAAATAGAACTTAAAAAAAAAGCTATATTTAAAAATGACAACAGAATTTTTACTATTTTAAAGTTAAAAGAAATGTAAAATTAAATTCCGGTTAGAAACGACCCTTTACAAATGTGTTTTGATTTTGGGAAAATGATAGAGGTAAAATGCTATTACTTCGAGGCAATCATATAAAATCTTTAGCTTTTATGAAAAAATGCAAATTTCTTTTAAAAAATAAAGTTATTTTTATTAAGATTTTCTGATTTTCTATACGGATAATTTTGCGGTGCATATTATTAACATTGTCCAATATCTTTTCAAAGTTTTTTTTATTATTATTTAAATTAAAATTATGGTACCTTTATGTTAGCCGTGTGCAGACGATAAACCGCCAAGTATTATTCCTATCACCATCATTCGTATTGAGTTCGTATTAAAATATAGATCTTTCAGTCATTTCATTTAAAACACAGAACTTTAATTTACAACACATGCATTTAAAATAATTCATTTCATGTGAAATAGAAAAATAACAAAAATAGAGAAATTAATCACAAATAATTTGATAACCCAAGATCACTTTATTTCAACATCAAAGCAAATCTGTTTTATTTTCGATATATGACATCATACTTACTGGTATTTATGCACGTTGTATTATTATCAAATAATTGAAAACTCAAGTTTTATTTGTAATATGACGTCATTTCATATTATGTTTCTCAAATAATTAATTTCATTTTCAATTTTCAAGTGGAAATTTTTCCTTTGAAAATAAATTGTTGAGTAAAAATTATTATTCCAGATTTTGATTTAGTTTTGGCAACGATGAAGTATTAGCAACGGTAAAATAAATTTAACCATTTTAAAATTTTATAAGAAAAAATGTCCATTTATTCTCTATGAAAATAATGAAATTTTGAATTATTAAGAAAAATATTTGAATAAAATATACAAAAACCAGCCTATGTTCATTTACGGGTTTTAATCAAACTATATGCAAAGATACATGATCATTAAATTCTCCACTTTGACGCTGGCTTCAGCCTAACATTTGCACAAAATCGGATTTATAATATTATTAGGATGAGTCCATAATCTAGGATAACATTCTAGTATTCACAAGTACCGAAAAAATATGTAAATAGTACAATGTTTGGTAACTTTTATAAATATTTAAGCAATTTTTTCTAAACATATAAGAAAACATATTCATCTAAACTTTAAAAAAACTTTTATCGGGATAACAATTTGCCAAAAGAGAAAAAAAACAACAAGACCACCCCCTCCCCCCAACGATATTTGTTTTAGTTCCGAATGAGTTGAAATAAACTTCTATAGCTTCTTTTTTTACATTATACGAAGAAACCAGGAAACCCTCCGAAATACGTTGCTCGAGATTACCTTAACCCTTTAAGCGTCCTAACCCGCTAACCGCTGACCTAACTTTTCCGTCACGTATATTTTAAATTCAAAAGCTGATTTAACAAACATTTGATTTTGATGTTTATTTTTTCCAATGAATAACATAGATATGTAATGTAATAAAATACAAATCCTCATATTCATTCTTTATCCATATTCATTCTTTATTCATATTCATTCATATTCTTTTCATAACAACTTTTTTTTCATGAATCTTTAAAGATACATGAAAATTCTTACAATAACGTTAAACATACATAAAATTTCCCTAAATATAATATACAAACGAACTTAGTGGTGAGGCCTTCACTATTTTTATTATATAAATGAGCTATTGCTAATACGGGAAACACTAGAACGTATTTTCGTTACTAAACTTTCGTTAATAGGCGAAATAGAAAGAAAAACTTTATAAAAATAAATGCATAAAAAATTGTGTTCACGCATACACACACAAAGAAGCGAATTAAAATTCTGATCATGCTCCATAAATCATTTTAACAATTATCACTAATAATAGAGATCCTTCGTTAATAAGCGATATCGTAAAAATAACTTATTTCGTTAAAATACGGTATCGTGAAAACCATGAAAAAATAAATCTAATCGGAAAAAAATAAAGACTTAAAAATGCTTTCGCAACGAAAAAAAAAAAAAAAAGAAAATTTTCGAAAATAAAATCCACTCTATGTGATCATTAATATAGCAAATTAAAAAATCGTTGTAGACATCATTAAATTAAAAAAAAAAAATCTCCGTCGATATTTCGTATTCAAAATTGAAAAAGGTAGTGTTCAAAACAAATAAATTTTTGTCTTTTAAAAAGGTCTTTGCCAATAAATAAATAAATAAGTAAAAAAAAAAAAAAAAAAAAATAATAATAATAATAATAATAATAATAATCCACCCCGCTTCCCCAGATACACGAACTTTTTGCCATAGCAACCGGTTATTGAACTTAAGGCAGAGAGAAAATCTTGGTTTTTCTTCTGCATTCTCGAAACGACTATATTTTCTTTACTTTCTTTTTAAATTCGCCAAAAATCTAGATATTAATATTTTTTGAAATTCTTTTAAATATTTCCTCCATTCGGGATATTATATTTAACTTTGTATGACAAATATTAGATACAGAAACCGTTTATTAAAAAAACAAAGCTCTCGTTCTCGCCGAAAAGTTGACTAAAAAATTCTGACAAATAAAAAAATTGCTGTACGAATTCGAAATAAGCTTAATTGAAAAGTTGGCAAAATATACTATATTGGGATAAAATATCGAATTCGATTGCTTTTACGACTGGTTAAAAATCTATCTTAGAAAATCGAAAATAACATGAAATCACTCCTTCAACATAATATTTAAAACATGTACCTAATAAATAAAAAATCTGAATCTCAGGTGCATTGCGAACCATCTTCGTCTATCCTGACAGCTCTACATACCACATATTTTCCTAGCCATCACCAACATACATACATACACGGACACGGACAGAAAAAGCTTTCCTTATTCATCTGTTAAAGTAATTTCCTCCCTTTTCATTGACAGAATGAGGTAGATAACAACCATGTAAAAGAATCATTATAACAGATTTTAAACATATAAATTCACAATCCGTAGCCGTTAAAAATAATGCAATTCAAAATTCACATACTGACAATTATCTAAGATTGAGAGATGATATTATTTAGTACTTTTACAAATATTTAAGTAATGTTTTCTAAGCTTATTAAGAAATGCATTCATTTAAAAATATAAACATATATATATCACCATAATAAAGAATCAACAAGAAATCAACTGTTGTAGTTTTAATATAATTGCAACAAGCTTAAATAGTTACTTTCGTTTTACAGTATAAGATGAAATAAGAATTTTATGACATATCTGATTATTCTATGGGAGAAAATATTTCCTCTCTTTATAGGGTAAAACCCCCAGTGATCAGGGGGTTTTACCCTTTACTTTAAGGATTTTAGGTAGCTTTCAATACAAAAAAGTATAAAGCTACCTATTGCAGCCGTTCGGAGGAAAACAGTTCCGGAAAATTTTCGATATATTTTCACCGATCATGACCCCCAGACCCCAAAACCACCCTCCGTTTAAATGTTGATTTATATATATAGATATATCCATATATATATATATATATATATATATATATATATATATATATATATATATATATATATATCTGACCTATGTCATACGATAACGCTCGTATTTATAAATCAATTTTGATGAAAGTAATTGTGTGTATTAAGCTCACCAATGTCTCGACCGAGTTCGTTGGCCAGCTTGGTCCGCAATTTTGTTTCAAGATGGCGGACATTTAAAAATTTAAAACTAAAATAAATATACAAAAAAGTTAAAAATTCAAATTTATTTTTTAATTACGTGTTAGGCCTTGATACAAGGATTCCAGAGCATTTTTTGGTTTACCTCTATCTTAAAAAATGGCTGAGATAGAGCAGTTTGAAATTCTAGGGTGGCTGACATTTTGAAACAAAACAGCACATTAACGCGATTACTCGCAAATTATTTTCTTTCATTGTTGTAATAATTTTCCCAATCATACGCATAAAACTATAAATTCATATCCGTTAGCGCCAAAATTGGCGACATTGGCGACAAAATTGGCGATATTGGCGACAAAATTGGCGACAAAATTGGCGATATTTGGCGAAATATCGCCAAATTTGGCGACCAAAATAAGTCTTCATAAATGAAGCCAATTTGGCTATTGCTCAATAATTTGGCGAATTTCTTATTCAAATTCAGTATTAACGAATCTTTTGTAAACGTTTCTTTGCATTTTAACTTGCTGTTTTCGTGTAACATTAGCTAAAATTTTAAAACGAAGGTATAGGAAAGCTACCTTTTCCTCCCGGTACAGGCCGGAAGGACTTTTTTCTTCTTTAAATCACTATTACAAAGTTTTAAATCTATTTTATACTTATCTTTGTTTTTGAATGTATAGTAAAAGTACATAAAAAGAATATTGTTGGCAAAATTTTGAAAAAAAGTTATAGTTTTTATTACTAAATTTATTTTTGTTTCATAAATATGGTCAATATCTCTAGTAATTGACACTATCCCTTTTTTGAAAAACCAATAGCTGAAAAATAAGTTATAACAATTAAGACAAATAAGTTACCCCTAGATGATATTATTTTGCAGAATTTTACAAGAAAATTCTTATTTGAGTTCGATTTCTGCTAAAGTAACAGTTACTGGTTAGGTGTCAATCTCTGCCGGTTTCACCCTACTATGTTTCGTGATTTTCTGGCCTCTGTTGGAGAAAAAAGAAAACGATCGTTCCCACTCGCCTAATTTTTTCATTATACGAACATATATATGTATCTAAAACCTGTTTCAGTAAAAAATAATATAATACCATAATACCGAGTTTATTCATATAAGTACCGAAGAATGAGAAAAACCCTGGTTCATTTTACTATTATTTGAACGCTTTTTTAAACATATTAGGGAACGCATTCATTTAAAATTACAAATATCTAGCAATAAAACAATTGCTGTTAGTTTTTCTGGAATTTCCTTATGGTTAACTTATATACCTTTACATTACATGAAGAAATAAGAATTTTATGGCATATCTGATAATCCAATTGAACAGAACATTTCAATCTTGCCAGTGATTGATTTGTCAAAAAAGATTGATCTTTCCCGCTGGAAGGAATCTTTTATGACATACTTGTGAACACATATATCTTAAATCCACAGAAGTGAAAAATAATGTAATTCGAGATTGTAGTACTCATAAGTATTAAACCAATAGGTTAGAATTATATTTAGTAACATTTTATTTAAAAATTGTTTTCTAAGCATATTAGGAAAGACATTCATCTTAAATTTAAAAATATATTTAATCATAATAAGAATATGTCAAGAAAACAATTATTGCAGTTTTGAGTGAATTGCAGCAAGTGCTTGTTTACTTTTATATTATATGGAGAAACAAGAATTCAACGTCACGCATCACTATTTTATTGGCAAAAACATTTTAATCTTATATATTTTTATTTAATAATTGTCTTGCCTTTGTCAAAAGAGGATTGGCCGTTCCCAATGATTGGAACATTTTATGACACATTTGGGAACATTATTATCCAAATCTAATACCAAAAAAAAAAAATGCATAATTTAAATTTCTAGTGCACACAAGTACCAAAAAATAAGATAAGACACTATTTCGTACCTTTTACAAATATTTCTTCACTATTTTCTAAGTACATTAGGAAACGCAATGATAGAAAATGTATTTTTTTTTTTTTTGTATCGTAATGACAATTCAGGAAGAAACGAATTTCTGCATTTTTGAGACATTTGCAATAAGCCTCAATAGAGTTTTCTATATGTACATTGTTTGAAAAAAAAAAGAGTTTTTAATGACATATCTGATTATTTTACTGGAAAATAATATATTTCTTATATATTATGTTTAGTAATTTCTTTAATTTTAAATTTAAGCCCTCTAACTGTTTTTAACTAATTTTTTGTTATGAAAAAATAACTTCATATTCTTTGAAAAATTAAAATAATGATAATAATATATTTTTCAAATATTAAATTAATTTTCACGTATATTATGTTTTATGATCGAAATGACTCAATATTCAATTTATGTACTCAAGCATTTTAACATATAATATATGGCCAAACCATAAAATAAAGATAAAATTTGACTACATCCCATTTTATAATTTATATTTTTGTTCTTAATAAACAAAAATAGAAAATTGATCATCCCACTGTCGCTTTTTCCCACTAATTATGTTATTGTGAATCAAAATACAATAGTTAGCATAGCGATGTTGTCAAATAAACATACAGTGGAACTTCCCTTTAACGAAGTCCCTATTAACGAAGTTTTCTACTTAACGAAATTTTCTACAGAACTTTGACATTGAACGCCATTAGTATGTAAATTAATCTCCATATTACGAAAAATATATTCTATATAACGAAGTCTGTTCTACTTTTGTACGTGTACAGAATTCAAACTAAGAGGTTGCTGTTGCGATGGATATGCGAATTTATTCCAGTGGATTGTATGAAAGAACACATTTAAATATTTTCCATTCTGTTTGGTGATAAATAAAACAATCTTTTTCACACTAAGAAAAACACTTGTTATCATTACTCTCCACACCGACACTCCAGCGCTGACAGTTGGGGGAAATCAAAATCCCCTTTTTACATTCAATAATATAGAAGATGCAGTGACGCAATGGCAGCAAAAGCAGTGACATTAGATGCACTGAAGCAAAAAATATCAATTAGAGTCGGACAGTTACCATTCTGACCTACCACTGCTGATAGACAATTGCTTTGTACATCCACAAGCATGTGCTTCAAAATGCAAATCGATGAACATAAAAGTTATTTTTGTTCCTTCCAATACAACTTCTAAACTTCAGCCATTAGTCTAAGGAATAATAAAAAATCTTGAAGTACATTATCGATAAAGACAGAAAAAAGACGTGAAAACATTAGTTTGAGAACCCGTGTATCAAAGCTGATGAAAGCTTGGAAATGTGACGTGATTTCATCTACCGTACACAACTATTTTGTAAAAGACGGCTTCATAATTAAAACTGAATCAAATGCTTCTGAATCCAATACCTGTTTGTCATATCTGGAGAAAAAATTTCGTGAATTTAAGTTGATTTCTATTTAACGAATTTTCTTTATAACGAAGTTTTTAAGTGTAATGATGAGACTTCGTTAAATGGAAGTTTCACTGTAATTGGTGTCATTATATATGTATAACTATATGTGACAAAGCTCATGTCGTGTAAATCTATGATACATGCATGAATATCCATCATTTATTGGTGTGTTGCAGATCTGCATTAAACCTTCTATTAAAAGATTAAATAATTTTAGCCTTCTTATTATTTGATTTGTTAAATAATAATAATAATTTTTAAAATATTACATTAACTTTTACGTCCTAATTTTGGATTTCATCTTTCATGATCTAAATGACGCAATAAGCAATTTATGTATTCAAAGAAAGCATTTTGACAGATTTGGACAAACTATGTAATAAAAATAAAATTGAACTACATTCTTTTTTTATAATTTATATTTTTATTGTTAATAAACAACAATAGAAAAGGAATAAACTATTAATATGATACTCAATAGATATCAATGTTACTTAAAAGGTGACAATTAAAAATATCCGAAAGTGCTTGGAGAAATTTTAAGCATCTTTAACCCTTTCAAGGGCGGTGGTACGTTTATGAAACCACTAAATTTTAATTTCCAAATGCCACAATGACACCAAAATTTTGGTATAAAACTTTCAGTTTATTATGTATGTGAGATTTAGCTGTTTTCTATTTGTAAATAAATCTGTCCGAAAATTCCGGTGTTATTCATTCATTTCAACATTTTTGCAATGAAATTGCTTTTCCCCTGAAATGGTTAAACATCTTTTAACATATTTTTATGTTTTTAAATGCCACTCCATAAGTAACGTTGAGATGTATTGAGTCTAATATTAATATTTTATGATGTAAGGTGAAAATGTGCACTTCGCTCTATGCTTTTTAAATTTTTGAATGGAAAAGGAATCATGCCACTAACGCTTGATTCCCACTAATTATGTTATTGTGAATCAAAATGCATTAATTAGCAATGAGTTACTGTCAAATAGACATAACTGGTGTCATTATATATGTCTAACTATTTCTGACAAGGCTCATGTTGTGCACATATGCATGAATATCCATCATTTATTGGTGTGTTGCAGATATCTGTAAAACCATGTATTAAATGATTGAATAATTTTTGTGGTATATTAAAGAACAAATATAAATATATAAAACTGTAATGTTTCTTGCATTCAAGTTGTTTTATACTAAAAAGATAATAACTTTCTACTAACAATGTAAAAATATTGAGATTTATTTTCCATGAGATTATTTAACTAATATTAAATTAATATTTAACTAATACAACTTCCATTTCATTATATAGTATCGGAGGTTAATTCCGATATTTTTCTCAGTCTGTTTTTGCAAAGAATTTTGTATCAAAGTCATGTGGGCTGTTTTAAAAAAATAATATATATAAATAAGGAATATAATTTATGCTATTTTACACAATCATTATTCGTAGTCAGAAGGAACATTGAATAAGTATGTGAAGTTTGTCACATCTTCTGCATTTTCAGTAAATATCTATGAGCTCAAATTATTATTTTAATAGAATCAATCAGATTGATAAAAATATGATACAAGTAAAAATTTTCAAACTGTGTGAAAAAATTTCCAGACAAGGAATTGAACCCAGAATCTTTAGTTCAACAGCCAATGCTCTTTTCAATTGAGCTACCTGGAACAAACTGTCGTTTCAGGTACCTAACTTGGAAGAGCATGCATTTATGATTCCATTGTTTAATGGATTTCCTTTACCTGCGGCTTACTCTGTCAAGCTGCCTACCTGCCAGACCAGACGCTATTTTCAAAAAGTTTTCTGAGAGAATTATGTCGGCCGGTTGTTGTTCAGGTAGCCCATTTGGAAAACGTGTTAGAAATTTAAGCTAAATGTTCTGGGTTCGATTCCCGGGGTCTCGACATTTTTTCATTCAGTTTGAAAATTTTCATTTTTATATATTAGTTTCTCTGATATACATTGGTATCTCATACGTATAGATATCATATTTTATTAAATCGGTCAAGTGCTAGTATAACTCTCGCTTAAAGGGTTCCGTACATTAAATTGATTACTTACTAACTGAAATAATACAAATAATCGCTGTTAAAAGAATAATAAGACTTTGTAAAAAACTATACAACGAAGGGTTGGGTATAGCCATGTATACTAGCAAAGTATAGAATAATATAATTAATACTCAGAGAGATATGAAATGGCTAAATGGTAAAAAATATTCATATTCTGTATTACTTTTTAAACCTTATCCAAATATGTTTATGATGACTAAAAATGAATGAATAACAGCACATTGAAAGAGAATGCTGATGAATATATTGCCAATAACTGTGGTTTACTGGTCGTAGATTCTTGTATAGACTTGGACGAAGAGGTAAAAAATATTCCGACAGTTCATTTCTCTTTTATTTCTGAAGTTGGCATTAGAATCCCCTGAGATCATTAAATTTCGACATACCTAATAATGTCTAAGAGATGGTAGAATGGAAGACATTTGAGAATAGAAAAATTTTTGCAGTACACGTTCGACCATATCTCTGAAAATATAATTCCTAAAATTTAAACGAAAATGTTTTTGAGTTTGATGTTACGAGATCTTTCAAAAAATACCCACACAATATACAAAAAAAAATCAAGTAATTTAATTAATGTCTCGGCTAATTACGGAACATTTTTTTTCGATAATCCTTATCAACAATCCTTGTATGATTCTGCATCGATAATATGTACCTTGAACGCTCCTCAACTTTTCCGCGGAGCGCCCGCAAAATAAAGTTTGTGCATAACGGAAAAATGCGATTTTCTCCAAAAATTTGTGATCCAGCAAATCACTATAGGTTTCCTGCAAGGTTTAAATAAACTCCCACGACGTCTATTTTTTTCAAAGTTTTACTTTCAGTAGATTTTGAAATAAAGGTTGACGGACATATTTTTCCAGTGCATTTTCGTCTATATATCTGAAAATATAATACCTAAAATTTAAACAAATATATTTTTGAGTTCGATGTTTTCAGATCTTTCACATAATACCCACACGATATACAAAAAAAAACTTCTGCGTCGAAGGGAAGAGTTTTTTTTCAAATAATTTAATTAGCCCCCTAAATATTTCCTAAAAATTTTTGTGAATGGTTAATAATCTACAAATATGTGGGTCAATATTATTTATAATTCTCCTAAGTTTGAACTTTCCACGTACAATAGTTTATGAGAAAAACTTCTCTGACAAATGGACAAACTTATTGTTTAGTAAAACATGTACCGCCAGCGAAAAGAAAAGAAAAAGGAGTATACATTTAAATCATAAATTATCCCAAATAAAAACAGAAATGGTCTTATCAAATGGACATAATGTCTTCTGTCAATTTATGATGTAAAAATAAGTGTAGAGGGTTGTCTTTATAGTGAAATTGAACCAACCTTTGAAAATTTCAACCCGCTCACGTAATTCCTACATCTTATTTGACTTTTTCGATTACTGTTACCTTAGGATATAAAACGGGAAGTAATTCAGTCAAGTAGTTTACGAGTTATGAAGGCTTAAAGTTTGGAACTCCTAACGTTAAATTCATTTGTAGTCATTGCAAAACAGCTGGCAATGCGGGAAGTTTTTTAAATATAACTTACAAATTACTTGGCAGAATAAGCCGTAATTTGGGATTCGCATATTTCAAGATTCAATATATCGATTTTTGTTATAATATTCATGGGTTAAAGTTCGTATTATTTTCGGAAAATTATTTCGAAAATATGAATTTTTAAATACTTTTTAGATATTTAGGTAAATATTTACTGAAAAAGCCAAATATGATGTCAAAATTAGGTATTCCTATTACAAATTTCGGAGTTTAGTTCAATTTCACAATGAAGGTGATAACCTAAGATTATTTTTATATAAACAAATAAAATAAAATAAAGAAGGGATTATATTTCCACTCAAATGGGTACTTCCAGTTTTTTGTTTCTGTGACAATTCAAAGATTACAGTTTTCTTTCTTGACCAAGTGTTTTAAAGTTGTTACTTTTTAATTCCAAGTAACTCGAATTAACGGTATAAGAAATTATTGTTCTTACATTAGAAATTCACATTTGCAAGATCGAAAATCTATATATAACGCAATAACCACTGAAACACATTCCGCTCTTGCTTAGTTTCCTGAGAATTCATTAAAATGCGTTCATATTGAAGGCTTTTTGATTAGTTTTCAAATTTCATTTAATAGTTGCATTCAATTTTCATTTCTAATTGTAAAAGTCAATGCGTTAGTAATTAGTTTCTGCAATTCAATAATTACTAAGACTACATTAATAATTTTCGAGCTTTATTAAAAAAAATTACCGTTAAAATAATTGTCAAAAAAGAATAAGAAATTATATAGTTAAATTTTTGTTGTTATATATCTAAATATACTGAGTAAGGATTTTGTGATTAGATTTTTTTTAATAGCATCACTTATTTTTACCATCCTTTGGATGTTAATCCCCTCCATATTATTAAAAAAAAATTCTTTCGTATAATATTTGAAAATGAAATTTTATTTCGAAAAAATTACTTTATTTTAATGAATTGCTTGAAAAGTTAGTGAAATTATCAATATATTATAAATCAATAAACATTCATTTTGCTTAAATAAAGGCAATTAAATACTCCATTAAAATTAAATTATATTTAAATTACTTTTTAAAAATGTATTCTAGAAAATCTGGCTTTATCTTTAAATATAATAGTATAGAATTGCATCCACATAATAATCTAATTATTGAATAAGTATTATGCTTAAAGCTACTATTTATCAGCCGCAGAGTTCATTTTTTCTTTTAAATTAAATGCTTCATAAATTGAATTTCTGAAAACGCAAATTATGAAAAAAGTAACAATTAATTTAATGACCGAATTTTGATAGTATTTTTGATTGAATTAAATTTAAATAATTAAATGCTTATTCAAATACAATACACATTTTAATTTTCTTTTTAAAAGACAATTTCCAGATAAAAAAGGCCTGTTAATTTTTACACTATAAAAATTCCCATCATTCGTTTCTTGAACATTATGTAGCTGCATCTTGATTGCTAAATTTTATTAAATTACGTGTGCATATGATGTTAGAAATAAAAATGACTGGCTATTTCGAATTATTTTAGGAAATTTTGAACATACGCATATAAGCAAATCCTAATATAAATAAATAAATAAATTAATTAAATTCTGAATTTATATTTTCGCCGCTTAATAAGTTGGAAAAAATTCAGTTTAATATTTTCAATGAATTGCTTTTTAGCGCAAGCATATTTTTACAATTTTGAAATTAGAAAACATTTTCTTTTTTAATTACTAACCTTCACATAAGAAAGTCCCAACATTTTCTACACTCAGTTCATTTGAAGAACAATTTTCGAAATAACGATTTCTAGAACTCAGGAATGTCTACATTAAAGTTGATATATGTATCTTTTAAAATAGTATTTAACAGTTTTTAACACTTTCCAACATAGTTGAAAAGTGTTTATGAATTCGGTTTGTCTGTCTGCCGTCTGTCCGAGCTTTAACTCGCGTAAATATACTCAGATTACTCAGATTGCCATGCGATTGATATATGATATTGATGTTTACTATGGCTTGTTCGGTATTGAAAACGAAGTGTGCAACGTTTACAGTTCATTTACAGGGATACTCAAAAGCATTCCCTTACATTACGGTCTATGTGAAAAAGCTGTTTGTGGTTGTATTTTAATGTTGTTAGACTATCTCAAACACATTGAAAGTGATACATACTACTGAGGCGCACTACATGATGTTTAGTATATAATCCCATCAAAAACTTATGAAAGAAGGTCAAGTTCGTTAACGGTTTCGCTAATAAAAGAAGTGAGATCTAACTGGAAACCAAGTTCTTTCGAAGCACCTTAAATCATAGCTCCTGTCATGCATAACGTTCTTCAATTGCTTAAATTGCTTTTGTTATGTTATTTGTTATTCAATAGAGCGACATGGCAAGTTTTCACCCACCAACTTTAATCTTTGAGTCTGAGTACAATTTAGCCTAGTATGTCATTGACAAAGTTGTAGTCAATCAAGTATTCGAATAAGTATGTCGAAGTTAAGGTATTGATAAGTTAAGGAAGTTATTAACTTTAAGTTCAGATCAATCAAGTAGAGAAATTTGAATAAGAGAAAATTTGCCAAGTCACTCTATTGAGTAGCAAATAATATAACAAATCATTTTAAGCAATTGAAGAACGTTATGAATGACAGGAGCTATGATTTAAGGAGCTTCGAAAGAACTTGGTTTCTAGTTAGATCTCACTTCTTTTATTAGCGAAACCATTAACGAACTTGGCCTGCTCTCACATGTATGTTTTTGATGGGATTTCATTACTTTTTGTACAGGTACAATATACTTAAACTCTATACTTAATGGTTTTTAATGTGTTTACAAGTGACGTTTTTATTTACAAGGCAACAAACATTCAATTTAATTTAAATTTCCTACAACAAAATATTTGGCTGTCAATTTGTGGCAGAAATTTGTATTTTAATACTGCTGTATTTAATATTTGTTTTGAAACGAAGTGTATTGATTCGAAATTTTTATTTCTAAAGTAAAAATAATCATATTGATATAATTTTATGTTTTACCATTACAGACTCATTAACATATAATCAATAGTCCGATTCATATTTACAAATAAAATAACGAAGCTATCCAAATAATATCAAATGAATAGTATAAAATTTACTGATAATTGAAAATTAAATCGGCATTGTTTTCATAAATAAAATGAAAATTTCCTCAAATTAGTGTTGCCACAAAAATGAAATTTTGGATTATATCATGCTCAACAATGATTAAAAAAAATAAATAGCACAAAAAAGATAAAGTGTGACATCTCCGCAAGTGTTTATTTAAATACTAGCTGTTTAACCCTTTCTACGCACAGGAGTAAAACCAAAATTAAAAATAAAAATAAGTACAACCAAATTAATGTTTAGGAATATAAAAATTAAAAAAAGGAACTTGCAAAGCAAATTAAAAAAAATAATTTATTTCTATATTGTTAAGCTCGAGAAGGGCCAGATATTAAAATTATTTTATTTAGTCAATGCTACAATAATGTTGCATTTTTATATTAAATCTTGCTCAGTCTATTTAATCTTAAAAAAGTAAATTTAAATTTGAAACATGATGTTAAAGCAACTTTAAAACATTTCATTTAGTTGAAATGAAATCTAAATAAATCTTCAACTTTTTAAATTATTTGAACTTCTCATGCTTCTTGTCTGTTAGAATTTGCTACAATACAAATTTTGCATAATGCATGTAATACTGAAAAAAAAGTTGAAGATTTATTTAGATTTCATTTCAACTAAATGAAATGTTTTAAAGTTGCTTTGACATCATGTTTCAAATTTAAATTTAATATTTTAAGATTAAATAGACTGAGCAAGATTTAACATAAAAATGCAACATTATTGTAGCATTGACTAAATAAAATAATTTTAATATCTGGCCCTTCTCGGGCTTAACAATATAGAAATAAATTTATTTTTTTAATTTGCTTTGCAAGTTCCTTTTTTTTAATATCTCAAGTTTTTTAATAACAAATTAATATGAAGCAGATAAGATTCACACGAGGCAAGTATGTAAAAGACTGCACACATCAAAATCAGTATTGGTAATATGAAATATACAGTTCAAACATTGATTATTCTTGAAACAATTAAAAAAATAAAAGTAAATTTTCACAAAAAAAAAAAAAAAATAACGGACTTCAACGGATTGTTCCTCATCTTCATAATGATAATAATAAACAAATCATGTTCATTTTTGCAAATAATTTTATTCCATTGTGCAAAATACGTTTGCAACTACTTTGGAAAGAAACAGTGGAAGATGGAACAGTGGAAGAGTAAGTGGTGTGTGAAAGCTATCGATAAAATCTTATGTTGTTTTATCACATAATAAGAGGTATAAAAATAATAACGAGTATATATGAGCAGAATATTCTTGAATATAATTGTAAAGAGGGAACGTGTCAAGAATTTTTGTTATATAATGCAAATAATAAGAAAACTAGCTGGCTTCGCCAACTAGCGCGCCCTTAACTTACATCGGTGCCTCGAATCTTGTAAAACCTCGAACCGAACGAACCTCCGACCCGGGTACCCGCTGCCTTCGGCACGGGATGATCCCTTAATTTGCACATCAAATAGTATAAACCTCTAACTGAACGAACCTCCGGCTCGGGTCCCCGCTGCCTCAGGCACCGTATAGCAGTCGTGCTGCGCACGTGCTCCATAATATAATTAAGCGGTTACAAACCTTTCCAACGATATATCACATGAGGGGTGGGTGCAAAATTGAGAAAAGTACCCCCCCCCTTGGGGAGGCAAAGTGGGGGATGGACACCGGAGATACATAATATGATTAAGCGGTCTCAGACCTTTCCAACGATTTATCACATGAGGGGTATCGGCAAAATTTAAAAAAGTGCCTCCCTTGGGGGTGAGTGGGGGGATGGACACCGGAGATGCATAATATGATTAAGCGGTCTCAGACCTTTCCAACGATATATCACATGAGGGATGTGTGCAAAATTTAGAATAGTACCACCCTTGGGGAGGCAAAGTGGGGGGATGGACACTGGATATGCATATGATTAAGCGGCCACAGACCTTTCCAACGATATATCACATGAGGGATGTGTGCAAAATTTAGAATAGTACCCCCCTTGGGGAGGGGCAAAGTGGTGGGATGGACACCGGAGATGCATAATATGATTAAGGGGTCTCAGACCTTTCCAACCATATATCACATGAGGGGTATCGGCAAAATTTAGAAAATTGGGGGGATGGACACCGGAGATGCATAATATGATTAAGCGGTTATAGACCTCTCCAACGATATATTACATGAGGGGTTTCGCCAAAATTTAGAAAATTGCCCCCCTCCTCCTTGGGGGGGCAAAGTGGACGGATGGACACCGGAGGTGCATAATATGAATAAGCGGTCACAGGCCTTTCGAACGATATATCACATGAGTGGTGTCGGCAAAATTTAGAAAATCCCCCCACCCCGTGTCGGCAGAACGCGCTCCCCCCCCACCCCTCCCCATAATTTTTGACGTGGCTTCATTTAAAAAAATTATGTTATGTGTTATAAAATATCGTAAAGTTTAAAACAGATCGCTTTATTGTATTTCCAAATTGTGTTCGCGCCCTTCCCCCTCCCCTCCGGAAAGGGCAAAACGCCCCCCCCCCCTCCTCCACATAATTTTTTACACGGCCTAATTCTTAAAATCATAATATCTCGCCCGCACTGTAATAGAAAGCTTTAATTTACCCATAATGTAAATTAAACAAATTGGATGAATAGTCGAAAATAATCTATCTTCCTGGTCGAAGCGCTAGTCGAAACCTGACAGTTCTCTAAAGAAAGTAACAACACCAGCAGAGTTTTTTGATTGGAGAATTTATTTTTTTACAGAATTAGGTTTTTTGAAGAAAATTAGTGGAAGCGCGTACAAAAAGTGGGAAAAACTCTAGTAAAATAACTCGTTCAACGGGATTTGTTGTGTTAGAATAGCATGGGAAAGTCGCGCTGGAAATAAATAAGCCTTGCGCTGCCGTGCAAGGCTTAATTTACGATTATACACCTTTTATAGGAAATAGAAAACGTTGTTCGATTCTTCGGCATAGAAAAGTAATTTTTGCAAATTTCATGCATTTATTCATAAGATGTACTTCGTTAATATGACCATCAGATTTGCTTGTTGGTAGAGAAAAATAGGAACATCGATCCTTTTAAAGAAGTATATTTTTATTTCATACCAAACTTCTCTTTTGATAAAATTGAATGTAAATTTCCATAAAATTAATTATGTGCACGGCATTAACAGTTACTTTCTTGTACGAAGATTTTTAAAAGTGAGATATTACTTTTAAAACAATTTTTAAATATTATGCAATTTTTTCGATATCGGGATCGGACGGGCTCGTGCTCTAAAGATGCAAAATGTTTCGGGCTCATGCGGGCTCGGATTTAAAATCGTGGGGCTCGGGTAGGCCCGGGATCCGAAAAGAGATCTCTAATACACACACAAGATTTGCTCATATTATAATATATGATTTGGTTACGCTATTTCCAGCAGTGATGCTATACATGCAAGAATAAATTTTATTGTATCAGTATTACCTAATTCTAACTTGAAGCATGGTAGGCATATGAAAAAACATAAGAAAACTGGATTTTAAAATTTTAGTTAGGCAATGTTCCACCATGGGCGCTACCAGTGTAAAAAATCATGCGAAAATGTTTATTAAACATAAATTTGATCATGGCATTATTCAAATAAGTTATACAAACCCGTAAAAAATAAAGTTTTAAAAAAAATGTTATCCTATTTTTCGCCAGGAGACTCTATATAAACACAAAAGAAAATTGTGTTGAATCTGTGCCAACTACTTTTAATTTTAATATAACTATTATACAGTGAAACATTAAAACAATCAATTTTATTTAAATTTGGTTACCTTATTTCCTCCCAGGGCGCGCTATAAACGAAAAAGTAAATTGTGTTGAACCAGTACAATCTATTTCATAATACCCATCTACGCCATTAATATATAAAATAAGACGTCAACTTTCTCCATAGCGAAATCCCCTATAAACTATTTGACAGAAAATTTTCTCTTGTATGTAACTAATATTCATACTTATTAATCCCTATCGGTGAAAATTATTTCAATTGTTTGTTATAAATATGACGTCATATATACAATTGCTTCCTGTATTTATTCATATTGATGCTCCTTGTATTATGAACAAATGTATACTGAACTAAGAAAATGCTTTTTTTGTTACAAATGTGGCGACATACTCACCTGCTTTTTGCTTGAATTATAACCAAATATTTGAAAATGTCCGTTTATTTAGAGTATGACATCGTGTTGTTCCATTTTTTTAAACTTAAAAAATCTAATTCATTTTCATTTTGAACGTGGAAATCTTTCAATTGAAAATTTATTGCTGTGGTCAAATTATTATTACGGTTTTAGAATTGTTGGCAACAATAAAGAAACATAGTTAAATTTTATAGGAAAAATGTCCATTGATTCCCAATGAAAATTATGAAATTTTGAATTATTAAGAAAAATATTTGAATAACGTAAATAAAACATAGCCTATGTTAATTCCTGGATTATAATCCACCTATATTCAATGACATTTAATCATCCGTTTTGATCCTGACGTCAGCCAAACTATTTCACTATTTCAAATTTCAAATTTTATTAGAATTAGCACACAGTAAACATTTTGTGGCAACGCGTACAAAAAGTGGGAAAAACTCTAGTAAATTAACTTGTTCAATGGGATTTGTTGTGTTAAATTAACATTAAGATGTCACACTAGAAATAAATAAGTATTGCGCTGCCGCGCAATACTTAATTTGTTATGTCTATTAAAAATCAGTATTTATACAACTAAAAATCAGTAATAAATAGTAGTAGTACGAAATAATTCGCATCAAATAGACATAATAAAAATCGAATATGAAACGAAACTTAGCATAAAAACACAATGACAACAAACAATTTCAAAATATCTAAATAAGAAATAAGAATTCCCCCGTTAAAGTGTTGAGTTGTTCAATAACTATTTGATGTGGAAAAATATTTTTCTACTGTTGTGCATTTTTTTTAATGAAATTTAATTTATCATGTTGCTATGGGAGCCCAGACGATAAAACGATATCTTAGGAATAAGGGAATAAATCGGATAAAAAGTTTTGTTGATGTTTGTGATAAAATGTTTTTCTTTATTTTTTTTTTTTAAAAAAAGGTAACAATTAAGCGCAATTAAATAATTACCCGCGAGGAGGCGCGCAGTCAAGTGTAGAATGCTATGTAATATCTATACAAATCTATAGGCTCTATACAGGGCTGCACTATTGAATTCGGATGCTTTTCCGAATTGGCGGTAATACAATACATTGGGTTTTCAAATGTGTCATGCGTTTTCGAAATTGTTTATTTAGACATCATAATTCAGCTTATTAAACGGGGAATTTTTTTTTTTTTAGTATTTTGAGTGTGTTGGAAAGTGTTTAATAATCTATGCTTGACGCATGATTTGTTTCATTATTTCGTAATATTCTCTGATTGTAAGGCAAACCCTATAATTATGGATGAGTTAGCAGAATTAAAAATTTTATCACAATGTGTAATTAAAAACAGCGTTGATACCTTTTCGAATCCGTAAGAAATCTTCAAATTCTTTGAAACAGTGAAAAGAAAATGTCTTTTTTGTTTGGTAATCTTTTTTAACGGGTTAATTACAAAATTAAAAGCAATTATTCGCATGGAATTAAACAGGACTTCCGATTGGGGTTTATAATCATATATATTATTTCTCCTGTCAACATCCCTTTTACTTACCCATCATACGTAGTATAGGGTAAGTCTTGTAATCGTTTTGAAAATCGAAAAAAAAAATTTTGACGGATTTACACGTTTCAGACACTGGAGATTCCGAAAAACATATTCTTAGAAAAAAATTTTTGCCGTCCGTCTGTGTGTCTGTGTGTGTGTCTGTGTGTCTGTAAACGCTCTATCTCCCGAAAAAATTGAGATAGAGACTTGCAATTCAGTATGTACTTAGTATGTAATAATGGGAAGAAGCCTATTTCATTTAAATAACCTCGATTAACCGGAACTATTTTTTTCGGACTCTCGAAATATTCGTTCTGATAAAAGGTATATAAAAATTTTCGAAATTGTTTATTTTAAGAAATGAATATAAAATACAATAACAAAACATAAATTTTGCATAAAGCATGAAGTCGATCGGATAATTAGTTGCCGAGATATTTGTAATCCTATTTCCCACACTCTTCGATTTTTCATGACCCTGTATTTCATCCAAATTTCACTTTAAAGATATATTTTAATTGGAAATTTGACGCTTAATCAGATGCAATAAACCGCTAGTTAATAGGATTATTATTTTTGGAGTTATAAGAATGTTTCTTTTAAGCAATTCAGTAATCGAGCCTTTAAAGTTTGTGACGTCATCAAGCCACGATTTTATTCGAATTGCAATGCATTTTATAAGTAGTTTACACATTTTTATTTTAATATTTTACATTATGCATATCCATGATGGGTAAGTATTACGGTGGCCCCCAACGACTAGTTTCTAAGAAAATAGGAAACGCAGAACAACGAATGAGATACCATATGAAAGGTTTTAGAACCGGCTTCTGACATAGCCCACTTAACAATTCGTTAAAACATGTTTTTGATTAAAATTTGCTGAAAATTAAAAATTAAATCGGCATTGTTTTCATAAAAGAAACGAAAGGTTTTCCTGAAATTATTGTTGCCAAAAAAATAAAATACCACATTATATGATGCTCATAGCAATTATTATAAAAAAACACCGCACGGGTTTATTTTATACTAATGATTAAAAAGCGAAATTGGAATTGAAATGTTTAGATTTATATTTCTAAGTCCCATGGTTTTCCCGAAGCGGATGACGTCATCCTCTAATGCAGTCAGAATACGATTGTTAATTTTTTTTCTGGCACATGCCTTTAGCAATCTTGGATCAGTTTTTAGTCTAACTTTGATGGAATAAATTAGATGATATTCTGGCTTAACTAACAACTAAATGTTGTTTGCAGATATTTTTATCCTTGCTTTTTCTTTAGAAGTTTAAACCTGCATCTAATAAATATTACATATTGATAAAAAATTATACTTCTCTATTATCCCGTCGACCACTTTTCATAACAAAAAACTATCGCCAAATAAACGGGAGAACGTTGCCATTGGAATATCAAAAAATAAATAAATAAATAAAATATAAGAATTTAAGGACACAATTATTATTTTAATTAATAAATTATCCACTAAATCAGTAAAACATAATGAAAAATACACGCAAATGTCGAATGTAAAACAACTAGATGACGTAACAAACACGCATAATGATTCTGACATCAAGTAAATGGGACTGCATTTTTGGCGTTTAATCTTACAGTTTGGCGGTAGTTTTTTGTTATGAAATGTGGTCGACAGGATAATAGAGAAGTACCTAAAAATATTAGATTTCAGTGCGAAATCTTCGCACGGGCCCTCTGGTACACACTAATTTTATAAATCATTTATGAACATTCTTACTGCATAATTCAAAGTGGGTATTTTTTGGGAATATCCTAAAAATATATGTTTCTAATATATATGCATATGAACAACAATATATATTTTATGAGTTAAATTGCCAATTGTTCCCTTATCAAAACAACGTTATTCGCTTTTTGACCAATGTTTTTCTAATCATAATTCAAATACGGAAATTATTTCAACTTCACATTTAATTATCTAATTTCAGCTAATTTAAAAAGAACCGATCTTATTCGGAGATCCTTATTTTTATACCAATAACTAGCTGTTACCCGTGACTGCGTTCACGTATTATTAAAAGAAGAATAAATGCATTAATTAAGCAAAATATTTCATTCCCGATAATTAGAAACGTAAATAATTAACTAACTCTTTATCACATTCCATAGGAGACAATACAGTATTTCTATGTTATAGAGGCCTTGACATAACTAAGTTTAAAAAAAGTGAAATTTTGTGACAAATAATCACGAAAAGGAAACTGCAACCAATGAAAAAAGGCGGGCCAAATAAAATCGTGGAAATCGATGAATTATGTAAAAACATGTGTCAAATTTACCTGGTAAACTGTTTTACTTTTAACGCCTTTGGGAAACGTTTTAATAGCAATTCTTCAAAGATAATGGAAATAGTATATTCTTTTTCATTAAATTCAATTCTTGTGAATAGGGAGCAATTATTGTAGACCTAAATGCAAGGAGCTTAAATTTGTCTCCTTGCTTTAATCTATAACTGAAAAGAAAATCTTTATTTCTAAATGAAAATTTGTTGACAGACTATTTTTGTTCTCCAGAATAAATTGATTCATGAAGTTTGAAAATGTGAAAATACGTTTTATTTTTCAAAAGATTTACTGTAATCAAGATTTTTTTTCTTTCACCATCTATTCAAATTGAAAATAAATTCTTTTTGTTTTTTCAGTTTTAATGAGAAAAAATATATTAATCCGTTTTATTTCCTCTTTTTATCCACAAACATGGAATAATTTAGTTGCCATTTTTAGAGAAACTTCGTTAAAATTCACAAAAAAAAAATAATAATAATCCATATATTTAAAGCTGTTTGGTAATTCTGTCAAATCTATTCCATCGAAATTCGATCGAATACGCATGCGTCAAAAAATCACCGGCCAATGAGGTGAGGGTCTATGACTGTCTCTACAAACGTGTTTGGGATCGTATCATCTGTTGTTTTTTTCTGTTGTCACGTTGCCTTAAACCTAGGAAGATATTTATCTAGAACTCACTGTGGAGTGTTTAGAAGGTATTTATTTTATTTATTTATTTTATTTATTGTAATTTGTATGAATACTTAGATGTCCATTTCGGATTTACTGTTTAAAAATGAATTTAGGCTCATAAGTTGGCGAAATCCCGATGGAAATTTTTTTTTTAGATCTCTATCATTTTGTTTATATAGTACAGAAAATAATTATTCAAACGTGTAGAACACGTAATACAAAATTGGACCACTTATGGTCTGTTTATTATCGGGAATGAATCTTATGGTGTTCCGATTGATAATGAATTCGATTATGTAAATATAATGTCAAAAGACAGTACGCACGGTAGTAATATTTTTATTATTATGTGTTCGAAAAAAGCGAATCTGAGCGCCTGAATATAAATTATAAAATATTATTTCTATATTTAGCAACTAAATATTTAATAAATATGCAGGAATGTGACTAGCTTTATGTGAATGTATAATATATGTAAGTCTGAACTTTAGCATTATTTTTTAACAGAAATATATTATCTCTATTCGATTTAAAAGTTTTGTCATTACATAAGTGTGCTATTTAATTTGTAAAGAGTATGTATGCATTATATTGTTTGTATGTATACAAATGTTTAGAATGTTTTGATTTGTAAACTCTTAATATTTGAATAATGTTTACATTATATTTGTTTGTATGTATACAAACAATATATGTATACAAAGAAGTATATATACAAACAATATTAATATTTACATTGTATTGTTTGTATGTATACAAATCTTGAATGTTTTAATTTATTACATTCATTTTTTACCAGTTTGCATGTCCGTTCATGGGCGATTCATATGAAACTCATAATTTGTCACAAATTGGTGATTTTATTGATTTAGTGCTTTGCCCAAGAATGTGGAAAACAAAACTATTTTTGACATCGGGTGAAATGAATGAGGTTATTTCGGTTTTTATTTTGTATATAAAAAATGTTATATGTAAAAAAATCCTGGCCATTAATCACATTGTTTTTTGTATATTTAAAGACGATTACTTATTCTTTGTAATTATTTTTTTGCTGGGGGTTTTTGAGCAAAATAATATTACTTCATAGCTAGAACCAGTTCCGCTAATCATTAATATTTTCTTAATCCTTTGACCGCTGAGCAAATGGGCAAATTTGTAATGTTTTTTCTGTTATTTTTTTTAAATGTCAAAAAAAGATAAATTTTCAAAATTGGTATAAAAAACTTAGGTACTTCTCTATTATCCCATCGTCCACTTTTCATAACAAAATACTATTGCCAAAATGTATGATTAAATGCCAAAAATGCAATCCCATTTACTTGATGTCGGAAGCATTATACGTGTTTGTTATGTCGTCAAGTGGTTTTTAATTCAACATTTGCGCGTATTAATGACAACGTTCTCCCGTTTATTTGGCGTTACAGTTTGGCGATAGTTTTTTGTTATGAAAAGTGGTCGATGAGATAATAGAGAAGTACCAAAACTTAATTACGTATATGAGTAGATTCCTTGACTATATTAATCATTACTCAATATTTTAAAACTGCATCATATTTGTAGAATTATATTAATTTAAACAATGCTTCTATTGAAGTGTGAAGAAGCACATACTTCTATGAAGAACCATATATTTACATAATCGTTTTCATTAGCAATCGGAACACCATAAGATTCATCCCCGATAATAAACGGACTATAAGTGGTCCAATTTTGTATTACGTGTTCTACGATATTTTACGTACGTTTGAATAATTATTTTCTGTACTATATACACAAAATGATAGAGATCTAAAAACACAATTTCCATCGGGATTGATTTTGCGAATGTTAAATGAGCCTAAATTCATTTTTAAACAGTAAATCCGAAATGGACACCTAAGTATTCATACAAATTATAATAAATAAAATAAATACGTTCTAAACACTCCACAGTGAGTTCTATATAAATACCTTCCTAGGTTTAATGCAATGTGCAAGAAAAAAAAAACAGGAGATGATCCCAAACACTTTAATAGAGACAGTAATAGACTCTCACCTCATTGGCCGGCGATTTTTTTGACGCATGCGTATTGGGTCGAATATTGTTGAAAAATGATTTTGAAGAAAAAATCGGGAAATTCACAAAATGGTTTCGGGAAAAACTTCACCAAATGGTTTAAAAATTCTTTGAGTGACAGCGGGAAAAAAATTTCGTTTTACATTCAATCATCGCAATTGGCGAGTGTGACTATTAAGTTTAGCCAGTACTGGCAATAACATCAATTACCAATTTTCAGTATTACTCGCCGATTGGTGAGTGTTAATTTTGTCTTATATCACAAACTGTATTTACATATACTACTAGATATAATGATTATGAACCATGATTTTTCTATTATTGGGCGAGATTCATGTTTTTTCAGCAATTCTTTGACGAAATTCATGTTTTTTCAGCGATCCTTTGAAGAATTTCGCATTTTTCTCATGATCCTTAACGAAATTCGCATTTTCCAGCAATTCTTTGATAAAATACATTTTATTCCGCAATTTTTAGACGAAATTTAGTAAAAAAGCATGACCTTTTGGTGAACTTTCCTTTTTTGCGATTCTTTGACAAAATTTGCTTATCTTTCACGATCCTTTTGCATAATTAATGTTTTTTCTGATGTCTTTTAACGAAAGTCATGTTTCCCCATGATCCTTTGATGAATTTAGTGTTTTTTCCTCAATCATTTGACGAAATCTGTGATCCCCCCCCCCCCCCCGCGAAGATTGGTTAGATGTTTTTAGTCTGCAGGTGCCCTAAAAAGTCTGTGACGCCCGTTGCTGCATTGCACACATTCTTTCTTCCATGGTGCATCGAACGAAGAAAATTCATCCTAAAGAATCATTGTTTCATTCTTGACATTTCTGGAAAGAAACAACGTTCAACTCATTGGCTGAATTGTAAAGGGCGAAATGTGTCAAACATTAGCGGAAAGAAAGTGCGCAATTTGTTTGTTCATGGATAAAATCATGAAATTCATTAATCAATAGTTGATAAATTCGTCAATCGATAGCGGAAAAATCGCAAAATTCATTAATCGACAGTGGAAAAATCGCAAAATTCATCAACTGGTTTCGGGGGAAAAAGTTTTCGAATATCGTCAAATGGCTTCGAGAAAAAAAATCACAATCCGTCAATTTCGGAGAAAAAATCGTGAAATTCGCCAAATGGTTTCGAAATTTGTCGAGCGACAGCGGAGAAAAAAATCTTTTTCCATTCAATCATCGCAATTGGTGAGTGTGACTATTATGTTTGACCAGTGGTGGCAATAAAGTCCATTGCCAAATTTTCAGGATTACTCGCTGTTTGGCAAGTGCTAATTTTGTCCTATACTTCAAAACCCTTTTGATCATATCATCAGTGTGCAGGACAATTTTTTTTACGTGAACCATTTGATGAATTTTGTGATTTTTCCATTATCGATTGACCGATTTTACTGCTATCGATTGTTGAATTTTATAATTTATCAACTATTGATTAGCGAATTTCATGATTTTTTCCATGAACGTTTGACGAATTACGCAAAAAAATTAAGAATATCGTTAAATTGTCTTGGGTAAAAAAAAATTTAATATTGTCAAATGCCTTCGAGAAAAAGTTGCAAGTTGGAACGCCTGTGACCTCTTTTTCATGTTATGCATCTCGGGTCTATCCCCCCAAGTGGGACACTTTTCTAAATTTTGCAGACACCTCTCATGTGATATATCGCTGGAAAATTCTTTGACCGCTTATTCATGTTATGCATCTCCGGGGTCCATCCCGCCACCCCCCCTCCCCCCCCCAAAGGGTACTTTATAAATTTTGCACACAACCCTCATGTTATATATCATTGGAAAGGTCTGTGACTGCTTAATCATATTATGCATCTCGGGTCTATCCCCCCCCCCCAAGTGGGACACTTTTCTAAATTTTGCAGACACCTCTCATGTGGTATATCGCTGGAAAAGTCTTTGACCGCTTATTCATGTTATGCATCTCCAGGGTCCATCCAGCCACCCCCCCCCCCCTAAGGAAGGCACTTTTCTAAATTTTGTTGACACATCTCATGTGATATATCGCTGGAAAAGTCTTTGACCACTTATTCATGTTATGCATCTCCGGGGTCCATCCCGCCACCCCCCCTCCCCCCCCCCAAAGGGTACTTTATAAATTTTGCACACAACCCTCATGTTATATATCATTGGAAAGGTCTGTGACTGCTTAATCATATTATGCATCTCGGGTCTATCCCCCCCCCCAAGTGGGACACTTTTCTAAATTTTGCAGACACCTCTCATGTGATATATCGCTGGAAAAGTCTTTGACCGCTTATTCATGTTATGCATCTTCGGGGTCCATCCCGCCACCCCCCCCCCTAAGGAAGGAACTTTTATAAATTTTGTTGACACCCCTCATGTTATATATTGTTGGAAAGGTCTGTGACTGCTTAATCATATTATGCATCTCCGATGTCCATCTCCCCACTTTGCCCCCCCCCCCCAAAGGGTACTTTATAAATTTTGCACACAACCCTCATATTATATATCATTGGAAAGGTCTGTGACTGCTTAATCGTATTATGCATCTCTGATGTCCATCTCCCCACTTTGCCCCCCCCACCCCCCAAAGGGTACTTTATAAATTTTGCACACAACCCTCATGTTATATATCATTGGAAAGGTCTGTGACCACTTAATCATATTATGCATCTCAAATGTCCAACTCCCGACTTTGCCCCCCCCCCCCACCCCCCCCAAGGGATACTTTTCTAAATTTTGTTGACACCCCTCATGTCATATATTGTTGGAAAGGTCTGTGACTGCTTAATCATATTATGCATCTCCGATGTTCATCTCCCCACTTTGCCCCCCCCCCAAAGGGTACTTTATAAATTTTGCACACAACCCTCATGTTATATATCATTGGAAAGGTCTGTGACTGCTTAATCGTATTATGCATCTCTGATGTCCATCTCCCCACTTTGCCCCCCCACCCCCCCAAAGGGTACTTTATAAATTTTGCACACAACCCTCATGTTATATATCATTTTAAAGGTCTGTGACCACTTAATCATATTATGCATCTCAAATGTCCAACTCCCCACTTTGCCCCCCGCCCACCCCCCCAAGGGATACTTTTCTAAATTTTGTTGACACCCCTCATGTCATATATTGTTGGAAAGGTCTGTGACTGCTTAATCATATTATGCATCTCCGACGTTCATCTCCCCACTTTGCCCCCCCCCCTCCCCAAGAGGTACTTCCTAAATTTTGCACACAACCCTCATGTTATATATCATTGGAAAGGCCTGTGACCACTTATATCATATTATGCATCTCCGATGCCCATCTCCCCACTTTGCCCCCCCCCCAAGGGGTACTTTCTAAATTTTGCACACAACCTCATGTGATATATCATTGGAAAGGTCTGTGACCACTTAATCATATTATCCTCCCCACTATGAAATTTGTCAAGTTAAAGCAACTATAAATTTTATTTTTATGGTACTATCAAGTTGTTTGCCGTCAAATTTTGACGGGTTCCATCTAGTAATAATAATAATAATGTCTCGGAATTTAAATCATTTTTTTAAATTCTGAGAGTTTATGACATCCTCGGATGAATGATAACCGGTGTTAAGTAAATCGTGTTGCGTTCAACAATCTGAAAAGAGTAGTTGCGAAATACAAACATGCGGTCAGCTTTTAATATAATAGATTCGTATTTATTTTTCTTTCCCTAATTATCATGGTGTGGTTTTTGGCAAAAAACTCTCATCTGTATGTAACTGATATGCATGCTTAATAATCGGTATAGATAAAAATACATTTCAATTTTTCGTTTTAAATATGTCGTGAAACTAATCTACTTTTTATACTTACTGATCCTTGTATTATTAATGTACGGAATTAATTCCCGCTCCTTGTAAAACACATTTGAAAATTCCCGTTTTATTTCAAATATGACGTCACATTTTCCTCAGAGAAATCTCTTTTTAATTCCATAATTCTTCTTAATTTTCTTTTCCTGGCAATCAGGACATAAATTTTAGAGGAAAACTCACATTTGTATGTAACTGGTACTCAAGCTAATTATTAATCAGTATTAATAAAAAATATTTCAGTTTTTCATCTTAAATGTTACGTCCATTATCTATCTACTTTCATTATACATTGATATTCATGCTCCTTGTATTATTACGACTATTTGAAAATACATGTTTTATTTATGACGTCATATTTGTCCAAGCCGAGGAGGATCCTTTTCATAGTTCCATGGTCCAAGCGAAATCTATTTTTAAGAATATAATTATTGTTCAATTTTCCTTTTAATTATAACGCAGTTTTTTTGACAGAAAAAAGATCTCTTTAATGTAACCGATATTCATACTTCATGTATAATAACAAATACTCCATATTTTTGTTTCAAATATCACGGAAATTAATCTTCTTTTGAATTCTTTTTCATTTTCATTTTTCACGTGAAAATCGCTCAATTGAAAATTAATTGTTGAGAAAAAATTATTTTTCCGTGTTTTTATTTATTGGCAACGATCAAAGCCCTAGCAACGATAAAGTAAAATGGTTAAATTTTATGGGAAAATGTCCATTTATTCTCTATGAAAATAACGAAATTTTGATTTATTATGACAAATATTTGAATAAAATGAACAAAAACCAGCCTATGTTCATTTCAGGGTTATAATCAACGTATATGCAAAGATACAGGATCATTAAATGCTCCATTTTGACGCTGGCTTCAGCCTAACATTTGCACACAATCAGATTTATAATATTATTAGGATAGGATAATCGTGAAAATTTACAATGGGAAATATGGCAAATAGAAAATATAGCAATAAAAAAACATGCAAGGTATAAGTGCATTACACTAGCACTTTATTCCAAGAGTTTGTTTTATAATGTAAATCTTAACTGAGCATTTTTTGTAAGAAGAAGAAAATTAAAATCGTTTCATATTTTTTATGTTTGATTTTTAAAAATGTATTTTTAAAGACATTTGACGGAAAGCGTTTGCTTTCAATGAGAAAACTGCAACTTTTTACAACGATTGTGTCTAAATAACGTAATTAACATTGGTTTCCATTCTTTCTTTATGAAGATTATAGAAACTCAAGAGACTATTAAACTTCCTACTTCACTATAAAGAATCCTAACACAGAAATGCAGTATATTTCTGGCAATGTAAATGCCATGTTTAAGGCGCATTTTCTTTTATAAAATTTTTACATTTCAATACAGTTGTGTCAAGAGAATTTTTAATTTTTTTTTTCAATTCTTCTGGTACTACGTTTGAGGTTTTAAGGTCTTAAACCTGTACTGGCGAAACGAAAACGAATAAAAATTGTCATTTTCATCCGATTATAGTACTTTTTACCTTTTAATATTTTTATAGTACTTTTTTTTAAACTTTTATGAATGAACAGAACATGCATGTTTATGACGCCATTTTTAATTGCTGAAATAGGTCCACCGTTCTACAGTTATGGCTTTTGATCTCGAAAATTATTGAAATGTTTCCGTGTGTGAAGCTGACATCATATTTAACAAGCTGTGAGAACTTCAATTAATCAAGCTGAAATATTTCACTACGTATTACTTCTAAATGACGCAAATTTCTGGATTATTTATTGGAGATTAGAACGTCGAAGTGACCCATAAAGTGCGAAAATTGTTCTTATGCAAAGTTCTTTGTGGAAAAACCCTATTATGCACTAATATACATATACACATATATATATGTATGTAAACATAACAAATTTTAAAAGTACAAATGAAACGTTTGTTCTGTTGAACATGACATTCTCTTTATCTTAAAAAAATCCAGTGATAAAACTAAAAAAGTTGAAATAATTGTGTCAATAGACGTAAGTCTTGCTTATTTTTTACTTTGTAACAAAAGTAAATAAAATATTAGAGCCTTATCTTAATTATTTACCTTGATTTGCGATGATTACTTTATTTTGAAATAAATTATACATTAGATGAATAAAATGTTATTTTTCAATAATATAGAAAATTAAAATTCATAAAATTAGTATTATAATAAATATATGTGAAAATTATAATTGTTTTCAACTTAAATTATTTTATGTAAAACTGATTATTTTCACTGGAATTCTTTTTGTAAATTTTTTATAAGTTCATTTAACAGTTCCTATTTAAATTATTTTATTTCTTCAAATTTGGACCAGTGCCATCTCGTTCGTATCTGTATGTCATGATTGTGAGATTCGTCAGTTTTACCAGAATTCTCTGAATTTTTGCTGTTTACTATGAGTCAGGGCTTCAAAAACTCAGGTAATAAATAATCGTTGAAATAAAGAATCGCACTCACATTTGAATCTTACTACTTTTCTTTAGAGAAAAATATATCATCAAGTCAAAGTTAGTCAAGCATTTAAGAATTTAAACTTTTTTTTTCACCTGCGCAAAGTAGAACAGGGGTTTGTTGCAATAATCATTTATGAGATACCAGTCAATTTCACATTAAAATGCACTTGCATTCTAATTTCTAGTTCTTTTGGCATGCCCTGAACAGCCAATGAAATGCTTTGAAAATTAACGAGTCGCGACAATACTTGTCACTTTAAATTAGTGCTCCCGATGCGATACGTATTTCAGTTATACGTTTAACCGATATACGTATATACGTATATACGTATAATACGTATTTAAGAAATACGTATACATTAAAATATACGTTTAAACGTATCCAGATACGTATAAGCGTATATCGGTTAAACATATAATTCAAGTATACGTTTAATTCAAGTATACGTATATTTCAAGTATTGTATTTAATTTAATGCTAATGGATCTCATCAGTGTTACGTCACTGAAAGGAGAAGAAGTTGGAAATCGGTGGCGTTGCTTTAGTAATCTGTATAATATATTTCATACATAGAATCTCGTTATTTTTCCCTATAAACGATTATCTCTATATATAAAAGCCGTTATTGGTATGTATGCTCCTTATACAAATCTACAGTTTTTGTCCGATTTGAACGAAACTTCATCTACATACGTTTTAGATCACGAGTAAAATCACTGTCAACTTAAAAATTTTCTCAGACAAATAATTACCACTTTTTTCAAACATCTCCCATAGTTTATCATTACAGAAATCTTTTTTTGTCTAAATTTCTAATGCAATTTCTTTCCCGTTGCCATTCAAAGGAACTGCGTATGGACAATATTTTTATAAACCAATTTCAGATTTAACTCGCTATAATTTGAAATCCGAAACTGACGTCAATTTTGGCAGATGTGATTTTTTTCGCATAGTACAAAGATTACTATATCTCTATATATAAAAGCCGTTCTTGGTATGTATGTTCCTTATACAAATCTACAGTTTTTGTCCAATTTGAACGAAACTTCATCTACATACGTTTTAGATCACGAGTAAAATCACTGTAAACTTAAAAATTTTCACAGACAAATAATTACCACTTTTTTCAAACATCTCCCATAGTTTATCATTACAGAAATCTTTTTTTTTTTCTAAATTTCTAATGCAATTTCTTTCCCGTTGCCATTCAAAGGAACTGCGTATGGACAATATCGCTCTCGCTATAATTTGAAATCCGAAACTGACGTCAATTTTGGCAGATGTGATTTTTTTCGCATAGTGCAAAGATTACTATAAGTGCTTTAAACGACATAGTACATATATTTAAATGTGTTTGGTGAAAAATAAATAACTTAGCTCCTAATTTTACAAAGGCAAATTGTTTCCACTGGTTTGTTAATATTAAAGTAAATTTTCTAAGAAATAAAAAGATATTTTTGCGCATTCAAACTTCATGATTCATTTTATTCTACATAATCAAAAATCGTCTGTCAAATATTGACATTTTGCAATCATTACAGCGTAACTTATTTCAGCTTGAGCCTCAACCAACGAGGTGTATTTAAATTCCTCGGATGCAGGTGGACAGTAGATACCCTATTAATAATAAATACTGGATTTAAAAAAACAATGCAGTATTTTCCATTATTTTTTCTTCAATAATGGGTGTTAAAACAAATGGGATTAAAAGTAAAATGCTTTATCGGGAAAAAAAATTAAATGCATTTTTTTAATATAAAACATTAATTTTAATTTTTTAAATTAATATATTTTTTATAAGTTCGACAACGTGGGGACATTTTCATTTCACCAGCTTTGAAATTATTATTCAATTCTTAAAAGAACATTATATTTTTGAAAAATAATGTTTTGCATCAAAATCACATAATTTCAAAATGCAATTTTAGCAATTTCCGTTTAAATTACATTATAAATATAATTTTGGAGTTAAATTTAGTATTTAATAATATTGTTTAAAATTTTTCTATGAGTACAGTAGTATTGGATTTCTTTAATCGCTTTCATGTTTTAAATACAAATGTGCATGTGACATCACGCACTCAAATAAAGTCGTTTTTCTCAATTAACTGTAGGCGAAAAGTAACAATTCTTGCGGAGTTAGTAATTTAAAATGTAATATTTCCTACACATAATGTAATGTATTTTAACTATTTGAAAATTACGAAAACTTTGGCAAAACTTCAAGCAATTTAGCTCAACGTTTGAATAACATGCACATTATCTATCTATATTATAAAGGACAAACGTGTCCGTGCGTAACGCTGACGTCATTTTGTGAATGGCAACAGTTGACGATAAAATTTCGGGTTTTCGATTTTTGCTACTGATTTTTTTTTAAATTTTTAAACATCGCACATTTTAAACTTTTACACCGTTATATAGGGAAAAAAATCTACTTTTAAATGCAATTCGTTTGAAAATTGTATCTTAATTGACTGATTTATTATAGCACTTAAATAAAATTTCAAGCATGATTTTTTTTTTAAATCTATCGCTATCGCTTGCAAACGATTACAAAATATTAATCCTTTTGCACTTTACACAAAATAAAAATTTCAACATTTGTTTCCAGTTAATATTCAATAACGAAATTTAAACTCCATTAAGGAATAAATAAAATAGTGAAAATAAAACACAGATTTAACAGACATATAATTGAAATAAGCGCTTAAAACTAATGAAATTATCAGAATAATAATAAAAAAACTGTTGTAGCTAACGAGATTTTTAGCGAATTCTTCGGCTATTAACTTCTAGATGGAGGCCAATCCAAAATTATTGCTTTTAATAAATTTCAAAATTTTATTAGAATATATAATTGACATTATTTCATGTAAAAATGCTCTTTGATATTGTTAGTGGGCAATTAAAAAAAATATTAAATGTAAAAAATCTTTTAAAATTTTCAAATTAAAACAAACAAGTAATATGAAAACTTTTTTTTAAGTCAATTCCTACTTAGGTCAAATAGAAATTTTTTTCCAGCGATCTACACGATTCGCCACTCACGGTATTTATTCCTAAATTTATATCCTGCTAAATATCTTACATAAGAGAAATTTTTTAAATGTATTAAAAATTAAATAAAAAATAAATAGCTAAAATACCAAAAATTAATAGCTCGAAAAGTATTTCTCACAAAATTGTTAGACAAACTGCGTTAGAAAGTTAAAAAAATTGTATTTTTCTTGATATAAATTTAAAATCTAATGATTATGTCGTTTTTCAAATATTGAATTTCAAAAATTACCAAACTTCACAATAAAGTGCCATAGCGATGTTACAGTTAACGATAATACAGTTTTTTTCAAATATTAATTAATTAATTAAATTTTATTATTTAATTTTAGTTTTATACTTCATTTCTGTTCAAAAGTATAGACTGACTCCACATTTATAGTCTCCTTCGCCCGCGAGCCGCCTGATCTTCGTCCGTGAACAGCACCATTATCGTTTTACGTGTGAAGGTGAGACTATAAATATGGAGTGAGTCTATACTTTTGAACAGAAAGGAAATATAAAATTAAAATTAATTAATTAAATTTAATTAATGAATTAATATTTGAAAAAACTGTATTAACATCAATTGCCATCCAGTACAAGTTAAAAAAATTTATTTGAACTTGATAGGATGAATAGAAAATGTTTTATTAATGGTTGAAAATTTGAACAAGATATATAAATATATAGAGAGTGTGAGCTAATAGGAGGAATTGAAAAAAAATGGTTTTAACATATATTCTCTATTCCGGGAAGCCCGGGCTGGATGCCCTAGTAAATATAAATGCATATCTGTGCATGATTCATGAAGTAAAAGAATTTGTTTTAACTAGACACGTATCGGTTCAGAGGAAAATCTACCCCGGTGAAAGTGTTGTCATATTTTAAATCATGTGCCTGTTTTCATTCACAAAATATTAGTATTTTATAGCAATTACACAAAGTAGCATAATTTGCATAGAATGTATTGGTCGCAAAAGTATATGATTAACATTCTTTTTCCGTACAATTTTCAAGAATATTAAATTACTTTAAAATTATTTTAAAATCGATAAAACATCAGCAAATTGAGATACGCTTTTCAAACGAATAACATTGAGAGTACATGTATTTTATTCGACTGCATAAAAATTGAATGTGCTATGTTTAGAAATAAATGTCTTTACTTTATAAAGATCAAATAAGTTAATCTATCGTAATTGGATTAGACGCAGGTTTAAAAATATACATGCTTTAAAATTACTTTAAAATCCATAAAAAATCAGTAAATTGAGATAAACTTTCAAACTACATTTGGAAGTGTATTTTTTTTTCTAATTGATAGTTTAAAAAATGAAATTATGCGATATTTAGTAGTTACAAATATGCAGTACAAGCCAAATTTAATGGGTAGGTCGTTGCTACCGACAATATGATGTCGACATTACTCACGGATATGTTTTTGTTTTATAATATAGATAGATGTCATATGAAAGCGAATTTCACAAAATGTTACGACAGTTGGTATATATTTTTTCATTTTCAAGAAAACCGTATATTTTTATATTGTATGCGCAAATAAAACGCGCATTCTCATTTATAAAGCTGAAAAATTTTACTATGGTTGAGGTAAAGTAACGCTTTTTTTTCTAATTGTCTTTTTTATCGATTTATGGTTGAGTATGCACAAATCACATTGTCGTCATTGTTATCGTCATATTGTCGTATTATTGTATTTTAATTTATGTTAACCCGGGCAAAGCCGGGTGGTTCTGCTAGTTGCAAATATATAACGAAAGTAAAAAGACTTCTTGAACAAATAAGGAAAATATACACGTTTCAGATTTATTGTAAACCTTATTAAGTATATTCTTTCTGTTTTGATTATATATATATATATTTGGTGCGTATACTCAAATTGCGCCCGGGGGTCAAATGTTGTTCTTTCCACGGTGCTAATGTTTTCTGCTCTGTGTTAATGTATAACGCAGTTTCATTTTTTTAACCATGACACTCGTGGTATTTCTATACAAAGTGTACGTGCATTACAAGATATTACGCTTTAAGAATTGTTGTTAATCTTGACAAATTTCATTTTTGTGTTAGTACCTATAAATTTCGATTACTTATAGCCTGACAAATAATCGTCACTGCAGGTTTCAGAACGCAATCACACAAGCTTAAAATGACTTGCCTTCTCTTTTCTTTTTTGCAGTGAAACGTATTTTCAAAATATTTTTAATATAGAAAAAAGTATTCTTAAATAAAATAAAAGTATGTTTAGTTAGTTATTTGCTACGGCCGATTATCGTCACTAGGGATATAGGCCGGTGGGGGGAGTGCCCTCTCTGGGGGTCTTTAAAATAAAAATAAGATTATGTAACTTCCCAGGAGTTGGATTAATCATTGTCAGTATAAAATATGAAGTCAATGTAAGTTTATGTTCTGCAATACTAATGTTCCGGGCGAAATGTCCACTCCATATATCAAAATAAGCTATGTGCGTGTGTTACAGATATGCGAAAGGTAAATCATTTTAAAGTAAATAATTTCATAATTAATAGTTTAGATTTGAGGGTGAAAAAAACAAAATCTAACTGAGAAAAAAATATCCTGATTTTTTTTTTCAAGTACCGACTGCACAGGACACAGCGGGTGTTTATCAAAGTCTCTGATCCACAGACCAGCAGCAGAAAGGTATAATTTTTTAAGCAATGAACGAAAACCGTTTAAACGTTGATACGTTTAACCGCTGGCGTAAGATCCGTATATACGATGTACCGTATATGCTGTTTCGTATAATACGTATAACCGTTTTGGTCGTATCATACGTATCCAAAATCTGCACCCCGTATAATACGTATTATACGTATACTCGTATAAACGTTTAATAGGGAGCACTACTTTAAATTTTCCCTTTTAATAGCACTTTAAGAAATCTAAAATGCTTCGTAATGAAAAAAACTGTTTATTTCTTTTCTAATATATTCCCAATTTTAAAATTAATATGTATTTTTTTTTATCATTGGTACATCTAAAAATTAATTCATTTTGTCTATAATGTACCTTTTATCGTAATAATTTTTCCTAAATTATATCTAATATCTAATATCTAGTAATAAGTAATTCTAACTCACAGTTCAATAGATGCCTCCTACGTAAAAGGAAAACTGAAAATTTTTGCTAGCGATGCAAGTGTTTCTTCGATTTTTGAAAATGTGTTATACTTTCCTTTAATTTGAATAGTACATTTAGATACATTTTTTGGAAAATATTTCGACAGATTTAATGGAAATTATTCATATATATTTCCTTAAACGCTTCCTATATTATATACAGTATCCCCACTAAAGTCCCTTGACACCCTCTTAACTTCGGAACGGCTGCTGCTATATTCATAAAAGTAGTGTCTAGGTATAGTAAAGTAACCATGCGCTACACAATGAAATAGCCTACGGCACCACCTGGTGGAATGCTGCGGAGTTAGCATTCCTTTCTCGAAAACGGAATGAGATAGAGGAAAAAAGTGATGTACAAAGTTGTAGAGCATCATCGATTTAGTACGAAAAGACACATTGTGGACATTAATGCGAAGAATAGAACGGTTAAAACGCGCATTTGTTTTTTAGTGATTTCCTACACTGTGACCTGACAAAACAATCTTAGAAAGAAAAAAACAACTAGTTATAATAATATACCTTTATTTTAGATGTTCAAACTTCTCACCGTCAGCTGCAATGCATATTTGGATCCTTTTTTGAATTTCACGTTGCAAACGTTGGAGCATAGATGGTGACACGTTGGCACAAGCGTCCTTAATGCGTCGTATAAGGTCCTGCAATGTTTGTGGAGGGATTGCATTCACCTTCTGTTTCATAACTGGTTGTTTCTTTCTTTCTAAGATTGTTTTGTCATGTCACAGTGTAGGAAATCACGAAAAAACAATTGCGAGTTTTAACCGTTCTATTCTTCGCATTAATGTCAACAAGGTGTTTTTTGTACTAAATCGATGATGCTCTACAACTTTGTAAATCGTTTGTTTTCCCAATCTCTTTCCGTTTTCAAGATAGGAATGCTAACTCCGCAGTTTTACACCAGGTGGTGCCGTAGGTGGTTTCATTCAGTAGCGCAGGGCTACTTTACTATACCTAGACACCACTTTTATGAATATAACAGCAGCCGTTCCGAAGTTAAGAGGGTGGCAAGGGACTTTAGTGGGCATACTGTATACATATGTGCGTATTTATAATAAGACATTTTGTATCACTACTAATATTTTATAAAAATATAGTTAATATTTAATGTCACCGATCACTGATTGTGTGAAATATTAACAATTTTTGGACATTTGGAACACATTTATTATTAGACATTCGTTTATTGTTTTTTATTCTTTCTATTTATAATTTCTGTTTATTCTTTTCCATGCTTAATTCAGTAAACTCGAATATTCTTACCCTCTAGAATTATAAATAATCTCTTGGTATTCATGTTGGATAAGAAATGTAAACAAACGATTCGACGATATCTATTTGCATTTCTAGTTCAATGCGAAAGGAATAAATTTCAAACTTTATTCAGCGAGTTAGCTTACATTCAAAACGATACGCAGGTGTGTAAAAGATATTTTTAAATTTCTTTGTTACAAAGTGCTTTCAACATCTTCAGTTAAATCTAAAAGAGATATAGTGTTAGGTTTATGTTAACATAATAAAAATACATATTTCACTTTTCGTTTCATGAAATATATTTAATAACTCAAAATAGAATAGCAAAATTCAATTGTAATATTTATTTTTCACTTACATTGTTATTAAAATTGGTTGTATCATGTAAAATGGTGTATCATATAAAATTTATATAGTGCATGATAAAATCAAATTGTAAGAATGTTCTTTAAATAAAAAATCTTTCAAAATGTTTTATTTGTCTTTAGAGCTGTATTCTTTAGAAATAATTTTCTTAAACTCTTTTCATGATTTCAGAAATTTTGTGAAATGGAAATAAAATGAATTAATGCCTAATTTTCTTTATTTTTTCTTTAATTTATAAAGTATATTTAACTAATATTCGTTACATTGTTTTGATATTATTTACAGATTTATAGATTAAAAAGTGATATATATAGATAAATATCACATACACACATATAAATAATATATATATATATATATATATGTTTACATTTAAATGCATCTAAATCTATTTATTGCGTCTTTCTTTCTGTAAACACACACACACACAAAGCGATCGATAGATAAGGTAAAGCTAGGATAGTCTGCGCACAATTCAAAAGAATAGCAATAAAAAATCTAAATATTAATTTTTTGCTAAACTATCCATGAATAATTTTAGTTCATTTGTTTTTTATGCATTTCCATTGCTATTTTGTAGTTATGTTGCAATTTAATAGAACAGTTGTAATAAAACCAAGAAAGTTATTTTGCGCAATCTGTCCTTACAGGGTTGGTGTGATTGCGCACATGGGTAGGAGAGATTGTTACTAATAATAACTACAATTAAATTGTTAACAATAATAATTTCACTTAAATGACATTGCTGTAAGGTTTTTGTGAATAAATTTTATTGTATTGGGAGTGAATATTTCAACCTAATACTTAAAGAATAAAAAAAAAAAAATGAAATAATTTTAAAAACGATTAAAAAATTCTAATTAAAGGAAAAAAAATTAAAGAATCAGAAAAGGCAAGTCCAGATAAGATTACAAAATAAAATTATGTAACTTAATAACACGTTTAACTTAAAATGAGTCCATTTTCATTTTTCATTTTTTATGCAAATTTACCAATCAGCTGCGTAATCTGTCCTAGCATGGAAATTAATGGAAACAGTGCGCCATCTGTCCTAAGTAGCAGATGCGCAAACTCTCCAATTTCCGTAGGAGAGATTGCGCGGCCTTTTATTTAAACATGGCCGCTACTAAAACGGACCGTTGATGTTCACACTGTTAGTCTAGATTAGTAGCTTATGAGAAATCGTTTAAGTTTAAAATGTTTTGTACTATTGACATTGTATAGAAATTCTGAGGAATAGTCATGAAAATTCAAGCACTGACTTTGGGAAAACAAAACAAAATAGCAATACTTTATCTGAGACGCTCAAAGGAATCAACGTGCACATTCAAGTAGACACTCCTCTATTGTTGTTGTACAACTATCTGGAGTCGCTGCGCTCTCACTCTACTCCTTCCCCTCGAACCTCTATGTGCGCAATCTCTCCGAATGCGCCATCTCTCCTGGCTTTACCTTACATATATATACATATAAGGCTGATGCAAAAGCTGGTAACGTTGTAGCGTTTGTTTGGTGCGACAATATTGTATTGATAGTAGTAATTGTTAGTGCTATTCTTCTAAATACGCATTGAAATTTGCATATTTGAAGAAAGTTTGTGCTGTATTTGATATGGAGTGTCAAGTTGGTTAAAATGAATACTTCAAGCAAATTAAAATTTTTTAAATTATTTGATAAAGGACTGAAAGCAATTCAGGCGGCTGGAAACGATTCTTCCATCAATTAGGGAAAAACAATTGCTGAAAATACGAAAAAAAATGTTTCTGTATTTTAAAAGATGGTCATTTTGAGCGTATGATTTGACGTGATAAGAAAGACCATCTTATTGTGATAAATATAATTTTAATTTAATAATCCATGAACAAATAACTCCCCGGTCTTTAGGATGGAATAGTAGACAAAGAAGACCGAAAATTAATTGCATTATGGTATGTCTGCATCCTAGTCATAACGGTGGATAGCCCAAAACTTTGCAATATTTTGTCACAAAAATATTTTTCTGGCATGATAATATGTAAGTTCAATGAAATTAAAAACATTTTCTATCTATTCGGAATTTAGATTCGCATTTCAATTTGTTTGTCCGTAGATGTGACTGTCATGTAATGTGCATGGAGATTGATGTTCTTTGCCATGACTTTAAAAATATTTAACCTATATTACTGTATGTATATGTCTACATTGGTCCTTTCGTCATAGCTTTGCTTATTGCATTTGCAATGTCAGCCAGAACAATACTTTCTGCAGTATTCACTCAGGTCAAGTTATTTTCGAAAAGCCTTATATTATGTTGTTTGACATTTTACATTTGTTTTGTTGAGCTTCTAGCAACAGTAATTAATTTTATTTCATTATTAATATCTTGCATAAGAAGAAACAGTCGTAAATGAAATAGTTTGCAAATGAGTTACATGCGCATGCATAAAGCATATTTTCAATTTGTTTTAGGCTTCTAATCAAATCTCAAATTTGAAAATTTGACATATAAAGTGATAAGTCGTACTACTGGGTTTAGAGCTATGAATTAGTGTATAATAATCAGAGTACTAGTGATATGTCAAATAATTTTATATGCCAAAATTTCAAGAATCTTTTCTAAAATACTTATCGCAATTACAAACATAGCGATTTTCGAAAACACTAAAACTACCCGTTTTAATACTTTCGTCATTTTAAAGCAAAGGAAAATAATACTTTAATACGTGAAAAACAGTCCTCGTAAAAAACATAACGAATATCTTTATTCTCTCACTGCCGCGACGACAAAAACATTCTACAAAACCATTTCCCAACCACACTTTTTTCCACAGCTTGGAAAGATACAGTTACAAAAACAAAAAAAATCTGTTTCACACAGCTCAGAAATTTACATCTACAAAAACAAAACATCTTTCTCACACAGCTTAGAAAAATACATTTGTGAAAACATAACATCTGTTAGTAGGAGCCAAGAATACGTTTAATTCAATTGGATTCGCGACAATCTCCCACCCTGAGTTTTCAACAGGAAAACTCAACAATAGGCACAACAAAATTCAAAATAACACAAAATATGTGTAACATTATACTTACATTACATGGCCAAAGTATATATATTCTTAACTCTAATTTTCAAAGATAAATTATACAATTTCCTGCAAAAATTCAAACAAAAATTCAACATATTATTGCAAATTCAAATTAACACTAGGAAATGAGATATACTCAAAATAAGGGAAAAAAAGTTTCTAATGTTCAATGTTCAAAAAATAGTCTTATGACTGATAACGTTTTGGAACAGTCACTGTTCTGCCACTTCTCGTTCGTAATACTGGCTCTAAAGATTGTTCTTTTGGAATCTCTAGATTGTACAGTTTTTGTATTGGTCTTAAAAGTTCACCATTTTCAGTTTTTACCCGAGCAAATCTCGGGTGACCATCTTTTCCAGAAATTAGTTCTTGCACATGAGCTAAAGTCCAATACGTACGTTTTTTATCAGACTCCACGAGAACGACATCACCAACGGTCAGTTGCTTGACATTCTTTTGCAGGGAATTTTGTTGGCGTAATTGCCCTAAATACTCAATACGGAATCGTCTTCTAAGATGTTCTCGAACTTGTTGTCTATACTTTGCTCTTCTGTTTAATTCTTGTGCGTCAATTGCATCAAAATCCATCACATCTGAAGATCTTTTTTCTTGAAGAAACATTGATGGTGTTAAAGGTGCTAGATCATCCACATCTTCTGAGACATACGTGAGTGGTCTAGCATTTATAACTTGTTCGCAGTCACAAAGAATTGTGATAAGCTCTTCATAGGATAATGAGGCTCTACCTAGTATTTTCCTCAAGATGCGTTTCACCATTTGTATCAACCTCTCCCACCAACCGCCCCACCAGGCAGCAGTAGGCGGATTGAATTTCCAACGAATCTTTTGTACAGCTGCTGCAGCTGAGATCTGTTCCCAATCGATGTCTGTAAAAGCTCTATCTGCACCGACAAAATTTTAACCATTATCAGAATAAACGGTCGTCGGTATTCCTCTTCTCGCTATAAAGCGCCTAAAAGATTGGAGGAAGGTATATGTTGCTAATGACGTCACTAAGTCTAAATGTATGGCCCTGTACACTGCACAAGTGTACAACACAATCCATACCTTTTTTTCCATTTTTCAAATATAAGGGCCCAGCTAAATCTACTCCAATTGATTGGAATACTGCCGCATCTTGAACTCTTTCTGCTGGCAATGCAATAGGTTCTGACTCTGTATTCTATGCACTAAATATTTTGCAACGCACACATTTCTGAACTACTGCTCGAATGGTTTTCCTGGCTTTCAGGATCCAGTTGTCTTCTCGTATAGATGTCATCAAAAGAGCAACTCCTGCATGTAATAGCTCTTGGTGTTTCCAGGAGATCAATCGGTGGACTACAGGATGGTCAGACGGCAAAAGAATTGGGTACTTAAAATTGACAGTATCTTCTCGATAGATGACTTGTGATTTTACTCTGATGATACCATCTTCATCTAGGATTGGTCTTAGGCTACGAATTTTCTCATTATTCTTTTCAAAGCTGTCTTTCTGGATCAAAATCATTAATTTTCTTTCATCTTGTTCTATTTCAAAACATGTAAGATCAGATACTTCTTTTGAATTCGGTTTTCTTGAATTACTTATGAATCTTAGACTCCATGCGATCAATCTTATTATTTTCTTGTATGATGAAAATCGTCGATAATACCAATCATTAGGTTTCGTGTTCTTGTTTAACGCTGAAATGACACTTTTCCGTTTCTCAGCATTAATACCTTCTTCATCTGGTGATTCGACACTTTGAGGCCAAGTAAATTCTGGCTCAGCCAGCCAGGCTGGTCCCTCCCACCATTTTAGCTGCAATAACTGTTCAATGGAACAATATATGGAAGGAAGTTCAGCCGGATTACATTTTCCTGAAATATGTCGCCACTGATCTTCCTGTGACAAAGACCTGATTTCTTCTACACGATTCCAGACAAATGTTCCCCATCTATCATCTCGCTTTATCCAGCTTAAAGCTGTGGTTGAATCACACCAATAACAGATCTTCAAATTTGGAATTCTTAAATCAGCAATGACACGACTACCAAACCTGACTCCAATGCAGCATGATAAAAGCTCTAACCGCGGTATAGTTAGGTTCTTAAGAGGAGCTACTCTTGCGCGTGCTTGTATAAAACTCACCAAAATTTCATTTTTCTTCTTTACTCTCAGAAAAATACAAGTAGCATATGCGTGTTTACTTCCGTCACAAAATATGTGAAGACTTACATCATTTTCAAAATCGTCTAGATTCATCCAGCGCTCAAGTTTGATGTCAGAAATTAATTTTATTCCCTGCACCCACTTCAAAAATTGTTTAGCTAAATTCTCTGGAATTAATTCATCCCATTTTAATTTCAACTTCCAGCACTCTTGTAGAATAAATTTAGGGAGCAAAGTCAAGGGTGAGGCAAATCCTAAAGGATCAAAAACCTTCTGAGCCAATGAAAGTAGAGCTCGTTTTGTAGGAATAATTTGCTCTTCCTCAATGGGACCGATTTTGCAAGATAGGGCATCGTTTTCCAGATCCCAGTTTAAGCTTAGTACTGGTGTTATGTTAACTGTTGAAGTTCCAGACATAATTTGAATTGGATAATTCGACAGCCATCCCCTTAAATTGAATTTCGCGGAGGACAGTAACATTCTCGATTCAATTATGAACTTGTGTAACTCTTCAGTTGTGTTGAAACTACAAACACAATTATCTACATACAGAGATTCATTCAAAGTGTCTGCTGTAGAAACAAAATTGTCAGGTGTATTTTTCAGATGGTGTTTCAGAGTAGCCGCTAGTAAAAAAGGGCTGCAATTGATTCCGAAAACCACACGTTTATGTCTGTATATTATATTATCCTTCCATAAAAACCGTAGATAGTCTCTATCACTTTCTGTAATACCTATCTGTAGGAATGCCTTTTCTATATCAGATACTGCACCAACAGGAAATTTCCGAAAACGATGTAATATTGAAGGAATCATTTCAATCATATTTAATCCTTTATCCAGACAATCATTTAATGAAGGAAAACCTTTCACATGAGCCGAAGCATCAAAAACCGGCCTTACTTTAGTAGTTTCACTCGATTCTTTAAATACAAGCCTGGGTGGCAAATAATGTATTTTGGATTTCTTATTATCTACCACCCTTTCAATTATTCCTGCATTTAACCATGTATCAAATACTTCATTATAAACTTAAGTTTTATTCAAATTTGATAACCTTTTCTTCGTTGCAGCAAGCCGTTTTTCAGCCAATTCTCTATTACTAGGTAAGCGGGCATTATCTAGTACCCAAGGCAATGCTACTTCATACCTCCCATCTGAATCTATTCTTATGTTTCTTTTAAAATGTTGCATAGTTTCTTCATGAATTTCATTTTCAGTTTTAGATTCAACCGGATCAGTTATACCAAGAATATCTAGCTTCCATAAATTAGCAACGGAACTTTCGTTCCAAAGAGACGAAATAACCATAAGAGAATCATTTGTTTCAGACTTAATGCGTGGAATTTTCCCCATGAGAGTCCACCCCAAATGGGTCTTTACAGCAACCGGACCACTTTTTAAAACTTTAATATTTCCGGTCAGTAATTTTCCCGCCACATCGGAACCAATTAACAATTTCATTTCATTTTCGGTTTTACATACATTATTTTCAACATCCGAAATCTTAATACCATATTTATTTAATTCTTTTAACCAAGGTCCATTTGGCACCTTTTTTATATTAGAACAAATAACAGGAACATCTAAAACATGCATATCACATTTATAACTATTATCAATACTACTTAAATGAATTCTATATTTGTTGTGCCTTGTCTCACTTGTTTCAACACCACCAAATAATTTATGAATTAATTTAACTTCATCAATACTTTTATAATTCAAATTTTTAATTACATCTTCTGATAAATATGAACGCTCAGAGCCCGTATCTATGACTCCAAGTACAAATTTTCTTTACCATCGTGCTTTACACGTACATGCAAAGTTTGTAATAACACAGTTGGGTCAGAACCTTAAGTAGTCAAAACAGTATCACTACTCCCTGACTCATGTTTACGACTTTCTAACGCCGTATTACTGTCTTCATTACAAACATTTTGACACATTACAGCAAAATGCCTTTTACCACAATTTAAACATTTAATCTTCGATTTACAGTGACGTGAAATATGATTTTTCTTAAGACAGACAAAATAAGCCCCCTTTCTCAAAATTATACTTCGTTTATCTTCAAAAGAAAGCGAATTAGCTTTAAAACATTTTTCTGATAAGTGACACTTGTCACAAAATATACATGCTTCATCATAATTCTTAATTAAATGTTTATCTTTAAATTTATCCCCTACAAATAAATCAGTAGCAGTTGGCATAGAATTATATTCAACATTTTAAACTCTAGTAAAATTCTTAGATTTATCAAAACCAAAACTAGTACGCGCCAATAAAATACGTTCTTCAGACAACACCTCATTTTGTAAGAATTTAAGTATAGAATTTAATTCACTCTTACCTTGATTAGACTTTTCACGATCCCGTTCCCAAATTCGGAGAACATCATGAGGTAAACACGATTCCACCGTATTTATCGTATTTATCCTCTGTGACCCCAAGAGATTCCAACGATCTAAGTTTGGTTTCTAGGTTGTCATATAACGATGACAAATTGCACTCTCTTTTCTATGTATTATTATTGCATAATACCAGCTGCAGCAGATCGCGAACATAAATTTGTATCAAAGTGTCTTCTCTTCCGAATCTTTCTTTTAGATGTTGAATTACTTTAGCATAATTTTCAGCCGACATAGGATAACTTTTCACAATTTGAGACGCTTTCGATTTCGGAGTAATTGCTTGCATCAGATATACGAACTTCGAGTGATCGTCTAACACAGTGTCTTCGTGAATTTTCTTGAAGGTATTCCAAAACGTTAGCCACGATCTTGAGTCCCCATTAAACGGCTGTAAACTAATTTCAGGCAATCTGAGTGTGCGGGATCCCATTCTTTCATTTTCTAACGAATTAGGTAAAAGAGGTTGATGTTCGACGGCAACGGCAGGCTTAACAAAAAAATGTCTTGCATTCTGCTTCACTTTTATTAATTTTTCATTGTCTTCTTCACATGCTTCGAATTCTTTTACATAATCTTTTTCCGCGGACCCATTCGACAACATAAAATTTAATATTTCGTCATCTGTGGAACGTAATCTTGATGCTTTGTCTACTAATTGATCTAAAAGCTCTTCTATTAGATTAACATCTGGGCTTGACTGGTTAATAGCTTCGTTTAAAGCATTTAAAGTCTTCGTAAATGCGCTTCTAAGCGGCGTTCTTTTTATTTTTAACTCATCCATACTTGTACAGTTTTCCACTTAAAAAATATTACTTTCTATGTCCTTCTGTTCGGGCGCCAATTTATCGCAATTTACAAACATAGCGATTTTCGAAAACACTAAAACTACCCGTTTTAATACTTTCGTCATTTTAAAGCAAAGGAAAATAATACTTTAATACGTGAAAAACAGTCCTCTTAAAAAACATAACGAATATCTTTATTCTCTCACTGCCGCACCGACAAAAACATTCTACAAAACCATTTCCCAACCACACTTTTATCACACAGCTTGGAAAGATACAGTTACAAAAACAAAAACATCTTTTTCACATAGCTTAGAAATTTACATCTACAAAAACAAAACATCTTTCTCACACAGCTTAGAAAGATACATTTATGAAAGCATAACATCTGTTAGTAGGAGCCAAGAATACGTTTAATTCAATTGGATTCGCGACAATACTTATGTATAACGGCATTCATTGATAGCAGGATGTTATATTGGCCTTATTTCACATAATGTTCAAAATTTGTTTAAGAGCATTTAACTACTAAATATTTCGATTTATACCATTCTAATAAGGTCTAGACATTCACATATAAATTGGTTCCTAATTATTATTAAATGATTAGTATAGTAATTCACAGTGACACACAGTAATACACTAATTTATTTTAGAGGTATGCCTAATCATTTTATGTGATAAAATTTCATGAAATTAATTTAGGATACCTATGAAATTGCAATAGTTCTACATTAATTAATAGCCCATTGTTAAAAGTAGCCTTATTTACGCATAATATTAAAATTTAGTTTAAAAGCATTTCAACTCGAGATATAATTACTAACAATTTTTTGTTTTAATTGTAGAAATATTTCGTTCTTTAAAATTTACAATTGAATTTTTGTTTAAATAGCATTAAAAATTATTCAAAAATGTCTTTATTTTACTTTAGTTTTAAAATAGTATTTTACAAAATCCAAAATTTCTTACAAAAGCGTGTTATATCCTACTATATTAATATATCGCTATTATGCTTCGGGAAATATCTAAGAATTTATTTTTTTTATTGTTTCATTTGAAAGACTGCATAATTAGCTAAAAAGGTTTTTGTTTCCTTAGTACGATAATTGCAAGTGTAGTTACGGCTACTTTTATTTCAGCTTTCAAAACGGAAGTGCGCATTTAAGTAACCGGAAATGTGTATTTAAATAACCTTAAGAAAATATATCTTCTAATGATGACACTACGGAAGATAAAAGATAAAATTCTATATGTTTCTAAGAATTTTTGGTTAAAATTTTAAATAGAATTCAGAAATAAGAACTTTCTGAAACGTTTAAAAAAAACATGGTTTTCAGGAATAATCAGTTGCGAAAAACTTGCCAGATCCGAAAATTGGGGTTATATTTATATACAAGTTACATATAATTTATGAGATGTAATGAGCGTAATAAACTATTGGTTTAAATAATTGAGAATTTCCTGAAATTTTACAGCTATTTTATTAAATTAAAGTACAAAAATATATGAAAGATCATCCAAATAATCTTTTTAAGCGGTATAGGATATCTGAAAAAAAAATATGTCTTAGATCACAGTTCATTACATTATTAATAACTAAATGTTTATATGGATCAAAACAAAATAGTAAACTATCATTATTGATGTTGTGACGACGTTTTAAGTAAGATACAAATACTGCATTATTGTTCAAAATTAAAAAGAAATTGTATCAAGATTTATTTATAAATGAAATTTTCTTTTTATATTCTATTTTATTTCAAACAATCCATATTTTACTAATTTTTGCTTATTAAGAAATGGGTGCCAGACGTAGTGGGATACATTAAATATGACACGAAAGAAATGTTTAAAACAGTTTTTTGTCATATTTTATATTTGCTATTAAAATGTATATATTATTTTTACTTCGCTACTGGTTTTGAATGCGTGATATTTATCAGAAATTATGGCCGCGAAACTTTCGATACTAAATTTTGGTCTCTCATAGCGATTGTTTTAAAATTATTTTTGTTGTTTACACCTTTTCTCAAGCAGATAAATAAAAAAATCCTTCCAACCTGTATCGAAAGCAAAAAGTAGCTTCCTTATTTCTGGTACTTAAGATTTGAGCTAAATGTACTGAAATACGCGAAGCTAAAATGCGTGATACCCGTTTGTAGAATATTAACAACTTTCATAAATGTTGCATTTGAATGTGATCTTCAAAAAGTTAGTCAGTTATTGCCTTTTATTTATGACAAATTATTTTTATAGACAAATTTGGCCACATTTCTCTAAACATCGCCCGGTTTGGCGAGAATTTGACGCTGGTAGATAAGACAATATAGTTTTAAATGTATGAGAGTTGGAACATTGGTTGCAACAATGAATGAAAATTTACGCGAAACCTCGTCCAATAAGATTTATAAATTAAACCCATTTATAGAGGAATCTCTTCTTTTTAATATGTTGTCTTATTTGAAAATGTCAGCCAGCCAGGAAATTCAAATTTCTATACCTCAGCTATTTTTTTTTAGATAGATGCAAAACAAAAGATGCTACGAAATCCTTGTATCAGAACAGAACACTTACGGAAAAAACAGTTTGGATTTCTATTTTTTTTTCGCATTTTTTTTAAATTTGAAATCTGTAAGTGGCATGCATTTTAAAACAAGATGGCAGATGAAGCTGGCCAAAACGTTTGTAAATTTCGGCCACACAATTCGGTTCATAAATACGATAGGGTTTTTTTTCTTTTTTTTAAACAAAAGAAGTTATTTTGGTTGATTAAACCTTTGTTTAACAGAAAACGAGTGTGGTGAGGATTAAGTTGATTTATAACAATTACAGACAATATTTAACACTGTCTGAAACTATTTTTTTATATAAATAAGTCAAGTGCCTGCGTACGATATGTTAATGGAAATCCTTCTCTCAGTGTGTGTTTTAGCTCATAATGTGTTTCTTAAAAACAATGTTAAATTCCCAACCATGGGGATACGTAAATATAGCAAAATGTTTGAGTAACAACAGATTTCTAACTTCACAGTTTAACTACTCATTTAGATGCTTAGTTTTATGTAAAATCTGGAAATATGGTCACCAAGCAAATCTTCTATAAGATTTTTAATTTTTATTTTTTAGAAAGACGTTATGATACATTTAGTAACGGACAGAAGCATGTCCATTCCATGAACATATTGCACGTAGGGAATTGACTTATTTACATAAGAATACTAATTTAATTTTTTTTTAATAAGCTTAGCAAGAATATAAGTTTTCAAAATTGATATCCAACTTTTCGCATGTTTTCTTAATTTTTTCTTTCATCTTGTCCTTTTTTAAAACATTGTTAAAAGGTAATTTTATAGAAAATAATTATAAATGATATTTTAATAAAATATTTTATTATCTGCATAGTAAAACAAGATGACAGGTTAAACAATCTATTTATTTTCTGAAACTTTCTGTTTCCATAATAGAGTTTTAGTGGGTAAGACCCGTTTTATCTATATATACGTATACTTTTTTATGTTTACAATGTTTCATTTAACTTACAAATATTGTCAAATATTTTGAAATTCAAAATCATTCTAAAATAGTTTAGATAATAAATTTTCTGCTGTAAATTAGAATTTTTTTTTTTTTTTGCTTTATCCTTTTACAAAAGGAATTTATTTATTTCAAATTTTCACAGAACAAACTTTTAGAAATGCAGAAATTTCATCGAATTCATTTTTCAAATGCTTTGATCTTTCAATTCTAAACGACCTATCATTTAAGATAAGTACTGGGTTGCTATTCCTTTGTAAAACTCAGCATAAAGGAAATCGAAGATTTGCGGAACGCGAAATGGTAAATTCATTACAAAGTAAATGCCTACTATTTATCATTTGACTTAAATGCTTACAACTCTATCTTTTAGCGATACTAAAGCAAATTATAGAATTTAAAAAAAAAAAGGATAATCTTAAACATTGTAAGTCTCAAACACCCGTAGTTTTCTAAATTACAAACAGATAAAATGAAAGCTTTTTCTTTGAACGTAACATTATTGATGTTTTGAAGTTTGATAGCATTACTTATAACTAATGAAATGAATTCCAGTAAAACTACATTTAATATCCCACAAAACTGATTATAATACACTGGATAAGCTGCTAGAAAAACATTTTTTTTTAACTACAATGTGTGCGTAATTGTTCAATTTCAACTTACAATAGTCCAAATTTTAACTTCTGTGAGTTTAAATATTAAGGAACATTTAATGTAGAATGATATTTGTTTTACCGATCAACTAGAAGAAGAATGTTAAATTACACATGAGGAAATGTATTTTCAAATTACATTAAACCTACGAAGAAATATAAAAATATATATAGTTTAATTGAATATAACAATCTTTCTCTTTATTCATGATGATTGATATTAAAATTTATAACTGAATGTTATATAAAGGAATTCATATGATATAAGTAAGCTGCGCCACTAGGCGCTAGAGTGGCGCCCGGCGCGTAGGTGACCACCTAGCTCATGTCCTGAGGGACTTTTAGTGCACCAGTGGTATCTGCCACCTACGGCGCTTCGGCAGGCCAGAGGACCGCCACCTGCGGACACTCCAACCTTAAACCCACGTGTCGACGACGTAAGTCGTTGCGATACGCGGTGAAACCCAGTAGGGGAGCACCACGAGACAGGGCCGGCTTCCCCTAACAGCTTCGGAGCTGGACACATAGAAGGGAACCAGTCCCTTGGCCTTAAGTCGGGTTTTTCTGACCCGTACATGCTTTACCAGAATGTATGATTTCTAATTGCGAAAAAAGTATTTAAACATTCCTGTTAATTTTAATTTTTTAATTCTAGATCAAATTTATAATCTTAAATGAGTTATCTAGTAAATATGCATTAGTTCAGGCTCAGGAACGATTTTTAAAATTGTTTTTTAGGTTGCTATCAATTCTCAATTAAACATTTTCAGTTGTGTAACTGAATTTATTCATTCAAAAGTAAAAAAAAAAAACTAATTTTAATGTTAATATTAATTCTGTGAATTTATCATGTTTGTATATAAAACATGTTCGTTGAATATGAAAATAGTTAATTGAGAATTGATAGCATCCGAAAAACAGGTATTTTTGGGTTGAGAGAATTGATTAATGCACTATAAAAACTACTCGCAGGTATTTCCGAGAATCAGTGGCAGCAAAATATTTATGAATAAACTTTTAAATCTTGAAAATAAATTGGTCCGTGACTTTTCTAAAGATAAAGATTTTTTTTTTTTTAATCGTGGGCAATTCGGAATATCTTATCGTACATTTTCGCTTGTGATTATTTTCCTAGATTTTGAATCATTCGTCTTTAATTCCAGTGAGCTGCTATAAACAACAGCCCTAATTATTATATTTAGAAACAGATTAAATTTTCCCGAAAATGTAACAAACAAAAGATTACACAAAGAGGATAAATTGGATTAACTTCAGAACTTAATACGTTGCATTCTCTAAAAAGTATTCATTCGTACGAAACTAACAGCTTCTTGAATCATTACATCTGGATGAATTTCAATGTGCTTACTGCCACAAGCAGTAGAATCAGATGATACTTGAATAGTTCTTTTATTCTATTCTATTAATATTAGATTTCCATCTTAAAAAATTAATATCCCATGAAAGAAATTTTAATTTACGCCCTAAAATAAATACTTGTTGGGCCATTCATTCTAATAATCCATGCATAAATTACTGAGTTTCTGAAGAGACTTTTTATACATTTACAATGCACTACTAAATATTACGCTAATTCGTTAGTTTTGTAAAACGTTGTTTAAAAGAAATAAAAATATTATTTTGAGCTGAAATGATAAGTGAAATGTTAATTTTAAAAACAATTAAAAAAATCAAATTATTCATAGTATTTTTTTTTTATAAATGAAAGGTTAGTAATAAAAAAAGGTTTTCTAAAAATAATACAGAATCGTCATAAAAGTGTCAGATTAAAAGTTCTTATTCGACTTCATCTTAAACAAAGGATAGGAAGATAAATGAAAGGAAACAACAGCAAAATACATAATAATAATAATAATAATAATAATAATAATAATATATATTCTTTTAATTTTAGTATTTTTCTGATCATTTCAATATCAGTTGCATTTGTATTCACTTACTCATTTTAATACATCTGCCTGTAAAATATTTTATTCGTTTAAGCTTTTAAAATATCATTGCTCAAAGTTTTCTACATAATGTTTTCTTATTAAACATATCCTAAAAATATGTCGTGTTTCTTCTTTTCAGATTTATACAAATTTTACATTTTTATTTATTAATTTATATTTCTCTCACCACCTAACTAGTCGATTCTATTCACCATTTATGTTCTAAAACAAAATTATGTTCGTTAGTAACGCTAACGTCATATTGACGGTGGCAATAATATTCTTTTTTACTGAAAGTTTTTAAATTTCTAAACATCGCACGATTTCAATTTTTATGCCGGCTAATATTTCCGGCTTTTTAAAATATTGGTCCGATTCAAACGAAATATTTTCTGACATTCTAACTGCTATACGGTGCCGCAAACATCGGAGACGTGTGCCATTGTTTCGTTCGGAAAGAGGCTTGTTTAGAACAAAGTGCGCCCCCTAGCGATGGAAAGTGAAACTGGAAGATTTTAAAATTAATATTGGCCCGATTCAAACTAAATTTGTTCTAACATTCTACCCAAGTTCTAAGGGTACTAAATAAACTCCTGTATCATTTTTTCAGCCCTTGGTTGCCACCATTTCTGAATATTTAATCTCCAGGGGGGAGTATTTTCTCAGGTTATATGGGCCCGATTTCAACGGGAATTAGTTCATTCGACTTAACATGAACTAATTAAGACATATATAACAAATTGAGATATATATTTGGTTTCCCCTGTTTGTTTTTAGAGTGTTTTCGTGGTTCTTATTATTTTTTGACGGGACCAGACAACTCCTGGCAGATGAACTAGTAAATAAATAAATAAAGTAGTATACTAGTAAATAAAATAATATAAGTAAATCACAAATTTAACAGACTTATAATTTAACTATGTGCTTAAAAAACTGAAACTATCACAATCAAATCGTCTGCTATAAGTAGTGAAATCTTTGGTGATTTCTTCCCCTATTTATTCCTAGCATGTGGCTAATACGGAAGTATCCCTTTTAATACATTTCGAAACTGTATTTTAATACATAATTGATATTTTTCATAGAAGAATAATTTTTGGTATTATCAGTGGGCAATATAAAAAATATATATTAAATGTAACAAATATATAACAGTTTAAATAAAATGTTTTTCATCTACATTATGCCACCCGGGAACACCGTGTCGGGTCCCCTAGTAATATCAAACCAAAAATAATTCACATAATATTTTATTTCTCTCTATGTGACAAGGGGAATATTGTTATTTAACATGGTAAACTCAGCATCTATTGCGCGACATTTTTTTAAAATTTTACTGAAAAGCCTATTCTATTATTCTATTTCTTAAATTCTCTAATATTATCATGCATGTACGTGTTTATTCAGTTATCTTCATAGAATCTACTTTGGTTAAAATTTGAAGTAAATAATTTTTAATGACTTAAATGCTATATTTTATGTAATTTTCAAAAGCGTGAAAATTCAAATCTTAATATTGATGAAGTTGGGAAAGAGTTTCAATAGAGCTGTAAATAATTCTTACAGATTCCAATTAAAAATATTTCAATTTTAATTCCAATTTGTATTGTCAAAGATAGATTAAATTTGGAATTTGATTTAAAAAGATGGTGCTAGCAAAAGTATATTTTTAAAATTTATTCTACAGATAAAATTAAAATTTATCATTTTTAAAGACATATGTAATAGAGAATTTTTTTTCTCATATTTTCGTAAACTTCTTGTAGAATTGAATTTTTGTCATCTATTCCATGTATGCTTCAAATTTGCGTACATACCAATGATTCTTGTAAATACCTGTAAACTGGTGATAAATTGTATTTATGGCGGGGAAATATATAATTAAATTTTTATTTTCGCTTATTGCGTTTTTTAAATATTCTGTAAAATATAACGCTCATGTTATTTTTTTTCAAATAAAAACACATTTGCAGACGATAAAATTTTCGAAGGCGAAAAACTAATCTTCTTTTATTCCATAAATAACGCAACTTTCTTTTGTTTTAAAATAACAGTTGTTTTGTGTTAAAAATAATGTTATCAAACTAGAGAATGGGAGCTTATACTGTTCAAGATATGGTGTATGGCTTAAAATAATGTTATCGAGATAGAATTAATAACAGACGGCAAATGGAAAGTCCTTTCTCAATATCATTTATTTAAAGGCAAAAATGGATGATCTAAAAGAAACACAATGTGTGAACTTTTTCTTATACAATGGTAATTCAATTTTTACCTAAATTATGTAATATTGTGTACATGGCATATATGTGATTAATTTCTCTTTTAATAATAATTACCATGTAGTATATATCCCACTCAGAAATGCGTAGAAATGAAACCAATGTAAGTTCTAATAACTGTTAGTACATAATGAGTTTTAATCATATTAAAATATGCAGATGTAAAATTTATGAAATTCGTCTTTGAATTCCCATCTACTTCCTATGAAAAAAAATTACTTTAAGATTATTGACAATGTATATGTATGTTAAGAAACGGTGACGTCCGTGGAACATCAATGATTTAGTTGAAAAATACTCCCTATGTATTACTAGGATAACTTGTTTTATTCATCTTGATTTTTCGAATTTTCGATTCCTATAAATAGAATGATGTTGGTTTTAGTTAAAAAAAATCAATACTGTAAAAATATACATTAGTTGCAATGTGTAATAAACGAATTCATAGGTACAGTAAGACTAGTGAGCCATGGATAGGCAAGCCGCACACTGACACGACACAGGCAACATTATGCGAGTCTTAGGAGAAGAAACAGGTTTCTTCTTTGTTTCAACTTGTTTCTTCTCTTAAGACGCGCGTCATGTTACTTGTATCGCCTCAGTGTACAGCCTGATTTATATCACATAGATAAATAAAACACTCAATATAAAAATGAATATTTGAAAAACGAATCAAATTATATGCATAAATAATTGACCATCATTCATTATATTCAGCGTTTATGTGATCACCTCTGATATATTTATGTCAATTAAAACGACTTAGAGCCATTTTATTACAAAGCTCTTTGGGAAGAAGGTAGCACTTTAATTTCTTACATGATTTCTGTTTTCAAAATTCGACTGACAGAATTGGCTTCTTTATATACAGCTAAAGATAAGTTAGAAATATGTAAATATTCTTTTCCCATCCAGATAGTGATTAATAAGGAGAAAAAAGAACATCTAAATTTATCTGTTTGTCATCTCCAGTTATTTTATTACTACTAAAGTCAAGTTAGTTGGTTTCAATGATCAGATAAGCTTTTCTAACGATAACAGTATAGAGTATCTACAAAAACAACTTTTCAAAAGTAAAAAAAGCCAAGCGTAAAAAAAAAAAAAAAAAAAAAAAAAAGAAAAAAAAGTTGTGGCTAAAAAACGGTGTGATATCAAATTTCCAAGCTATTATATTACTTATTTAACTTTTTTCCATTAAATAAGTTATCATATATATAAGTCGAGTGCCTACGTATATGTTAATAGAAATCGTTTTCTCGTGTACTAAATACATCCTAACGAGTTTCTGAAAATTCAATTTTTTTCAAATTATGCATGATGGGCTTGGCGGCCATCTTTGCATATTATTCACAAAATTCTAAGCTCCCAAATCCGTGGTTAAAATTCAAAATTGTTATTTAAGCAAATAAATTAAGCGTTTCATTTATAGACTTGTATGCTCTGAAAATTGTGTCTTAAGATAATGATGACTTATCTTAAAGATTCATCGTATGATTTATTTTTTAGAGTAATTAATAATTTCAAACTAGTAAAAATCAATTTCTCAAAATATCAGTCTTATCTAATTTATCTGTCCGTAGTTAAAATCTAAAGTTCAAAATTGTTATAAACATACTAAATTGCAAACATATTACGCTTTTACTTTAGAAATTTGGGTGCTTAGAAATATGGAAAGGTGGCCGCCAAGCCCATCATGCATAATTTGAAAAAAAATTGAATTTTCAGAAACTCGTTAAGATGTATTTAGTACAGGAGAAAACGATTTCTATTAACATATACGTAGGCACTCGACTTATATATATGACTAGCAAGCTACGCCCGCTACGCTGGTCAATTTCTTATAACGAACCTTTAATCAAACAAAATATTGACATTTCATAAATAACTTTTATATTTTAACAGAATAATAAGGCTACTATAATTTGTGACTCGTGCTATAGCCAATATACACGTCAGGACACGTCGCCCTTATCATTATCTTTTTACGCATGAAGGTTTTGCTATGGTACTCCAATGGAAAATTTGGTAATTTTTGAAATTCAATATTTGAAAAACGGCATAATCATTAGATTTGAAATTTATATCAAGAAAAATACAATTTTTTACCTTTCAAACGCAGTTTGTCTAACAATTTTCTGACAAATACTTTTTGAGCTATCATTTTATTCAGTAACTTCAAATGTTTCATTTTCCGAGATTAATCTGGTGCAACAATTAGCGAAAAACCCAGTCGTCAGCAACGCATAGTTTTTTATTAAAGAGGCTGTTGGAGCAGGGATTGTCACCACCAATTTGCGACCATCACTTTTGAAATCGGTTCCGTGGTTCCAGAGATTCCATAGAAATTATAATTTAGAATGACTTCAGAACGCTTTTCGCTCATTTCACCAATTTAAATTTCGATTTTTTTTAAAATTTATTCTTAGAGAGCTTTTACATCTTATAAATAACTACAATGCTAAATTTCAAATTTCTTGCCCCTTCAGTATAAAAAAGTCGCAATTTTCGAACATTTTTCGATCTTGCACCACATTGATGTTAGTGGCACCGACATAAAATATAGCCTATGTTGGAGTAGGGATTGTCCCCATCAATTTGCCACCATCACTTTTGAAATCGGTTATGTAGTTCAAGAGATTTCATAGAAATTGTAATTTAGACAGTTTTTAGAAAGCTTTTCGCTCATTTCACCCTTTTAAATTTCAATTTGTTTTTTATTTTGTTCTTAGAGAGCATTTACATCTTATAAGTAACTACAATGACAAATTTCAAATTTCTAGCTCCTTCAGTATAAAAAATAAAAATAAAACTGCCGCAGTTAAACTGAGGGCATTGAGTTCACAGGCTATTCACACTAATTGTATATTATACTCTTATTTCAAAGAATTTGAAATAATCTCATTGAAAAATAAAGAAATAAACAATATATTAAGGGGGGGTCATCCCCCCGTTACCCCCCCATAGTTTACTAATGAACCCCTTAAACTAATCAGGTAAATCTCTAATTACAATGAATATATATACAAAATTTGAAGAAAATCGGATAATTCTGCATGAAAAACCCATTTATATAAATTAAGGCGGGATTTGCCCCCTCCGTTCCCCCCCTTTATACTTAACCAATCAATCCCGAAAACTAATCAGAGAAGCGTCTTAACCCAATGAACCTATAAACAAATTTTGAAGCAAATGGGGTAATTCTGCATAAAAACCCATTTATATAAATTAAGGGGGTAATAGCCCTCCGTTCCCCCCTTTATACTTAACCAATCAATCCCGAAAACTAATCAGGGATGCGCCTTAACACAAAGAACCTATAAATAAAATTTGAAGGTAATGGGATAATTCTGCATGAAAAACCCATTTATATAAATTAAGGGGGGTATTAGGCCCCCGTTCCCCCCTTTATACTTAATCAATCAATCCCGAAAACTAATCAGGGAAGCGTCTTAACCCAATGAACCTATAAACAAATTTTAAAGCAAATAGAATAATTCTGCATGAAAAACCCATTTATATAAATTAAGGGGAGGATTATCCCCCCGTTCCCACCCTTTATACTTAACCAATCAATCCCGAAAACTAATCAGGGAAGCGCCTTAACACAGTGAACCTATAAAGAAAATTTGAAGGAAAACGGATATTTCTATGAAGAGTTATCGCATTACGTACGTACATACATACATACAGAACCGGCTGGCAAGCTCTCAGGGCTTGATAGCCAGTTTGATTGCTAAAAAATCGCAATTTTAGAAAGTTTTTTGCTTCTGCACCCCCTGGGGTTAGTGGCACCGACATAAAATATAGCCTATGTTGGAGCAGGGATTATCACCATCAATTTGCCACCATCACTTTTGAAATCGGTTCGGTAGTTCCAGAGATTACCCCCTACAAACAAACAAACAAACAATCTTTACTCCTTTATAATATATAATATTATAGTATAGATAACTTATTTAATGGAAAAAAGTTAAATAAGTAATATAATAGCTTGGAAATTTGATATCACACCATTTTTTAGTCTCAACTTTTTTTTTTCTTTTTTTTACGCTTGGCTTTTTTTACTTTTGAAAAGTTGTTTTTGTAGAAATCATTTCTTTTTTTTAAATAGATTAAACATAATTTAAATAATCTAAATATGAGAAATAATTTAAAATTACATTTTACTTTCAGTCATTCTTTAAAGAGTTAACTAGAAATACCAGTAGATTTTTCAATTAAACTAATTACACTCTTAAAAACAACATACTAAATGTGGCTTGTTATAATACTTGTTATCCTCCGTTAAAAAATATCACTGACTTATCCATGAAATGAATAAAAATGGAATACGTACACAGCGTGTCAGCGCTGCATTTGAAATCAAACGTGATATCGCGCTCTTTTATCATTAGCACTAGCTGGCTTCGCCCGCTAGCGGGCCCCTAATTTACATCGGGGCCTCGAATCTTGTAAAACCTCGAACCGATCGAACCTCCGACCTGGTTCCCTGCTGCATTCGGCACCGGATAATCCCTTAATTTGCGCATCGAATAGTTTACACCTCTAACCAAACGAACCTCCGACACGGGTCCCCGCTGCCTTCGGCACCTATAGCAGTCGTGCTGCGCACGCTCAAGTTCCACCACCAGGTAGCGCAATCGGTTCTATATGAACCTCGGGCACTGAAATCATTGGCTATAAATGTCGAGTCGAATGAGCTATACCCCGTCGTGATCCAACCCATAGAGCCAGATATAGAAAAATGTCCCCTAGTGGTGAAAAAACGAACTAAAATCGGAAAGCTCTATCGATGTCGAGTCGAATGAGCCATACCCCGTCGTGATCCGACCCATAGAAACAGAGATAGGAAAGCGCCTCCTGGTGGTGAAAGCTAATCGCGTTTGGGGGGCAAAGTTGGGGGATGAACACCAGAGATGCATAATAACATTAAGCGGTCACAGACCTTTCCATCGATGTATCACATGAGGGGTAAAAGCAAAATTTAGAAAATACCCCCCCCCCCTGCATCATATGATTAAGCGTTCACTGACCTTTCCAACGATATATCACATGAGAGGTGTCGGCAAAATTTAGAAAAGTGCCCCCTTTGGGGGGGGGGTTGAAAGTGGGAGGATGGACCCCGAAGATACATAATATGAATAAGCGGTCACAGGCCTTTCGAACAATATATCACATGAGTAGTGTCGGGGGAGGCAAAATGTGGGGGTGACACTTGTGGTGCATAACATGAATAAGTGGTCACAGCCCTTTGTAACGATATGTGACATGACGGATATCGTTAAAATTTAGAAAAGTGCCCCCCCCCCCTTGTGCAAAACGCGCTCCGCCACTCACTATAATTTTTGGCGCGACTTTATTTTAAAAATTTATGGTATGTGTTATAAAATATCGTAAAGTTTCAAACAGATAGCCTAATTATACTTCCTAATTTTGTTCACGCCCCTCCCCATCCCCTCCTCGAAACGCGCCATCCTTTTTTTTATATTTTTTATCATAATTTTTTATAAACTATCTTAAAGTTTAAAACAGATTGCATTAGATTTTAATATATTTGCTGAAATTTCTATTATATATAGAATAGTATAGAAATAAACTCTCCGTTAGCTTGTAATTAAGATATATGAACAATTTTTAGAATTTCTGAAAGCTGATTTTTATTTATTTATTTATTTATTTATTTATTTATTTATTTTTTTTTTTTTGTTTATTTATTTATTTATTTTTGCGTTGCCTTCTGCATGTTTGGAATTTCTTAGCAATTTCATAGATTTACATTATTTTATTCAATTAAACATTGTACTCTTACAATAAATTTAAATGGAAATTTCACTTCTAAAACAAAAATGATTTAACAACTGGATCGCATTAATTTATAGGAAAATGACGTGAAAGGTATTCTGAGAACGAAATGTCTGTCCTTTACCGATTTTTTTTTTTTTTTGAAATAAATGAATCACATTTAATTAATTTCAAAAATTTTGTTTACGTTTGTAAAGAAATTTTAAATGCCAATAACTCTTAATGTATACATTTTAGAAGGTACATCTTCCCTCAAAAATTAATTTATTTTTTAAGATATTTCTAAAAACGTAAATTATATATTAAAAATATTTTTTAAAGCATAAACACTACGTCTGATTACTTTATTTTACAATGTTATATGAACACGCATTTTATCAGACAATTAAATACACTAAACAAACATGAGTGAAAAATTGACCTGGGCCAGGACTCGAACCTAGGACCTTATGCGCACCGTGCCGACGCTCTGCAACTGAGCCACCCTGATCGACATCCTTGACCGGCAATTTCTTATACTTATTCATGTTGGAAACAGTCATCTGCCAGAGTTTGAAGTAAATATTTAACTGTCTCATAAAATGTGTGTTCTTATAATTATGAAGTTTTATTTAAAAAAAATATCTTCAGAAGGAAATAGTTGACTTGCAGATGAAATTTGATGGGATTATAACCTGTAACTGATTTGTGCTATTATAATACAGATGTTACATGGTCGTTGGCAGGTTTTATCTCTGTTTTGGCATAATTTTTTAATCGCCAAGTCAATTAACAGTTTTTTGCTAATTAAGGATAGGAAATATTTTTTTTTTACACTGGATTTTATAAAAGCACATAGATTACGTAATTACTTGTCCAAAAATGCAATCCTTTTTTTATTCTGCCTAATATTAAGGTCTGTAGGTTGTTTGAAAAAAAAAGTTTGACGAAGAAAAACGTGTTCATTTTAAGTAATTCGACGTTTAAAAAAAAAAAAAATCTATATCTGTGTTTATAAATCACTTATGAAGATGAGTTTGGTCTTAAATTGAAGAAATTCTTCATTAGATTCTTCTAGTTTTCGTTTTTTTTCTGAAACGCTTGGTTTATTTGATATCTGATATTTTAATCTGGCATGTTTTGTCGATTTAACATTGCGAAGTTTCTTGCTGTAAGTAAGCAGTAGCGCTCTTTAGTCCAGTTCTTGGCGTTGTTTCTGTGGCGTTTTTTTTTTAAAAGCTTGGCTTGGCAGAACGACCGTCCTGCTTGATATCCATTCTTATCATTTACCAATAGTTAACTCTTATACTTTTAGTTTTAGAAGTTTAAAGTACCATATATAAGTAAGTATTTCAAATGTTATTCTTCATCATATGAAACTTCATTTGCGTGAAAATTTATATTATTTCAAAAGTTACAAGATTTAAATATTTATGTGATTTCTGGGTCCTATCATATTTCTACTATAAAAACGTAAACTACTTTAACTATATCAACGAGTTAAGTTATGATACTTTCAATTCCATAAATTTTCAGTGTTTTGTGTCACTAAAGTTTTAAAGTACTAAAATAAACAGAAAATCCATAAATACAAAGAATCACAACTCTTGATTTTCATGAATTTTCAATGTTTTCTGGTCGTAAAATATGAGTATAATAATGGAAAACTACGTATTTAAAAGTATATTGCGTGAACAATAATCCAAGTCCGATATGCATTCACTGAAAGTAGAAAAAAAGGCAGTAGGTTGTAGAATGAAATGCTCTGAAAGGATTCTTTACGATATTTGTTTATTAAACTTCGAGTTATAAGCGTACGATTACAAAGTACGTACATGAAGGGATGGGATGGTGCCCGAGAGCATTTTTTAGCAACGTGAGCTTACATTATTAACTTCTTATCTGAAGAGCGTGCGAGAGAGAGAATGTCCCCTCCAACACATGTCGAATTTCATGCCATACGCATATTGGCAACATGAAATTGGCGAAAGAGCATATGAAATGAATGATGTCATATAAGCTAAAAATTATCAGTTACGCATTAGGCAATTAGGAGAATTTTTGAATTACAGGACAGGGGTACCAGAATAGCAGTCCTAAAAAGTGAGCCAACAAGAATGTGAATGCCAAATGTACGTTGATAGCAAAGTTTTGGGAATCTAGCTGAAGTAGACAAAACAACTCTCATGTACTGGAAAATGTTTAGGATTTTACTGCAAGGCTAACTCAAAAATTAAGCAGACACAGACATTTCTAACGAACGTTGGACGGAATGAGAATAAAATGCAGACCGAATACAAAGACAATATTTATCTCTTTTCTTTTCTTTTTTTTTTTTTTTTTGGATATCCAGTGAGGTTGATTAATTGTTTAAATGAATTCTATCTATGTGAGAAAGTTTTATTGATAAAGGGCATATGTTAAATATATTTTCTTTTAATGGAGGAAAATTACGGTGGGGCTGAAATAAAAGTTCGGGTAAAATAACTAAGTAATTAAAAGTTAGTTTAAACTGAAAATTAAAGAAAAGGATTAATTTAAGAAAACTATATATGTGGTACCACATCACAATGAGTCTAAAAATAGCTGAAAATTAATAAAATTAACAGAAAATACCATAATTGGGTAGGTTGTTGGCCATATAAGATTTGAAGTTTTACAGTTTTATTTGATAGAGCACAGACAAAGGTTTTATAAATGTTATTTATTAGGCTCAGAGACCATATAAAAATTTAAATTTCTCATTTTTGGAAAAATAACTTTTTTGACGTAGATGAATTTTTACGTGATGAAGAACAACCTTTGAAATTTTATTTAATCTGGAACTATGCTATAAAACTAATGTTTTAGGAATCAGGTCAACGATAAGCAGGGACACTATGTATATTTCACCTTTATGCATAATAGAGGTTGTGAGAATTTTACTTTGTAAACTCAAATTTTAATTGTTCTGTTACTTCAAATGAAAAATAGATTGCTATATTTCACTTTAGGCATACTCTGTTCAAAATACAGTAAATAAAATAGTCAAGAAAAAATATTCTGTGATTTTCATGATAACCTCTCTCCTTCTTTTCATTTCATACACAATTTTTCATTACATACAATTTCCATATGGAAATATGACCATCTAAATAGCATTATATAACAGTACAATACGTCACCGCTACTCCTATCCTCAAATAATTTAAGCCAATTTTCAACAACCAGACAATGTATTGAACGTTTAGCCGAAAAGACTACATGTGCACTAATAATAATTACACAATGCAAAAAGGCACACATATTCTCCACTAAATGAGATTCTTAATAAATGTATCCGATCCATATTTTATTAATTTACTAGCAGATCCGCCCGGCATTTCTCTTTATTACCTATTACCTTAAAATTACAAAATAAAGTTTACTGTAAACATTTCAAGCCTTAAAGAAGCTCCTCTTCAGTACAAATGTCAATCGGAAACAAGCTACTGTTTACACATGTTCACGTTCAATATATGAGTTCGAAATAATAAATCACCATTGAATAAACTTCATCGTAGGACCACATATTCTGGTGTAATTGTACATGCTTTTTTTAGGCAACTTTTCTGTAATGTATTAAACCAGCCTTCTAGAAAAAATCTACTTTTATAATTATTGAAGTTAGATTTAATTATTTTAATATTTTCGAAATCTAGGATGGCAAATCAATGTATGAAAAATATTAAAATCTGTACAAAAATGCACTTACAAAGTTTCGATTACCTTTTTAGAGACTATTACGAAATGTCTATTTTAATTTGTATGTAAGCTTAAAGCAAATGTAATCCTAATAACAATAAATACATTTCTATATGTTCTCTATATAACCAAAAGGGTACTTTCGTGTTATAACGGACTCCAAGGATGAATCACCAAGCGACCAAGATTTATCGCCAAATTATAAAGCAAATACGACATTATAATAATATATGATCTATATAACATTTTGTGACGCATATTGTCTAGTTATAGTCATATATGACGTGTTTATAAGATGTATATATCGCATATAAGACGTAAACAATAGGTATATAATGACGTATTTGGCACATATATGAACGCTAGAAGTATATATATGCGTATAAATGAGGCATATATATGTTTTGCTATAATCTTCGCTAAATCATAACTGCAATTTTGGCATAATCGTGGCATAGAATGCAATCTTGGGGAGCGCCGCTATAACATGAAAGTACCGCCAAAAGTCACCACACTTTTGATTTTAGACATTTTATTAGAATTTCTAAAGGATTTTTTTTCTCTTTGGTAAAAGACCTCACACGTTCCGGTAAAAAACAAGTTACGAATACCGTTAGGAGACCAATAATGAATTGAATACAAATATTTTTATCACCTTATATCACAAAATTTTAAATTGATGTCAAATTTTCAGAAATGGTTTTACTTGGAATGTGATTGCTGGTGTGCAGTTTTGTAAACATATCACGTATATTTCCAACGGTAATAAAAGTTTGTTTTACAAATTTCAATTAAAAAATGTTTTTTTATACCAACAACTTGAATTTAAAAATAAATACATTGAATAATCGAAGAAATGTGCAGTTGTTGCGGTCAAGAATTCATCCCATAGAAGATTATTTAAGTGTTTTTGCCTATAATTCATGGTTATCAAAAAGTAAATTACCCACTTCAGAGTGACCAAGAATGCATTCTACTACGTGATACAAAATTGAAATCACACATAACTTAAACGATATGCTTGTCATTTATAAAATAATTTGTAACGAAAATTTGCTGAAAGGTGGCACTATAACTTTTTCAGTTAAGTTTACATTACACTTCAATAAGCTTTCACATTTAAAGCCAAATATGTCTTAATGTATATGTTTAACATGATTACTACAATAAATGTTTAGTGTGTACGCCTTCATTGTTAACATCGTGCTCTAACCTCAAAACCATATAATCTATTGCGAAGTACAGTTAGTTTGGCCAAATATCCAAAACATGGCGATGAACACTCTCCTTTAAATTAGCTGATATATATTTATTGATGAATTTTTGTACCATGAAATTTTTAATTAACATATGACTGGCAGATCATTTGTGTTCTAATCTAATAATTTCATCTCATTCGAATCAGTAGAGCAGATCTCTAAAGCTGTTACTTAGTTTTGTCTAACCGGATATTTTAATTACATGAATTTTAAGTGATAGTTATATTAAGACATCCATTTATGTATAATGTCAGTGTAATGTCAATCAAATTTCACTAAACTTACAGAAAATTAAAAAACTTACATGTAAAATAATACGTTGAAATTTAAAAGGAAAACGTTTACATTTCGATGAGATATCCACTTGTTCTTGACATGAATTTATCTTTTAAAAGCACTTAGAGTTTTTCCTTAATATTAAACCTAAAATGACATAAATAGTACAGGTAAATATATAGACCAAAAATTGAGTAATATACGACAACTGGTGGCCGTTTACGAAAATTTGGGAAGAACTTCGTTTTGTCACTAGAAATGAAGATTCGATGAGTCCTCAAAAAATAAAGTTGTGCTACCGTGTTTTTTCGGAACAAAGAGGCATTTTAACTCTGTGGGGGGGGGGGGGGGGAGGGAGGGAGAACTCAACTTTTAAAAAATAGGTCAAGTGGAGTATTGTTTATTATGTATTTTTTAATTATAAATCGAATTAAATCGAATGACATCATAAGCAAGTCGATACGATCATTTTTTATAAAGTTACGGTAGGTTTTATGAATACAAAGTCGAAAATCATACTTTATGAGAGAGCACAACTTTCTTACACTTATTCTACGTTAAAAACATGTTCTTTATATCATACTGAATAATTTTAAACTTATTAAATATCCTCCAAATATCAATAATAAGATTTAGGATCATCTGAGTATTTTTCAAAATCATCAAAGTTGTGGAGGTATAATAAGTCTAATGAAATTGTGTTGTCTCATAAAATATTATTTTGAACTTTTCATTCATAAAACCTGTCGTAACATTGTAAGAAATCATCGTATGAACTTGTTGATGATATCATTCGATTCAGAATTTAAAAATACATAATAAGCAATACCCAACTCGACCTATTAAAGAAAGGTTGAGTTGCTCACCCTGAATTTTGTCCTGAAATTTTGCCCACCCCTGCACAGACTGCACCTTCTTGTCCCTGAGAATACGGTAACACAACTTTATTTTGGGGGGACTCATTGGAACTACATTTCTATTGTAAAAGGGAACTTATTCCCGAATTTTCGTGAATGACCACCAGTTGTTGCTGTAAAACTCTATTTTAACCGAACTAAATTGAACTTTGCCTGTTACTGATGTTGAGTTCTGAAATAAATTATTGTATTTCCAAAGTGAAATAAAAATCGATTTTAGAGAATAATGAATACTCTTAGATTATTTTTTTATGTTTGCGTAGGTTTTTTATTTATTACAGTTATGTATTGATTATAGCATATAATTAAAAAGTGGAACGTGATAGATCTATTATACAGGTTACCAATTTCTTTGCAGTACTGTTAAATTATGACATATTTGGTCTTATGAGATATTTGATATTCTTGTCCTTTTAGAGATAAACCTCTAACATTGCGAATTGTTGTTATAAAGGTATCTGTACAGTAACAAATGAGTTATTTGAGTTTTAGAGATGCACTCATACAATGTAATTAAATCACCTAGCATGATAGACTTTTGAAATATTACCTTTCTATTACGGTATATTAACGGCATTTCTCTTCATGCATTATTTAACAAAATTAAATATTTTAATATGAAATACTGTCTAAAATTTGTATACGTAGATTTTTTGATCGAATTTTATGTATGGTATTATGATTCAAACAAATAATCATTAAATACACATATTCACATTTAATAAAACCACAATCACTCGAGCAGCTAAATTAAAATCAGATATTGCAAACATTTAAGTTTTTTTTAAAACCCTAGAGGGTTCTTCCCCCTACGAGCTTCGCTAGCCAACCACCACGCAGACCCCACAGGCTCTAAAAATATGCTAATTTGCTGTGTTTCAAAAAGTATTACCCAATTAATAAAGATTGAATGATATTATCACGACCAATGGCGAACTTATATCAATTGGGTTGCCATTCATTTCCCTTTGAATGTGGAATTTTTCGTTTCCCAAGGCCGTATGCACAAATGGTTATGAAAAAAAATTTCTGCCATCCAGAATTTTATATCGTTTACAAGAAACGTTTCCTTTACATGTTATAAGAACATTGTTTTAAATATGATGCTTAAAATATGATGTTTTAAAAATTCCTTTCATATCACCGGGTCTATAACTATCATAAAAGATTTAAACTTTTAGATGAAAAAAGAAATTTCTTGTTATTATCACAATGACGTTATTATAACCATTTAATGCTTTTCGCACGTAATAATTTAATTATTTTTAAGTTTTCCTTTTCTTTTTCGAATTTGCAATTCCTGTAAATAATATGATGTTAATTTGAATATTACGAAAACAATAAATATTGTAAAAGTAGACTTTAGGTGCAATGTGTAACAAACTCATAGATAGATACAGTTATATCACGTAAAAAAGAAAACACGCAATACAAAAATGAATGCGTGAGAAAGGAATCAAATTACATACATAAATAATTGACTATAAAGCATTATATTCAGCGTTTATGTGATCACCTTTAGACTCTATAGATATATTCATGCCAATTAGAACTGACCACACAGCATCATATAAGCGTCACATATTTCAACCAATTTTAGCGTCGATGATTTTAGTATATATAACAGAATACATGGTACAGATAAAGAAATTACCATCCAGCTTTTGCATCAGAGGTGTTCCTATAGCAAGATAACACTGTTCACTGCAATGTAAAATGAGTGACAACCCAAATTCTGATAATACTCTCGAGTTGGAGTAACATCAGTAATCGGTTTGTTATTAATGTTACATCGCAGCCCGGTGTGCCAAGTTGCTGAGGCAATTCCCTCTGCTGCAGTGGAGGGTATTGCCAGCTCACTGACAATTTCGTTATCTGAACCATCTAATCGGTCATATATACCAAAATCATCAACACAAAAATTGGTTACAAAAGTTTGACGCTGCTTCCCGGGTCTATAACTATCATAAAAGATCTGAACTTTGTAGATGTAAAAAACAAATTTCCCGTTTCTTAGTTAAAACAAGAATATTTTTAAAATTTGTTATTATATTATATATATAATATATATAAAATTTGTTGTTATAAAGTTTACAAATTTAATGCTTTATTACTGATTGTATTGAAAATATAAATTTACCAATATTGTTTGTGATAAACAAAGCATTTTGCCAATTGAACAAAGTTTATAAACATCTGTTTGTTAAATCTGGCATACTATTTTTCTAATAACAATTATTTACAACCAAATATTTCTGCAACTTTTTGTAAAATTTTATGTAAGTTAATGAATTCGCACGAAATATAAAAATATTTATATTTATCACTGCATTACTTATATGATGGAATAAATATTTTTCGAAAGTTACGGTCGTAATTTCTGTATTATTTTTTGATTTAAGAGTTTCATTAGTAAAATGTTTCTTATATTTAAGTATCAATCACTTATCCTATGAAATGTAAATGCTAAATTAAAAATTATTTCCAGGGATCCTACAACTTCATTTATCTTGATAATTAGTTTTCCAAACGTCAAGAATTTTCATATCTGAACATGAAAACTGGATGGGATATATCAGGAAATGCGTGCATATATTAATGCTCTAATTAATGAAGATTCCACAAATAGAACAAGCCTGAGTTCTGGTATTTCGTGTCAAATGACTTGCATCATTATCGTCACGTCACTCATAATTACAAAAAAAATCATTACACAGAAAATTAATAAGGACTTTAACCTGCAGAATATATTAATAAATAAAATGATAAATCAATTAATTAATTTTTTTATATAGAATAGTTTTGTACGGATTATTTTCCCGTTTAATAACATTTTAATGTACCTGAATGAATGCAGATAATTAAGAATTCTCTGTGAAATAAAAATATGTAGGGTGAAACCCCCAGTAACTGAGATCTTATGGATTCTTTCTTGTTCAAATCACTATTACAAGAATTTAAATCTATTTTATATTTACCTTTGTTTTTGAAAGGATAGTAGTTGGAGTAGTAAATATTGTTGGCAAAATTCTGAAACATTATACATTTCATTATTAAAAATTAATTTTATTCATAAATATGGTCAAAAACTCAAGTAAATGACACCATCCCTGTTTTGAAACACCAATAACTGACACAAAGTGAACCAGTGACTGACACTTTATTTTAAAAGATTAAAATGATTTAAAAAACTTTATTGTTTATTATAAAAAGAAAATACATTAATATTTATTATAAAAAGTGGGATTTAGTAAGCTGTACTGCATTATTAGTAATTCAGAGTATATAGTAAGAGTATATAGCAGTAATATTTAGTACTGCATTAGTAATGCAGATATCCAATAACAGACATTTATGAACCAGTAACTGACATCTGGTGTCAGACACTGCTAAAACAACTTAAATTTTATTGGTGTTTACTGCAAGATAAATTTAATTTATTACTCTGCATTTTTAAACAGTTCAAATAATAGATTTCAATTTTCTTTAATATAATCAATAACTAACACCTCTGTCAGAGACTGGTGAATTGAAATTCTCGGAACCAATAACTGACATCCCCCATTAAGCCAAATTAAATAACTATAAATCCTAATTCATGGCCCTAATATATCATATGCATCTTTAAACTAATTTCTACAAGTATAACTTTAATAAAAAAGTTTAGGACGGTTGGATTACAAATAGATTAGAAAAACATTTCCTTAATTTTAGAAATAAGATAGTTGCTTCAAAATTGCTCATTTTGTATTCTCAAAAGTTTCTTCTTCATTGAATATGTTCTTTGTCCTCAAGTGGTGAATAAATGGACTCTAAAATAAAAATAAGAGTCTCATTTATCACTAGATGACATTACTTTGCAGAATTTTACAACAAAATGCTTATTTGAGTTAGATTTTTGCTTAAGTGTCAGTTACTGGTTTGGTGTCAATAACTGGGGGTTTCACCCTAATTGATAAAATTAGTTATAATGAATAGGGAAGATTACATAGAGAAAATAAAGATTTGTATAAATGATTTAAATGTAAATGTTCTGAATAAGGCCCCAATTGATTTGATCGCAAGAAAAACACAGGAAATAATAAATAATGGAAGTTGGCCAAAAGAAATGGTACACATGATTAAGATTAATAAAACAGCAGTCACTCCACGGATTATAGGACGCTTAAAAGATCATAAAGAAGGAAACCCTCTTCGGTCAATTGTAACTAAATGTATAGGACCTACATATTATCTAGAAAGGGCATATGTTACCTTATTAAAAACTATCCTACCTCAATATGAGTTTGTTATTTTATCGACAATGAATTTTATTAAGAAAGTAAAACTTTTTCAGATTACTGAGAACAGCATTTTCGTGAGTTTGGATGTGGTATCGTTATATCCATCTGTAGATATGAATGATGTGGATTTGTTCGTGGAAGAAGGTATTAATGGTAATGATTCTTTTAGCATAAACACAAAAAAAAAACACTTATTTCGAGATTTAATCTTATCAAAAACAATAACGTTCTTCAGTTTGATAATATTTATTATAAACAAAAGGATGGAGCACCAATGGGCTCCCTCATTTCGGGTTTATGTGCAGAGATTAAATTAAGACCTATTGAGAATAAGGTTATGAATGATTTTAGTGTAAAACCTGCATATTGGTATAGATTTGCAGATGATATGTTATTATATGGGAGCATAGTATGGATATATTGAAGGACTTTGTGGTTAAACTTAATAAAATTGATATAAAAATACAATTTACCCTGGAGTTAGAAAAACAGAATCGTTTACATTTTCTTGATGTGTAGCGGATAAAAAACAGTAATTAAACAGTAGATCGGACAGTGTATAGGAAAAATATGCGTTCAAATAATACAATTTCCAGAGATGCTTCATCACCTTTAAGTTATAAACTGGCTGAATATAGGTTTTACATCCGTAGAGCATTTTCAGTATGTACTGACATTTATATCAATGAAGAACCTGACAAAATTAAAATTATAGCAAATGAGAATGGTTTTTGAGAGAAGTTAGTCAATAAGTTAATTTATCAATATGAATATCAGGATAACAAACAGCAAGAATTAACAGGAAAACCAGCTAAATTTTACAAATTTCAATATATTTCGAAACTTGTTGAGAAATTGAAATATAATTTAAAGAAATGTGATATAAATTTGGTAGCATCCGCTCCAGTTAAATTGAAAGCGTTACTACATAAGAAGATTGATCCCATACCGATAGAAGATTTAGCAGGAATCTATAAAATCCCAGTTACTGTAGAAATAATAGAAAATAGGATGAAATGTTATAAAGTTAAAGACTACATTGGTATGACTTTAAGAAAGTTTAAAATTCTTTTAAAAGAGCATATTGCAGACATAAAATACAATAGAAGTAAAACGGCACTTTCCAGAATAAAACAAGAGCAGTCGATTAAAATAGATTTTGATAAAACTAAAATAATTAAACCTACATCCTCCTTTCATCAAGCAATAACAAATGAATCCATAGCAATTTTAACCAGAAAGGATAAGACATGCAATGATTCGTTATCTTACAACATCCCTAAAACTGGTATAAACTTTTGCAGATTGTTCAAGACTGAATAAGATTAACACATCCCTCCCAATGCTTCCCACCCTAGTGACCTGTTTGTAATGGTTTGACCATTCTTCAACAGAAAACGTGTTTTACTAGTTTTAGACTATTTGTTTTGTGTATGTCTACGTGTTAGTTTTGAAAGCGCTAAGTTTATATCATTGTGAAATACAGTTATGTATGTTTTAATTTTTAATTATTATTTTTTTGCTGAATTGTTATCACAATATACAATAAATACATTTTCAATGGATGCGTTTCGCTTTATGTTTATAAAACAGCAATTAAACACTTGTGAAAAGTACTAAATATATGTCTATTTTATTTTTCTATACTTGCGGGTATTAGATTAATGAATTATAATATTTTCATATTCGAATAAATATGCTTTAATCCTGTGTCATATAAGAATTTTCCATCGGTAGTGAGTAATCCTTTACTGACAAAGCCAAAGCCATTTCTAAAAATAATATATAAGATACAAATGTTTTCACCAATGTAACAGTCGGATGTGGCGTAAAACTGTTATTGGTTCACCTATAACTATAAAAAAAAGTTGTTTGCCTGTGTGTGTGTTTGTGTGTGTTTTTGTGCAATGTCTAGCGAAACCTTGCGCACGTAGAAGTCTGAAAATTTGGGTGAGAATAGACCAAGGCGGGTCATTATGCTCTTGAGTTTCAACCATCAACCAACCTTATTCAGCCATCCCTATATGACTATGAACCTTAAATATAGATGGTGGTATATAATACTTATTCATCCTTCTCAACCATCAACCAACCTTATTCAACCATCTTTATAGTATTATGAACCTTAAATATGAATAACTTTCTATAGTATAAAATTCTATAGTTAAAACAATCATAAACTTGAGCTATGAAAAAACAACACTCATTTGAATCTATATTCACCTTTGTACTATAAATATTATTTAAAACAACACAAATGTCACAAACACATATGCATCATTTAATAAAACTTTACTTAAGGTGTTTTTCAAAGATACATAATTGTATTGTACAATGATAAAAACCTAGCGCTTTCGAGCAACCTCAGTTCGTCATCAGGTTATAAAACTAAGACGCAGACATACATAAAACAAATAGTCTAAAACTAGTAAAAAATCGTTTTCTGTTGAAGAATGGTAAAAAAATTACAAACAGGTCACTAGGGGTGGGAAGCTATATTTTGAGAAATTGAAATATAATATAAAGAAACTAGGGGGCCTACCCCCTGCGAGCTACGCTCGCCAACCCCCGCTCAGACTTCGAGGCCTCTAAAAACATGACAGCGTGCTGTATTTAAAAAATACTGGTAAATCTGTAATTGGGTTGCCATGCTTTTAACGTTTTAATTGGGCCTTTTTTTATTATCATGGTCTCATACCTCATACACAGTTGTTGCGACAACTGACGACTGTTTTCGGGATTGATAAGTAAAACTTGAAAATCAGCTTGTATAAAATGGTTAGGTTTAAATTGTGGTAAATAAGCTCTCGGACTTTTATAACAACAATCTGTATTCTATTCTTCCTTTGCGTTTAAGGATGAGAAAAATTCCATCTGCTTGTGAATAACATTAAGAACCACTGTATTGAAAAGTACTATGTTATAGACATTTTCAGTAACAGGTTTTAACTTTCTCTGTATTTTAGTGCACCATCATGCATATTTTCATGTTATTTTAAATATGTAAATTATTTATTTTAATTAATATGTATATACGAATTTTATAATAATTATTTATCATACAAAATTAATTAAATATTTTGTGCATGCATGCCTGCAGTTATTCGGCATCAATTGATGAGATATTTAAACAAATTTGTTATCCGCGATAATTTTACACTATGTTATGTCACTTGAATATTGTCCATAAGAAAATCAGGTACTTTTCCAGTATAGAATCTTTGCTTTTAGGTTTGGCGTAATTCGAGCTTCAAAAAGGGATAGATTCGTTAATATACACAGATTTGTTGCAAAAGTTATGAAAACAAACCCAATGAACTTTCAGTGCTTTTCTATTATAGGGGACTTGACGCTTTTTTAAAACGCTTGGCGGGAAAAAACCAAGCAGGATAGAAAACCAAGCAGGATATTTTATTCTCCTTCCGTTCAGTTGGGCAATTATTATTTTATATATTCGTTTGAAATATCCGAATTACTGATTTTATAAAATCGTTTAATTAAATTTTACAAAAAAATAACAATATGATATCAATAAATAATAATTACTATTGATTCCTTTTTCCTCTTTTCTTTTGCGTTTGCATAAATGACGTCATTTGGACAAATTTATTCAAAATATTTTCAGTTTATAAATTAAATTAAATGCTGACAGACGATTGAATCCTCACGATAGAAATGTAATTTTTTTTTTCAAATTTTCCATAAAAAACATAATTTAATCACAATCTTGTCTTCATTATCGATTGAAATAAAAGAGAAATTCAATTTCAATTTGAAAATGACGAATAAAAAGAAATCAATAATCCCTATCGGGATCCTTTTCAATTTTTTCCCTTTTTTGTCACACAAAAAACTGAGTAATTAGTTTCCATCATTACAGAAATGTCATTAAAATTAGAAAAAAATTAATATCTCGAAAGCTAAATCCAATTTCAAAATTCTATTACCAGTTTTGATATCCGCGGATTTTTATAGACAATTGGTATTAATTTCACCATCAAGCGTTTAATATTTTATTAAAAATAGCCCTGAAACATAATCAGTCATTTCATAAAATTGTTTCTTAAAATCGTTTCATAAATTTGTTTCATAAAATCGTTTCACAAATTCGTTTCATTAGGATTTTATATATATAGGGTAGATATGAAATAAATTTGATAGCATCCCCTCCAGTTAAATTGAAAGCGTTACTACATAAGAATATTGATACCATACCGATAGAAGATTTAGCAGGAATCTATAGAATCCCAGTTACTACAGAAATAATAGAAAATAGGATGAAATGTTATAAAGTTAAAGACTACATTGGTATGTCATTAAGAAAGTTTAAAATTCGTTTAAAAGAGCATATCTATACTAATATTATAAAGGAGTAAAGATTGTTTTTTTGTTTGTTTGTTTGTTTGTAGGGGGTAATCTCTGGAACTACCGAACCAATTTCAAAAATGATGGTGGCAAATTGATGGTGACAACCCCTGCTCCAACATAGGCTATATTTTATGTCGGTGCCACTACCCCAGGGGGGGGGGGGGTGCAGAAGCGAAAAACGTTCTAAAATTGCGATCTTTTCTATACTGAAGCAGCTAGAAATTTGAAATTTGGCGTTGTAGTTACTTATAATATGTAAATGCTCTCTAAGAACAAAATAAAAAAAAAATCGAAATTTAAAAGGGTGAAATGAGCGAAAGGCGTTCTAAAAACATTCTAAATTACAATTTCTATGGAATCTCTAGAACTACCGAACCGATTCGAAATTTGGCGTTGTAGTTACTTATAAGATGTAAATGCTCTCTAAGAACAAAATAAAAAAAATCGAAATTTAAAAGGGAGAAATGAGCGAAAGGCGTTCTAAAAACATTCTAAATTACAATTTCTATGAAATCTCTAGAACTACCGCACCGATTTGAAATTTGGCGTTGTAGTTACTTATAAAATGTAAATGCTCTCTAAGAACAAAATAAAAAAAAAATTCGAAATTTAAAAGGGTGAAATGAGCGAAAAGCGTTCTAAAGACATTCTAAATTACAATTTCTATGGAATCTCTAGAACTACCGAACCGATTTGAAATTTGGCGTTGTAGTTACTTATAAGATGTAAATGCTCTCTAAGAACAAACTAAAAAAAATTCGAAATTTAAAAGGGTGAAATGAGCGAAAAGCGTTCTAAAAACATTCTAAATTACAATTTCTATGGAATCTCTAAAACTACCGAACCGATTTCAAAAGTGATGGTGCAAATTGATGGTGACAACCCCTGCTCCAACATAGGCTATATTTTATGTCGGTGTCACTAACCCCAAGGGGGTGCAGGAGCGAATAACGTACTAAAATTGAGATCTTTTTTATACTGAAAGAGCTAGAAATTTGAAATTTGGCGTTGTAGTTACTTATAACATGTAAATGCTCTCTAAGAACAAAATTAAAAAAAATCGAAATTTAAAAGGGTGAAAAGAGCGAAAAGCGTTCTAAAAACATTCTAAATTACAATTTCTATGGAATCTCTAGAACTACCGAACCGATTTCAAAAGTGATGGTGGCAAATTGGTCGTGACAATCCTTGCTCCAACAGCCTCTTTAATAAAAAACTATGCGTTTCTGACAACTGGGTTTTTCGCTAATTGTTGCCACAAATTAATCTCGGAAAATGAAACATTTGAAGTTACTGAAAAAAAATAGTAGCTCGAAAAGTATTTGTCAGAAAATTGTTAGGCAAACTGCGTTTGAAAGGTAAAAAATTGTATTTTTCTTGATATAAATTTGAAATCTAATGATTTTGACATTTTTCAAATATTGAATTTGAAAAATTACCAAAATTCACTTTGGAGTAACATAGCGAAACCTTCATGCGTAAAAAGATAATGATAAGGGCGAAGTGTCCTGGCGTGTATATTGGCTATAGCACGAGTCACAAATTATAGTAGCCTTATTATTCTGTTAAAATATAAAAGTGAATTATGAAATGTCAATATTTTGTTGGATTAAAAGTTCGTTATAAGAAATTGACCAGCGTAGCGGGCGTAGCTTGCTAGTTGCATATATAAAATACAATAGAAGTAAAACGGCACTTTCCAGATTAAAACAAGATCAGTCGATTAAAATAGATTTTGATAAAGCTAAAATGATTAAACCTACATCCTCCTTTCATCAAGCAATAATAAATGAATCTATAGAAATTTTAACCAGAAAAGGTAAGACATGCAATGATTCGTTATCTTACAACATCCCTAAATTGTGGTATAAATTTTTGCAGATTGTTCAAGACTGAATAAGTTTAGCACATCCCTCCCAATGCTTCCGACCCCTAGTGACCTGTTTGTAATGGTTTTACCATTCTTCAACAGAAAACGATGTTTTACTAGTTTTAGACTATCTGTTTTGTATATGTCTGCGTGTTAGTTTTATAACACCTATGACGAGCTAAGGTTGTCGAAAGCGCTAGGTTTTTATCATTGGGAAATACAGTTATGTATGTTTGAAAAACACATTAAATAAAGTTTTATTAAATGATGCATATGTGTTGTTTTAAATAATAATTATGCATAGCAATTTAATCATATTTCGAAGGCACATATTTGACTATTGTAAGGTTTGCAGTGTGTAATCATTTTTTTAAATTTATCTAAATGTTTAGTTTTGTTTTACCATTTTTAACATTTTCCAACCTAGTTGAAAAGTGTTTATGACTTCGGTTTGTCTGTCCGTCTGTCCGTGCTCTAACTCCCGTAAATATGCTCGGATTACCCTGCAATTTTTATATGTTATTGTCGTTATCTATAGCATGTTCTCTATTTCAACTGAAGTGTATAGTACTTATAGTTTTTTACAGGCACACTCAAAAGAATTCCGTTACATTAAGGTCTATGGGGAAAAATCATTTGCGGTTTATTTTAAGGATGTTACACAATTTCAAACACATTGTAATTGATATATATCACTAAGGTGCATTACAAGAAGCTTAATATGGAATCTTGTGTGCATAGCACTTATAGTTACTTTACAGGGACAGTCAAAAGAATTCCGTTACATTACGTCTATGGAGAAAAATCGTCTGCGGCTTATTTAAATAATGTTTCACTATTTTAAACGCATTGAAATTTATAAATATCACTAAGGTGCTTTACAAGAGGCTTACTACAGAATATTGTGTGTATAGCATCCATCGTTCATTTACAGGGACACACCAAAGAATTCTCTACTGTCTGTTAACAATAATTCCTGGAAGTGCGTTTTAATTTGCTGAACGCGATTTTAAAGTTAACTCACTTTTTGTCTATTACTTGGCGTGTATAAATTCTGTAGATCCTATACAGGGCAGCACAAAAGTCCGCGAACACATTTCCGTTTATTGACAGAAACTCCAGAAGGAGAATTTTAAACTGTGCTACGCGTTTCCTAACTGAACTAAAATTTAGCATCCTTTGTAGTATAAATACAAATCTATAAATCATATACAGGGCTGAATAAAATTATTAGGATATTTTTCCGAATATTGTATATGTTGGAAATTCCTGAAATTACGTTTTTAAATATGTTAGGCGCTTTCCAAATTGTTTACTTAGATGTTATCTTTCAGCTTAATAAACGGTAATGATTTGTAAGATTATTTTGGAAGCGTTGGAAAGAGTTACATAATCTATGCTTGACGCATGATTTTTCGTTCTTGTTTATTCAAAATTTCATTATTTCATTGGCAATTTGATTCATAGTTTGAAATAGCCAATCTTTGCCAATTGTTGCCAAACTAAAGAAAAAAAAGCCAAAATAATAATGTCGGCAAGCTTTTATTAAAAAATATACTTACACATAAATTTAAAAAAACGAAAACTTTAAAATAATCAAGTTATTATGGGGAAAAATATAAATTGTGAAAATGACGTCATTTAAAACGTCTTACTTAATACAATATATTTAAAACGTCATATTTAAAACCAATTTCGTCTAGTGTTTTTAAACACCGTATTTTTAATTAAAATATATATTTACAAGTGAATATTTAAAAAGAAAGAAAACTTAAAAATAATTATTTGTTATGTGCTAATATTGTGAAAATTACATTGTATTTTAAAAAGATTTTCTTATGGACAATATTCATATAAGGTCACCGTGGGAATCACTTGACAAAAAATAGCGGACAGCGCGTTTGTTTATACTTGTCACCACTTAATGTAGCGTAGCACAAATACTGGCATATACATTCGTAAGCTATTTGGGCGAATTACTATTCGATACACATTAGAAAAATCATATATACCAATTGATTAAAATAAACAATTTCAATTTTACAAATAACATGAAAAATATGCAAGAAGTTTCATAAAAATAAAGAAACAAATTCATGTATAACCAATATATCTTCCTGGAAATGTCTAAATTTCGATAGAATGATAAAATATAGGCGTAAATTTTCTAAACATGGTGCTTTTCACTGTCGTGCATCTGACTGTTATTCAAAAGTAGATGAACTTTTGTAGCCTCAAACATAAAGTAAGAATATTGTCCATACCGTCGTTATAAAAGTCTGGAAGGCAGTGATATTGTTTACTTAACACTTTTATACAAATTGATTTTCAAATGTGTAATTGATATTCCTTATTCAATCACGAAAAAAAGCTCTCAGCTGTCACGACAACGATGGATGATGCGGCCTTGGAAGCCGACAAATCCAACAGTCAAAGGGAATTGAATGACAAACCGATTATAGAAGATCGCTTCTTGTAGCGATAATATAATTTAATCTTCCGTAATCGGATAATATTTTTAAAGTAAACCAATTAACGGTCTTTAGAGCCTGAAGAGTCTGAAAGGAGTTGAGGAGCGTAACTCGTAGGGGACAGAGACCCCTAGTATATAAAAAGTTACAAATTAATATAACCTATTATTATTAGTTTTTTATTTCATATCAATAAAGTTTCAAAAATATTTCGGTCATTTTGAAGAAAGTGAAATTATAAATAACTTAAAAAATTTTTACAAATTGTTAATCAAACATTTTCTGGAAACATTGCATTCTAGTCAACATTTTAAATATGATAGGGTAGCTTTGCATAGCTATCAAACTAAATTTTTATTTTTTATTTTTTTCAAATCACAGCAAACCAGAAATTTTATTAAATAAGAGAATTTTAGTAATAAGCACATGCAAATAAGAAACTATTCCTTAAATAATTTTCTCGTTTATAATGTGTTTTTTTAACTAAAAAAAAGAATGTTTACAGGCTAATAAAAAAATGAAAGAAACTAAATGAAAGATCTTCATCATTGATTTCTTTAGTAGTTTTCTAGTCATATAAAAAATGTTTATATTCAGTAAAATAATCTCAAACCTCTTTGGTATTTATCCGTAAAGAAAATATAATTTCGAAAAATCTTTATATGTTTCAAATACACCTATCTTGATTGAATTTTTCAAAACTATGTTTCGTTACTCGGAAGAGCTTAAGAGCTTATCTGTGTCCCATTTTAAATAAGATATTTATAAAAAGGATATTTCTGAAAACTTTTCAAAGTATTTTAACGATTTAAATATATTTTTTATATATGTCGGTGAAGTTACATAATAATAATAATTTGTTAAATAGTAAAATATATTCTTTAAATATAAATATTCTTCTGTTGGAAAAATATAAACATTTTTTAAAATTTTAACACGGTGAATGCCACAGCACACGAATACGTGTACCAGCAATATTTTCTTTGAAGGCATTTAATTGCTATGAAACGGGACTACCATGTACTTAAAAAATAATCATGTGGCATGTTTAGTGATATCAGTGTTTGGTATGCAACGTGTAAAAGTAAATAAAATTTGATATTTTATAGTTAAAAATGTATAAAATTAACACTTTGTTTAAATGTAATAAACATTGCCGCGATTGGGAATTGCAAAGCAATTCGATAAACACTGAAAACCGCTTTTACAATGTTTGTCAAAAAAGCCACTTCGTCACAGTCTGCGGCAGTCAGTTTTGTAATGTGGTAACGTAGTGGACTTCAGTAATCGAAGTAACAAAACTACAGATATAAACTAATATCAATACCTTATTTATCTTCTTTTTAGCAGTTTATATAAACACGAGTAACTTATAAAACCTAGGGTACGCTAAGCTTAAGAAGCTCCGTCATAAGCATTCGTCCTAAAAAAAGCTTGCGAACCACTGATTAAGAATATTCGTCAAAAAAGCCATTTCATCACAGTCTGCGGCAGTCAACTTTTTAATGTGGTAAAGCAGTGGACAATCGCAGTAACGAAACTACCGATATAAACTAATATCAATACCTTATTTATCTTCTTTTTTGGCAATTCATATAAACACCGGTAACTTATAAAACCTAGGGTACGTTAAGCTTAAGAAGCTCCGTTGTAAGCATTCGTCCTAAAAAAAAGTTTGTGAACTACTGATTAAGAATATTCGTCAAAAAAGCCACTTCATCACAGTCTGCGGCAGTCAACGTTTTAATGTGGTAAAGCAGTGGACAATCGAGCGAAACTACAGATATGAACTGATATCAGTTCCTTATTTATTTTTCTTTTAAGCAATTCATATAAACACCAGTAACTCATAAAACCTAGGGTACGTTAAGCTTAAGAAGCTACGTCATAAGCATTCGTCTTAAAAAAAAGCTTGCGAACCAATGCTTAAGAATATTCGTCACAAAAGCCACTTCGTCACAATTTGCGGCAGTCAACTTTTTAATGCGGTAACGCAGTGGATTTCAGCAATATGAGTAACGAAACTACAGATAAAACATAATATCAACCCCTTTTTTAACTTCATTTAGTAATTCATGTAGACACCAGTAACTTATAAAACCTAGGGTACGTTAAGTTTAAGAAGCTCCGTCATAAGCATTCGTCCTAAATAAAGCTTGTGAACCATTACTTAAGAATAGTAATGTGTCCTTTAAAAGAAATAAATTTCACGTTTGACAACACGCACAGTCAATTTTACTATTGAATTGAAGAATAAAACATAGATAAAATAAATAAACTACTGACAGTATAACTTTATCTGTACTATTATATAAAGAGGAAACGGTGACTGACTGACTGAGTGACTCACACACTTCAGCCAAAACTACTAAAGTCAGGGTCACGCAATTTGGACTGTAGATTGCTGTTATGGCCTAGGCACGCAATAAGAAGGGATTTTTGAAAATTCACGCCCGAAGGGGTTAAAGGGGGGTGGGGTTGAATGTTTTAGGTCATCTTGCCATATCTCAGACGGAGTTATAGGTAGGAGCTTGAAATTCCAGAAAAAAATCTACTAAAAATGATTAAACACCTATTTCAGCGATTTTAGAAATTCCCCCCCCGAAGGGGTTAAAGGGAGGGGGATTGAATGTTTTAGGTCATTTTGCCATATCTCAGCAACAGTTATAGGTAGAAGCGCAAAAATCAGGAAAACAAAGCTACTAAAAAATGATTAAACACGTATTTCAGCGATTTTAGAAATTCTTCTTATAAGGGGGTTAAAGGGGGGTGGTCGAACGTTTTAGGTCATTTCGCCATATCTCAGCAGCAGTTATAGGTACGAGCGCAAAAATCAGGAAAACAAATTTACTAAAAAATGATTAAACACCTATTTCAGCGATTTCAGAAATTCCCCCAGAAGGGGGTTAAAGGGGGGTGGTCGAATGTTTTAGGTCATTTCGTCATATCTCAGAAGCAGTTATAGGTAGGAGCGCAAAAATCAGGAAAACAAAGCTACTGACAATGATTAAACACTTATTTCAGCAATTTTAGAAATTCCCCCCAGAAGGGGGTTAAAGGGGCTGGTCGAGTGTTTTAGGTCATTTCGCCATATCTCAGCTGCAGTTATAGGTAGGAGCGCGTAAACAGGAAAAGAAATCTACTAAAAAATGTTTAAACATGTATTTCAGCGATTTTAGATATTCCCCCCCTGAAGGGGTTAAAGGGGGGTGGTCGAATGTTTTAGGTCATTTCGCCATATCTCAGCAGCAGTTATAGGTAGGAGCGCAAAAATCAGGAAAACAGATCTACTAAAAAATGATTAAGCATGTATTTTAGCAACCTGAGAAATTCCCCTCCCGGAGGGGGTTAAAGGGGGGGTCGAATGTTTTAGGTCATTCCGCTATATCTCAGCTTTTACGTAGGAGGGCGAAATTAATTAAAACAAATCTACTGAAAAAAATGGTGAAACACGTATTTCGGCGATTTTGTAAATTCCCCGCAGAAGGTGGTTAAAGGGGTATTCAAAAGTTTTGGGTCATTTCGCCATATCTCAGCAACAGATTTAGAAGATAAATATTCTTCTGTTAAATAATATAAACATTTTTTTTAAATTTTAACACGGTGAATGCCACGGCACACGAATACGTGTACCAGCAATATTTTCATTGAAGGCAATTTATTGCTATGAAACGGGACTACCATGTACTTAAAAAATAATCATGTGGCATGTTTAGTGGTATCAGTTTGGTATTCACCGTGTAAAAGTAAATAAAATTTGATATTTTATAGTCAAAAATGTATAAAATTAACACTTTGTCTAAATGTAATAAACATTTCCGCGATTGGGAATTGCAAAGCAATTAGATAAACAATGAAAACCGCTTTTACAAGTTTGTCAAAAAAGCCACTTCTTCACAGTCTGCGGCAGTCAGTTTTGCAATGTGGTAACGTAGTGGACTTCAGTAATCGAAGTAACGAAACTACAGATATAAACTAATAACAATAGATTATTTATCTTCTTTTTAGCAATTTATATAAACACCAGTAACTTATAAAACCTAGGGTACGCTAAGCTTAAGAAGCACCGTCATAAGCATTCGTCCTAAAAAAAGCTTGCGAACCGCTATTAAGAATATCCGTCAAAAAAGTCACTTCATCACAGTCTGCGGCAGTCAACTTTTTAATGTGGTAAAGCAGTGGACAATCGAAGTAACGAAACTACCGATATAAACTAATATCAATACCTTATTTATCTTGTTTTTTGGCAATTCATATAAACACCAGTAACTTATAAAACCTAGGGTACGTTAAGCATAAGAAGCTTCGTCATAAGCATTCGTCTTAAAAAAAGCTTGCGAACCACTGATTAAGAATATTCGTCACAAAAGCCACTTCGTCACAATTTGCGGCAGTCAACTTTTTAATGTGGTAACGCAGTGGATTTCAGTAATAGGAGTGACGAAACTACAGATAAAAAATAATATCAACCCCTTTTTAGCACTTTCCAACCTAGTTGAAAAGTGCTTATGACTTCGGTTTGTCTGCCGTCTGCCATCTGTCCGTGCTCTAACTCCCGTAAATATGCTCGCATTGCTCTGTAATTATTATATGTTATTGTCTTTATCTATAGCATGTTCCCTATTTCAACGGAAGTGTGTAGCACTGATAGTTTTTTTACAGGGACACTCAAAAGAATTCCGTTACATTGTGGTCTATGGGAAAAACTCATTTGCGGTTTATTTAAATAATGTTTCATTATTTTAAACGCAATGAAATTTATATATATCACTAAGGTGCATTAGAAGAAGCTTAATATGGAATAGGGTGTGCATAGCACTTATAGTTACTTTACAGGGACAGTCAAAAGAATTCCGTTACATTACGTCTATAGAGAAAAATCGTCTGCGGTTTATTTAAATAATGTTTCACTATTTTAAACGCATTGAAATTTATATATATTGCTAAGGTGCATTACAAGAGGCTTACTACAGAATAGTGTGTGTATAGCAGTCATCGTTCATTTACAGGGACACACAAAATAATTCTCTACTGCCTGTTAACAATAATTCCTGGAAGTGCGTTTTAAGCTGAACGCGATTTTAATTTTAACTCGCTTTTTGTCTATTATGTGGTGTATATAAATTCTGTAGATCCTATACAGGGCAGCACAAAATTCGCGAACACATTTCCATTTACTGACAGAAACTCCAAAAGTATAATTTTAAACTGCGCTACGCGTTTCCTGACTAAACTAAAATTTAGCATCCTATGTAGTATATATACAAAACTATAGATCCTATACAGGGCTGAATAAAAGTATTCGGATATTTTTCCGAATATTGTATCTGTTGGAAATTCCTGAAATTATGTTTTTAAATATGTTATGCGTTTTCCAAATTGTTTACTTAGATGTTATCTTGTAGCTTATTAAACGGTATGTTTTGTAAAATTATTTTGGAAGCGTTGGAAAGTGCTACATAATCTATGCTTGAAGCATGATTTTTCGTTCTTGTTTAACTTCATTTTAGTAATTCATGTAGACACCAGTAACTTATAAAACCTAGGGTTCGTTAAGTTTCAGAAGCTCCGTCATAAGCATTCGTCCTAAATAAAGCTTGTGAACCATCTCTATAATAAAACCGTAAGTCATGTGACTGTCATCAACAGTTCCGGGATGCCGCTTCACTTTTTCATATGCCAGGCGGCCATTTATATTCAAAATTATTTTTTCGAATAAAACTGCATAAAAGTAAAAGTTACATTTTTAGAAAGATCGTTCAAAATAAATTAATATTTGAGAGATGACTTACGTTCAATTATGTATACATTCTGCAATAACTTCAGTTTAAATTAGGTTCGCAGTTCAAATTCTCTACTTATGAAAGTAAACAAAGAAAAAAGATTCATTCGTTGTGAACGTTTAAAATATTAAACCACGAATTTTTGGACCGCTGCCTGGCGTAAAAAAAAAAAAAAAAAAAAAAAAAAAAATCCGCACGAGTAAAACAGTCAAAGTTTACCATAATTCTGTTCAATACAACTCAACTTTCTTCCGGATCTTTATTTGACGTAAGTTGAACTCATGTAATAATATTTAATGGATCAAATTTCGAAAAGAATTGTCAGCTTTTATTTTTTGCGTGTGCCAATTAGAAACGATACTTTAATTTGAAATCAAATGTTTTGATTTATGATATTTCTTATTTATCTATTTTCTATTTTAAATGAAAACTGTGAACGTCATGTATTTTAAATTGGAACAGCTGTCACGGACGCACCGGGGTTGGCGCGATTTTTGTTTTGCGCCAAATATGTTTAAGAATCTCCGCATTAGCGAACATATTGCAACTGATAAGCAAACGGACATGAAGCATAAATTCTTAAGTGGGTTAAGCGGTTTTTGTCAAGAAAGATGAAATACATAACAACAAAAAATAAACGAAATTGTACTGCGATCGCAAAAGTTCTTAATTTGTCTATTAGATTTTTCCGGTTTGGCGAGGGATTAAGGAAAAAAAAATATGAATAAAAATAATTTGTTACGATGCTTAACATACATTTAAGGGCGACCAAACTGGTCGCCAGTGGCGGCTAGTTACTTAAGAATAGTAATGTGTCCTTTTAAAGAAATAAATTTCACGTTTCACAACACGCACAGTCAATTTTACTATTGAATTGAAGAATAAAACATAGATAAAATAAATAAACTACTGACAGTATAACTTTATCTATACTATTATATAAAGAGGAAACGGTGACTGAGTGACTGAGTGACTCATCAACGCCCAGCCGAAACTACTAAAGTCAGGGTCACGCACTTTGGACTGTAGATTGCTGTTATGGCCTAGGCACGTAATAAGAAGGGATTTTTGAAATTCCCCCCCCCCCCGAAGGGGTTAAAGGGTTTTATGGGGTTAAAAGGTTGAATGTTTTAGATCATTTTGCCATATCTCAGCCGGAGTTATAGGTAGGAGCTTGAAATTCCAGAAAAAAATCTACTAAAAAATGATTAAACACCTATTTCAGCGACTTTACAAATTCCCCCCGAATGGGTTAAAGGGGGGGGGGTTGAATGTTTTATGTCATTTTGCCATATCTCAGCCGGAGTTATAGGTAGGAGCTTGAAATTCCAGCTAAAAAAATGATTAAACACCTATTTTAGCGATTTCAGAAATTCACCCCAAAAAGGGGTTAAAGGGGGTGGTCGAATGTTTTAGGTCATTTCGTCATATCTCAGCAGCAGTGATAGGTAGAAGCGCAAAAATCAGGAAAACAAAGCTACTAAAAATGATTAAACACGTATTTCAGCGATTTTAGAAATTCCTCTTATAAGGGGGTTAAAGGGGGGTGGTCGAATGTTTTAGGTCATTTCGCCATATCTCAGCAGCAGTTATAGGTAGAAGCGCAAAAATCAGGAAAACAAATCTACAAAAAAATGATTAAACACCTTTTTCAGCGATTTTAGAAATTCCCCCCAGAAGGGGGTTAAAGGAGGGTGGTCGAACGTTTTAGGTCATTTCGCTATATCTCAGCAACAGTTATAGGTAGGAGCGCGAAAATCAGGAAAACAAATTTACTAAAAAAATGATTAAACACCTATTTAAGTGATTTTATAAATTTCCCCCAGAAGGTGGTTAAAGGGGAGTGGTCGAATGTTTTAGGTCATTTCGCCATATCTCAGCAGCAGTTATAGGTACGAGCGCAAAAATCAGGAAAACAAAGCTACTAAAAAATGATTAAACACTTATTTCAGCAATTTTAGAAATTTCCCCCAGAAGGGGGTTAAAGGGGCTGGTCGAATGTTTTAGGTCATTTCGCCATATCTCAGCTGCAGTTATAGGTAGGAGCGCGTAAATCAGGAAAAGAAATCTACTAATAAATTATTAAACATGTATTTCGGCGATTTTAGAAATTCCCCCCCCCTGAAGGGGTTAAAGGGGGGTGGTCGAATGTTTTAGGTCATTTCGCCATATCTCAGCAGCTGTTATAGGTACGAGCGCATAAATCAGGAAAACAGATCTACTAAAAATGATTAAACATGTATTTTAACAATCTTAGAAATTTCCCGGCCAGAGGGGGTTAAAGGGGGGGGGGTCGAATGTTTTAAGTTATTTTGCCGTATCTCAGCATCAATTTTAGTTAAGAGCACAAAAATCAAGAAAACAGATCTACTAAAAAATTATTAAATATGTATTTTAGCAATCTGAGAAATTCCCCTCCCGGAGGGGGTTAAAGGTGGGGGGGTTGAATGTTTTAGGTCATTCCGCCATATCTCAGCTTTTACGTAGGAGGGCGAAATTAATTAAAACAAATCTACTGAAAAATTGGTTAAACACGTATTTCGGCGATTTTGGAAATTCCCCTCAGAAGGTGGTTAAAGGGGTATTCAAAAGTTTTGGGTCATTTCGCCATATCTCAGCAGCAGATTTAGGTAGGAGCGTGAAATTTGGGAAACACATCTACTAAAAAATGGATAAACACGCATTTCAATGATTTTAGAAATTCCCCCAAAGGGTTTGAAGGGGTTGGTTTCGAAAATTTTAGGACATTTCGTGATATCTCAGCAGCTGTTTTATGTAGGTGTGCGAAATTCAGGAAAAAAAACTCTACTAAACAAATGATTAAACACGTATTTCAGTGAATTTAGATATTCCCGATCCCCCCCCCCCCCCCCGAATGTGGTTAAAGAGGGATTTGAAAGTTTTAGGTCATTTCGCCATATCTCAGCAACAGTTTTTGGTAGGAGCGAGAAATTGAGGAAAACAAATGTACTAAAAATATTACATTGTCTACCCGAGCGAAGCCGGGACGGGCCGCTAGTTAGTAGATATAGTAAATACCTTACTCTGGAATATATATATATATATATATATATATATATAGCAACCCTCAACATATGACCCACTCGACGATAACAAGAAGGGGAAAAGTTTTCATGATAACATTCAAAACAGATTCCAATGATGCCATTAATATATTGTAAAAAATAGTTTAAATTAAGGAAAACTAAACACGAAGAGAGAGAAGAGAGATTTAATATATTTATAGCGGCGCTGCAACCTGATGGATTGCATTTAAATTGAGTGAGATCTTTCAATTCTTTGGGAGGAAAAGAAATTCCATCGTACTGTAAATTTAGAAACAAGATGGCATTATAAATTTTATTATATACAATACTAAATTTGAAGTAGGGAATGTAGGTATTTTTTTAAACTAAAAATGAACATTTTTAACAATTTTATTTGTCAAAATCATGCCGTTATTTCACATTTGGGTTCTATTTTTGGTGATGGCGGAATTAAAGTCAAGTCATTTTGACGAATTTATGCAAAAATAGCGTCATCTGAACAACATCACACAAAAAGGTTTCAGATTTTTTAAATTAACATAAATGCTTCAAAAATGCCACTTTTCTTGGTAACCCATTCCATTTTTACCTCTTCTGGGATAAGATTTATGACGATGGTCATATTTTGTTAGGTTAATTTAATTAAATATTAATATCTCTATAAATTTATCAATTAAATTATCTTGTGCTAAATTATTTTTCAACATTAAATATTCGTTTGTTCAAATTATATCCTTTATTCAAATACTGTTGGCTTTAATCTTTTATCCTCGCTAAAACGTTGTTTAATAGATACATTACTGCATATGTCTGCAATCTGCGCGGTGTTTTTTACAGCTGCACTTTGCTTATACAAATGTCTTGTATGCCTTGTTGCCGAAACGTCAGTGAAAGCTCGCTGTAGAGACGCGAAAACTTTTTGGTTTCCGTCTGTCTGATTGTCTGTATGTTCCGCGATAACTGCCGTGTAAATCGTCCTATTAGGTTGATTTTTGTGGGTATGTTGGTGAGGTACCCGAAATTAGCTGTATAGTTTTTAGTTACATTTGGTTCATTCGTTCGAAAAATACAGAAAATTTCTTTTTTAGGTCATAATGCTTTCCTATGGGAATGCCGACGATTTTCAAATTTCATTTTTAACTGAAATGAAAATCACATATTTTAATAATGGATTTAAACGTAAAATTATGGATGCTAATTTTTCTATATGAAGATTTTAGATATATCCAATAGCTATGAAATTTTGTCGATACATTTATTAGAATTTAGAAATTAATTGTTTAAATTATTTGAAAATTTTATGCGTCTGTTCGGGAAATATAGAACAGTTTATTTTCATATTTTTTTACAAATTTTATAATGCATCTATTTTTACTTTGCTCTTTACTTTATTAGTTGCTTAGAAACCATATTTCAAAGAATATCAAAATAATAAAATTCAAATAACTCGCACAATTTTACTGCAATATATTAATAGCAAAATAAATTATTTCCTGTTGATTTTAGTATTCTATTGACAGAAATGAGAATTTATTTTGATACAAGTTGCCGTTTACCTACTATAGAGTGATTACCAAATTATTTTTTTCTAAACCAAAATTACAAAAACATTGAACGTCTAATTTGAATTCAAGTCTCGTAGTATGAGTTTACATTTGTATATGAATATTTCTTACATGATATATTATTCATTTTCTGTAACAGATGTGGATGTTTCGTCGTTGACAAGTTATATAATTTTAAAAATAGGATAAAATCACTCGTACAACAAGGTGTTTAATTTAAAGTGATTAGCTTAGTAAAACGATCCTGAAATATTACAATTACTGGAAATTTAGAACATTAAAAGCTATCAGAAAAACTATTTTATAGCGCCAAATCTCGTTTGCTATTTAGTGAATTGGCAGTGGTCACGATTATGAATGATTACCCAATAGGTTTAAAAGTTTCCAAATACGCATACTTTTTAGGGATTTTAGTATTCTATTGCCATCGAGTTGTATCAGGATGTACTTGTATAAAATAGATATTATAGAATGACGATCGAAACTGTTTTTCCGAAACAAAAATTGTAATAACACTAGGTTTCTGAAACAGATATAAATGAAATATAGTAGATTTATTTTTCATTTCCATAAGTTTATTTTGTACATGAGATATAACACAACTTATCCACAGATGCAGGTGTTTCGTGGGTGGTAGGTAAGTAAATATTCCTATTTGGGTATTAGGATAACATAAAATTATTTTTTAAATTAATGCTTATCCTAATAAAACCATTGTGCAGAACGAAATCCAAGATATACTAGAATCATTTACACAATCAATAGGAAATCACGAATATAAATTTAATAAGATTACGGGTGGTTCAGGGCACAGAGCCCCGCTGAAGAAATATATTTTTTTATCTAAAAAAATACAATAATAAGAAGTTCATAAGAATGTCAGAATATTATTTCATAAACCGTGTTTAATTTAACTTTTCTAATTTCTGAAACCTTCGAATTATTTTATATGCTATAAATATACATGTAATTTGAAAAATTTAGTTTGCGGATTGTAAGATGTTAAATCTTATGAAAAGTGAGATAAAAATCAATTACTTTCAGAGCTGACGTTGAGGCTCCTGATCTGCAGATATACTAGTACATAGAAGAAAGAGAATATGAAAACCACGTATCTGCATTTTTCCAGCTGCATTTGCAAATCTTTTTAGGATTGCTAGTTCTTGTCACTAATTTCATTAAGTTGGCAATTCTGGTAACTATTGGCGCGTCTGTCTTCAAAAATTTAATATAGCATTCTCCCTAACCGTGTTGTGTCTAATTGTGCGCCTAGTGTCGAACCATTTTTCTGTTTTGGGAAAAGTGAAATAGAAATGTGAGTACTTCGTTGCTGACTGTCAGTCGGAAAACATCTTAAAATTTACTAAAAGGCGAGGCCACCTCTTAAATTATCTTAGTCTTTACAAAACAAAAAATTTTTTCTTTGTAGCAATTTGTCTTCACTGTTTTCCGTATTAACATTTATAGAGGAGGAGAACCATGTGGTTGTTGTTGGAACAACTTTTCTTTATTTACTTTTCACGAACTATACAGCCATCTGCAATAAACTAGCATATCCATATAGGGTGTTGTCGGAACAACGCTGCTTTATTTACTTTTCACGAACTATACAGCCTTCCGCAAAAAAAAACTAGCATATCTATCCAGTTGCAATTATAACTATGTTTCCATCCCGGTAAACTTCACTATAAGATTTAACCATCAGCATTCGGAAAATAATTGGTTAAAGACGTTTCTTCTTTAAATTAATTTCTTGTAAAAATTGAGCGGTAATTATCTAGGTAAATGCAATGGGATTAAATTAATTTTTATTTAACATTCTTGATTGATTTTAAAACTAGAAAAATACTGAAATGAACTCATTCTTGTTGTCAATTTGTTGGTAGATATTTTTTCGTTTTTTACAATAAACAGATTCCCGAAGTTTAAAATGTATGCAAATATGTTATCATTTCTCTGAATTTATTTAAAAAAATGTAATTATGTGAAGATATTTTTTCACCATATATTTAAGTAAGAGATAATTTCTCCTTCAATTTTAATTTTAAAAAATGTCATTTACGAAATATAATAAATTCTATTACTTCCTTTTCTCCTCTTTTATTCATAGGAATGGAGTAATTCAGTTTCTACCATTACAAAAACGTCATTAAAACTTTAAAACATTAAATATCTCGCAAACTATTTTAAATTTCAAAATTATGAGAGTTATTATAACATCCTCGCATTTTTACGAATAATTAGTTTTCTTTTTAACATGCAACGCAGATTATTATTGAAAAGTAGATGTGAAACGGAAAGACACAGTAATATTTTATTATAGCAGATTCTAATGGTAATAATGATAATAATAATAATAATAATTTATACCTACTATAATTAAGTATACTTTTATATGTACATACAGATAATTAAATATGCATATAATACAGATAGTTAAATATACTTTTATAAGTGATATATCTTATTGTTAAATAAAGCATATTATTGTTATACGAATATGTACTTTTAATTTACAATATAAAAACATTATCAATCTTTTCTTAAATAAAACACAATTTTTCTGCAGGGAAAGTGTTCTTCATTTATTTTATATTGAAACAGCAACACTGTTTTCCATTCGTTTTTACGTTTTCATTAAACCGAAATATCAGAAGTAACGTACAACTATTTAAATAAATAAATAAAAGCTTGCTCATCATAATTTTAGCAATACAAAAGTTTTCAAATTTTGAGTCACCATAAACTGAGAAAAAAGTATAAAAAATCAAAAGTAAAAGCTTTCCTATTGATTTACTTTCAAAAGGAAATATTTTCAATAAATTTTTGTTTATGTATTTGCAGGAGGAAAATATGACTTTAATGTAAGCTTCAAAACCATGTGACTTCATTAATTTTTTTAAAAAAAAGAAAATCATTTTTTTTACTTATAACTTTGAAAGCCTAATTATTTTTAATGTTAAGCATCTGAATTTTTTAACGATTTAATGATATGGATAATCTGTAAAATATTTTTGAATGACCAAAGAAATAACAAATTTCTTGAGCATAAACATATTTTTCTAAACATCAAAAGACTATATGATTTTCGTTTACTTGTATTTGTACGAAAACTCAAGATACTTATTTTATTTTTAAATATTTGAAATTTAGATTTATGAAGTAAATAAAAAAAAAGTTAAGCTTACGAAATTTTTTCTCTTGTTTGTAAATAAAATGCTATTTAAAGGACTACGATTGATAAGTATAAAAAAGGCATATTTGAAACATTCATTAAAATTTTAAAATATACTACAGATCAATTATTATGAACAAAACTCAATCGCATATTTTTCAAATGAGGAAGAAAAATCTTGCGTCGAGCATCGGTTATGAAATATTTTCCACACATTCAGATTAGTGTATAAAACCTTCCTCATTTAATATGTGAAAAATGATAGCTAAGTAAACATTTTAGAAAACAAATAACATGTTTGAAAACACGTTATTCGTATTCCAAAATGTTTACTTATAGCAGCATATATCACCTGCAGTTGTAAAAATATACGCATTCTGTTTGTGCAGCCCTTACGTGATCGACAGATTTGTATCTATACTTTATAATATGCAAAAACTTAGTTCAGTTAGGAAACACATAACACGGTTGAAAATTCTCCTTCAGCAATTCCCGTCAATAAACGGAATTGTACTCGAATTCTTTTATGCAGCCCTGTATATTATCTATAGGATTTATAAGTAATATTCAGAAAATAGTTAAATTTAAAAGCGCATACCACAATTGAAAATCCACTTCCAGCAATTATTTCTCATAGACAGTACTGTAGCAGAATGCTTTTTTGTGTCCCTTTAAATAAACTATAAATGCTGTATACACATAATTTTCTACAGTAAGCATTTTGTATCGCACGTCTGTGATGTATATCAATTTCAATATGTTTAAAGTAGTGTAATATCATTAAAATTCACTGCAAACGATTTTCCCTGAGATCATAATATAAGGGTATTCTTTTGCGTGTCGCTGTAAACGAATTATAAATTATACATACTTCGTTTTCAATAGAGAAGATGTCATGGTAAACTACATAACATATCGATTAAATGGCATTCCGAATATATTTACGCGAATTCGAGCAAAGGCAGACAGACAGACGGCCAGGGAACCCGAATTCATAAATACTTTCAACTCTGTCGGAACAAATTTATACTATTTTAAAATTCTACTTAACTATACAAATTGATGCTACTTTAAAAAAAGTAATTTATTGGCACTATAGAATTATAATTTATTTATTGATATTACATAAATGTATAAAATTATGTAAAATAAACATTAAAAAATATATTATAATAAATTTTTAATTAATTTCCAATTGAAAAAAGTATTTTTTAACTATGAGATAATTGAAATATCACGTTTATTTAAATGTTTTACAAATCATTATACCCTAAACAAAAATATATAAAAATGAAAATGATACTTTTGTTCGTTTTGTGTTAAAAACAACAACAACAACAAAACAAACAACAACAACAACAAAAAAAAACAGGTTTAACCGCGAACAAAATCAAAGATAAGTTTTAATAATTTCAGTGAATTTAAATATTAATATCAAATGCTGAACAGATATAGAAAACAATTTAAAATTATAATAATAAAATTAGGATATTGAAAGAGGACAATTTTTTTATAGAACAGCTATTAACTAGCAATACGCAATCAATAATTCTTTAAAAGATGCTACATAAAGGAAGCACAATGTGTACCAAAATCACTTAGTGTACAGAGGGGTTGGGGATCATATTGCAAACAATTTTGATGTTAAAATAAAAAACAATGAGAAACGACAGGCGGAAAAAAATCTGGCAACATGTAATAACGTGATAACTCAAATATTGGCTGCTATGAAAAAATATCGTCTGCTACTGAAATAGCACACAAAAACGAAGCAAGCGGTTTTAAGGTTGTATATTTGCTTTTTCCGAAGAAAACTATTCATATTCCGTGATTAGAAAACGTTGCTAGATGCATGGTTTTAAAGTGTCGAAGCATAGAATAAGTGATATTATTAATTACAAAGGAAAGCCTCGTCAATCTTTAAAGACATCGAAAAGAAAACATTAAATGAACTATCCGAAAACAGTACGTACCGTCTCCAACATTTCTAAAGTGCCGCTCTATGGTTGCAATGGAAAGTCCAAAACCTCAAGGAACTATCGCAAAATCTTTGCTTACATTTGCAGCAACTGCAGATAAAATAGTTAATATGGATTTGAATTTAATTAAAACAAAACAATGCACAGTTCTTCGTCTGCTACCAAGAGTTGTTGTTGAGAGAAAGACAAGATGCAGACTGTTATATGTAAATCATTTAGCATGTGATAAGTGGAAAAAATAGTCGCAATTGATGAAGCGTGGATTTATCTAAATGACTGTAATAAAAAAGATAGGTTTCTTACAGAAACAGAGGCAAAAAAGACTTACAACTTTGCTTCAAACACTGCAAAGAAAGTTTCACTAAATGATTTATGGTGATTGCTGGAATTTCTAACAACAGAAAATTAAAGATCAGAAAAGTTGAGAAAAATGTCAAGAATAATTCTACTTATTATCAAAACAATGTTCTAATTCCTATTTTTAAAGAACAAATTCCAAAACTTTATCGTACGGACGTTAAAAGTGTTGAGCCCCACCAGGATAAAGCGAGCAGCCATACATAAAAAGTACAGTCCCATTTCTTGAAAAATTGACAACAGAAATTAGAATCAAGTGTATATTGTTTAATCATATTCCAACTAAGTCTCCAGATGTTTTACCAATGGATTACTATGCTTTTGGACTATTAAAACAAGCTCTTGCGAAACGCCGACCAACTACGTTGAGTGTACTCTGGAAATGCGTAATGGAGGAATGGAACAAAATTCCACTTCCAGCCTTACAAAAAGTTGTACTATCTTGGAAATCCCGCTGCAATATGATAGTCCACTACAAAGGCTACCAGATAGACCATATTAAAAAAAATTGTTTTAATGTATGTATTTTATGTTTGTTGTCAAAATCGTTCCCAGTATGTGTAAACACCATCTGTAAATTGTTACTAACAAAACAATAATTTATTTAGTGAATTAGTATTTACTGATTTTACAGAAAATCAGTAAATAGTTTTTAATTTCCCAGTAACTACTAATGTATTTATGGTACAATAGAAATATAACTTATTTATTTGTATTAAAACTAAATTAAATTAAACTCCCAGTCGCTACAATCCACTAAGAATCTTGGCCTGCCGTGCCCATCTCCGCGAGATGCTATATAACACATGCCCTGGTCAGGAGATCATCAAAACGCAGTAACATGAATTCCCAAGCAAATTGGTTTTCATTTTATCGACATCGATGGGATGAAAGATTGAGTTGTCCTGTCCCAAAACAGGATGCAAACCTCGGCACTGTAGTGTGAAAGCGAAAAGCGTCCACATAGCTATCAGGCTTCCAAAAGTATTTATTTTTTTTATTTCTACATACTATTATCAAATATCTATCCGTTTAATTCCTTAATTTTCAGATTTATGCGTGAATTATCCCTACTCTCATCACTTGACGTAGCGCAAGTGCATTATTATCACCTTGATATTTTTCATGTTTTAATTTGTGTGCTTGCGAATGATTTATTAATAAATAATGCGAGACAGTATCTTAAAAATTAATATTTACACTTTAACTGTAAGTGACCTAAAATGAATAAATGTTTCTTTCCAAACAGAAACAACGTTATTTATCTTACAAATAAAAAAAATATTTTTTCAAGTATGAGAGAAGTGAGTTACCAATTTTATTTTAATGTTTTATAAATTCTTATAATTCCAACATAGATCATAGATAAAACCAAAAATTATATCTGCATTCGCTTTTTGTAGAAAAAATAAATAACACATAAAAATCAGTAAATAAATTTCAAAAATCATTTGCCACCAAATATTATCTGCCTAACAGTAGCAGTGACCCTAAATGATATATAATATTGAATTAGATAAAATAAACATAGATCAAAACCAAAATCATACCTTCATTCGCTTTTTGTAGAAAAGGTAAATAACATATAAAAATCGGTCAAGTGCGAGTATAAGTGGCTCTCAAAAAGTTTCGTACAGTGAATTTATTAATTAAGATTTATTAATTAATGAACTTCTACTACCCCTCATTTTTTTATAATTTTAGTTTCAGTAGATTCGGAAATAGAAGGGGGGGACATATTTTTCCAGTAAATTCGACGATATCTCTGAAAATATAATACCTAAAATTAATACAAATATATTTTTTAGTTCGATGTTACGAGATCTTTCGAACGATACCCTACACAATATATAAAAATATTTTTTTTCAAGAAACTTAATTAATGTCTCGGCTAGTTAACGAAAATTATTTTCGAAAAGCATTATCAAATATCCTTGAATGATTCTGCGTCGATAGATGCCTCGAGCGCTCGTCAACACCCCACTCTCCGCTCGAAAACTTAAGTTTGTGTGTAACGGAAAAATGAGTTTTCTCAGAAACTGTGTTACCTAGGAAAATCTCTATAGTTTTCCTGCAAGGATTAAATAAACCTCTACTACCCCTAATTTTTCATAATTTTATTTTTTGTAGATTCGGAAATAGAGGGGGGGAGGGGTTGGAACATATTTTTACAGTGCATTTTCGACGATATCTCTGAAAATATATTAAAATTAAATCAAATATATTTTTGAGTTCTGTATTGCAATATTTTTCACACGATATACCAAAAGAAAACTTTTTTTCCAAGTAACTTAATTAGCTCAGTAAATTTTTTCTAAACATATTTGTGAAATCTTAAAATATGTGGGTAAAAAGTCTCTATAACTTTCCCAAGTTTGAACTTTCCACGTCCCATAGTTTTTGAGAAAATGAGCTCAGACAGACAGATATACGAGTGATATTATAATGGTTCCGTTTTTACTTTTTAAGTACGGAACATTAAATCATTAAAAATATTGCAAATATGATCTTCAACCAAATATTATCTGCCAAACAGTAGCAGTGAACCAAAATGATATATAATATTGAATTAGATAAAATAAACAATAAAGAAAACAGAAGAAATGTTTATTTTTTCCTTCGGAAAAAGCCACTTTTATATGCTTATCAACACTAGTCCTTTTAAATGTTATACTTTAAAATATTAAAACTCAACACAAAATTTCCAAGCTTTAAAATACTATTAAAACTTATATATAGCTTGAAGTTAAATATAGCTTGAAGAGATTTGTTCAAAGCTTGCCTCAGTATTTATTTTAGAAAATATATAATAAAATTTGAAAAAAAAAAAAACACAAGTGCATATAAAGATGTTAAAATATAATATTTCGCATGTTTTTAGTTGACATGGAGTGACGAAAGTTTTCTTATTTCTTTATTTTATACATTTCTGCATTTAAACTGTCTCCAGTATTCTTTGTAATATTTTATTTAATACAAGACTTACAAAAAAGAAAAAACATGAGTTTTTGATATGATGTTAAAAACAATAATGACATAATATGACAATAGTGTAGAAATTCGGTTGTAATTGTGCATGATGACTTAAATTAAAAGCATCAAACACTGTGAACGGTTTCTATCATTAATGGCCACAGATCTACGGTAATTTTTGCAAAAGAACAATTTGGAGATACCCGCGTTACCCGCAGTGTTCGATGTTAATCTTGTTAGAATTCCACGGAATTGAAAAATCTGCGGGATTTCAATCCCTAATCACAAACAAAAGTTTTTTTAAATAGCACTACAAATGATGTGAATTTCTTTTCACTTTGCTAAACAGCATACAACCAACATAGTGAAAAATATGTCCGGACCGGGGATCGAACCCAGATACCTTGGTATATCGCACCAAGTGCTTAAATGATAAAGCACTTGATGCGCTATACCAATGTATCTGGATTCGATCCCCGGTCTGGACACCTTTTTTACTCCGTTGGTTGTACGCTGTTTAGCAAAATTGAAAAGAAATTCACATCCTTTGTAGTGCTATTTAAAGATTTATTGCGTAGTCCTGCTGAAAATTTAATTGGAAATTTAGACAAAAGTTTCTTTTTATCCGATGTTCATTCTGAGATATGTACCAGATAAATATGTCATTCCTTTATCAGTATCCATGTGTTTCAGTACATGAGCACGAACGACGATTTGAAGTAATTTTACATCCCACAGATTGACGTACTTAAATTCTTACTTGTATTTCTATATTGTAGAATCCTTTCCAAATCGAGAACATATGTCACTCGCTGGCTTTTGCCAGAATCTGCATTTGTGTATTTTGAATACTAAAAAAGAATGTTATACCGCACCTTTAAATTGTCCATAAAATATTCTAATCTGAAGGAACGTGATCTACGTGAAACATCTCAATTGAAATTGTTACAAGGCCCAGGGCTTTACAAATCGGATCAAATCTGGTAGCCAGCAAAAAATTCTAGTCTCCAGTAAAACACATCTACGTCATCATTGATTTTTAAACAGAAAAATAAATAAATAAATAAAACATCAAGCATAGTTTAGAATCATTAGTTACATTGTTTAGAATAGTATATAATTTAGAAAAATCATTTAAATAAAGTTTTCTGATGACATTTATCAAAATTATATAACTTCAAGAAAAAAAATGTAAAGGCTTAATCACCCGTTTTTTCGAGAAATGTTGCTTGCCGAATATTTTAAATATCTGGATAGTTGAGTGCTAGAAAATTTACATCTGACGAAGGGCGTATCGAAGAAATACTGAAGTGGGAAAACAATTTTTTGCCCATTTTCCTGACGAAGGCAGTCAAATAATTCTGATTTTATTATTATTTTAAAATTTGCATTTAATGACCTAATTTTTGCCAAATTAAAAGTTTAAAATATTTCTTGTTTGAATATAATTGTTAAGTTTATTTTTTAATATTTAGTAACTTTGCAACATCTATAATGAGGCACCTTATGAAAATTTAACATTGTGACAAATGATTAGCAAAATATATTGGCCTTTATAGAAATTGTAGACAGTTAACATATTGATTGCAAAAAAAAAAAAAAAAATAAATAAATAAATAAAAAATACCCTAGCTTATTTATAAGCCATTTCGAATAATAAAAATATTTGTGTGCTTATAAAATAAATCCCAGTTTTAGAAATAGCAAAACTAATTACGTTTACAAAATAACGCAACAGTTATGATGTCATGTGCATTTTTAACCCAAACCATTACTAAAATATCTTATTCGCCAGAAAATAAACTGATTGCCAATGACGACATGGCGACTGCATTAGCCAAGCCCTTTGCACGGATATTAGGATTACATTGTTGCAATAAGGAAAATGTATTCTCTCTGTTTTTAAAAATTGCAGATATAAATTTTCAAATTTCATTTCATCTACATTTTTTAATGAAAACTTATGAATAAATGATTACAATGAGTCTATACGTTATACCTTGTGTACCTTACGGTAGACTGCAATAAAATAGATTCTTCAGTTGCATTCGGAAAGGTTTAATAATTTCAAAAGTAACGCTATCAAAGTATTAAAACTCTTGATTTCAACTTTTATTCTGAATCTCAAACTAAACATCCCCATATAGCCCAAATTATTGTCACTGGTATAGACTACATATTCAAATCCGTACAATGAAGGCTCCAAACAGTATATAAGTCAATTATACGTGAACTATAATGATCTCGAAACCGCAGTTGTCGTCCAATGTATTAAACGTTGGTGTCTTAAACTTATTTAATTTAGCTTTAAATTTTCCCGCTGACATCTTTCATGATCCTTTAGATGACATGCTGCCGAGTTTCAGACGCGTGAGTTTATTGGTTATTGCTGGGCGATAAAGTAAAGTAAACAAATTTTTACATTTTCTAAAAATGGAAAAAAATATTTAAGTTCGAGCTGTCATAAAATATTTTGTTAAAAAGATTTAACCCCCACGGACATACAAAAAAGAGTTACATTCCAGCTTAAAGGATTCTCGCGCTTCATATTCGACGATAAAAAAGTGGGCTGCCGAATTTAAACATGGCAGGAAATCAATTCAGTATGGTGAACTCTCAGGACTCCCAAAAACCGCAACGACCGACGAAATCGTCTAAAAAATTCACAATGCCACATTGAATAATCGCCGATTGAAGATATGCGGAATTGCTGACATTGCAAACATCTTGATAGACCATGTCCACTACATTTTACACGGTGTTTTGGGTATTAAAAATAATTCTGCTCGATGCGTGCTGCGTTTGTTGAACGTCGACCAAAAACGCCAAAGAATGAACATTTATTAAGAGTCTTCTGAAATGTACTGTGCGACAAGTTGAAAAATAAAATGAAATATTGTCAAAAATCTTCTATTTTTTTTTGTCAGGCCAAGAACTTTTTGAACCATCCTAGTACAGGTTTGCACTAAAGAATTCGCGCATAAGAGTGTGTTTTAAATGTATTAAGTTGCAAGGGGACTACATTGAAAAATAATAGGCAATTATGTCAAAAATATTGTGCTTTCACTGTCAAGCCGAGAACTTACCAAACCACCCTCGTAATTGAATTCATTGTGACCTTTTGATTTTCCTGCCTCATAATAATAATAAAAAAACTATTGCATATAAAAACATGAAAAACAATAGTTTTATAGAGAAATTTGTAATAAACACGCAGAAGTAGACAATTTTTTAATCGAAGAATTATTATAAGAGCTATTTAATGTTAAATTCGGACAAAATAGTTCAGTTAAAAAAGTTTTATAGGATCAAAACTATGCATAGCAATTTAACCCTTTTTCGAAGGCACATACTGGACTACTTTAAGGTTTGCAGTGTGCAATAATTTTTTAAAATTTACTTAAATGTTTAATTTCGTTCTCCCATTTTTTATTGAAAATATCATTATTTCATTGGCAATTTGATTCATAGTTTGAACTAGCCAGTCTTTGCCTTTTGTTGTCAAATTAAAGTAAAAAAATCCAAAATAATAATGCTGGCAAACTTCAATTAAAAAATATATTTACACATCAATTTAAAAAAACGAAAACTTTAAAATAATTAAGTTATTATGAGCAAAAATATAAATGGTTAAAATTACGTCATATTTAAAACGTCATACTTAATACAATATATCTAAAATGTCATATTTAAAACCAATTGCGTGTAGTGTTTCTAAACACCGTATTTTTAATTTAAATATATATTTACAAGTGAAAATTTAAAAAAGGAAGAAAACTTTAAAATATTTATTTGTTATGTGCGAAAATTGGGAAAATTACATCGTATTTTAAAAAGGTAGATTAAAAAAGATTTTCTTATGGACAATATTCATATAATATCACCGTGGGAATCACTTGGCATAAAAGTAGCGGACAGTGCGTTTGTTTATACATTTCATCACTTAATGTAGCGTAGCATAAATACTGGCATATACATGCGTAAACTATTTGAGCGAATTACTATTCGATAAATACACATTAGAAAAATCACATATACCTATTGATTAAAATAAACCTTTTTATTTTTACGAATAACAAGAAAATATGCAGGAAGTTTCATAAAACTAAAGATACAGATTCATGTATAACGTATATCTGTTCCTGAAAATGTCTAGAATTCGATAGAATGATAAAATATAGGCGTAGATTTTCTAAACACGGTGCTTTTCATTAACGTGGATCTGACTGTTATTCAAAAGCAGACGAACTTTTGTAGCCTCAAACATAATGTAAGAACATTGTCCATACCGTCGTTATAAAAGTCTGGAAGGCAGCGATATTTTTTACTTAACCCTTTTATACAAATTGATTTTCAAATGTGCAATTGATATTCCTTATTCAATCACAAAAGAAAAGCTCTCAGCTGTCACCACAACGATGGATGGTGCGGTCTTGTACGCCGACAAATCCTCCAGTCAAAGGGAATTAAATGACAACCCGATAATAAAAAAAAATCGCCACTGGTAGCGATAATATAATTTAATCTTCCGGAATCAGCTAATATTTTTAAATTAGACCAATTAACGGTTTTTAGAGCCTGAGGGATCTGAAAGTGGTTGACGAGCTTAACTCGTGGGGGACAGAGACCCATAGAACATAAAAAGTTTCCAATTAATATAACCTATTATCATTGGATTTTTTTATTTCATATCAATAAAGCTGCAAAAATATTTCGGTCATTTTGAAGAAAGTAAAATTAAAAATAACATAAAAAATTTAAAAAAAATGTTAATCAAACTTTTTCTGGAAACATTGCACAGCATCTACATTCTCGTCTATGTTTTAAATATGATAGGGTAAATGCTGCATTAGCTTTGCATAGCTTTCAAACTAAATTTTTATTTATTTATTTTTTCAAATCACAGCAAACCTGGAATTTTATTAAATAAGAGAATTTTAGTAATAAGCACATGGAAATAAGAAACTATTCCTTAAATAATTTTCTCGTTTATATTGTGTTTTTTTAACTCAAAAAAGGAAAGTTTAAAGGCTATGGTACTGATAAAAAATGAAAGAAATTAACGACCCATAGAATATAAAAAGTTTCCAATTAATATAACCTATTATCATTGGATTTTTTATTTCATATCAATAAAGCTGCAAAAATGTTTCGGTCATTTTGAAGAAAGTAAAACTAAAAATAACATTTTTTTTTTTTTTAAATGTTAATCAAACTTTTTCTGGAAACATTGCACAGCATCTACATTCTCGTCTATGTTTTAAATGTGATAGGGTAAATGCTGCATTGGCTTTGCATAGCTATCAAACTAAATTTTTATTTATATATTTTTTCAAATTACAGCAAACCTGAAATTTTATTAAATAAGAGAATTTTAGTAATAAGCACATGGAAATAAGAAACTATTCCTTAAATAATTTTCTCGTTTATATTGTGTTTTTTTAACTCAAAAAAGGAAAGTTTAAAGGCTATGGTACTGATAAAAAATGAAAGAAATTAACGACCCATAGAACATAAAAAGTTTCCAATTAATATAACTTATTATCATTGGATTTTTTATTTCATATCAATAAAGTTGCAAAAATATTTCGGTCATTTTGAAGAAAGTAAAACTAAAAATAACATAAAATTAAAAAAAAAAAAATTTAATCAAACTTTTTCTGGAAACATTGCACAGCATCTACATTATCGTCTATGTTTTAAGTATGGTAGGGTAACTGCTGCATTAGCTTTGCATAGCTATCAAACTAAATTTTTATTTATTTATTTTTTCAAATCACAGCAAACCAGAAATTTTATTAAATAAGAGAATTTTAGTAATAAGCACATGGAAATAAGAAACTATTCCTTAAATAATTTTCTCGTTTACATTGTGCTTTTTTAAGTCAAAAAAAGGAAAGTTTAAAGGCTATGTTACTGATAAAAAATGAAAGAAATTAAATGAAAGATCTTCATCATTGATTTCTTGAGTAGTTTTCTGGTCATATAAAAAATGTTTATATTCAGAAAAATAACCTCAATCCTCTTTGGTATTTTTTTCCTTAAAGAAAACATAATTTCGAAAAATCTTTATATGTTTCAAATACACCTGTCTTGATTGAATTTTTCAAAACAATGTTTCGTTACTCGGAAGAGCTTAAGAGCTTATATCTGTGTTCCATTTTAAATAAGATGTTTATAAAAAGGATATTTCTGAAAACTTTTCAAAGTATTTTAACTATTTTAAATATTTTTTTAATTTATCGGTGAAGTTACATAATAATAATAATTTGTTGAATAGTAAAAAATATTCTTTAAATATAAATATTCTTCTGTTGGAAAAAAAAAATATTTTTTATATATTTTTTAATTTTAACACGGTAATCGCCACGGCACACGAATACGTGTGCCAGAAATATTTTCATTGAAGACAAATTATTCCTATGAAACGGGACTACCATGTATTTAAAAAATAACACTGTGGCATGTTTAGTGATTTCAGTTTGGTATTCAACGTGTAAAAATAACTAAAATTTGATATTTTTTAATTAAAAATGTATAAAATCAACATTTTGTCTAAATTTAATAAACTTCGCCTCGATTGGCAATAGTAAAGCAACTCGATAAACATTGAAAACCGCTTTTACAATGTTTGCCAAAAAAGCCACTTCGTCACAGTCTGCGGCAGTCAACTTTGTAATGTAGTAAAGTAGTGGACTTCAGTAATCGAAGTAACGAAACTACAGATATAAACTATTAACAATCCTTTATTTATCTTCTGTTTAGCAATTTATATTTATATAAACATCAGTAACTTATAAAACCTACGGTACATTAAGCTTAAGAAGCTCCGTCATAAGCATTCGTCCTAAAAAAAGCTTGCGAACCGCTGATTAAGAACATTCATCAAAAAAGCCACTTCATCACAGTCTGCGGCAGTCAACTTTTTAATGTGGTAAAGCTGTGGACAATCAAAGTAGCGAAACTACAGATATAAACTAATATCAGTTCCTTATTTATCTTCTTTTAAGCAATTCATATAAACATTAGTAACTTATAAAACCTAGGGTACGTTATGCTTAAGAAGCTCCGTTACAAATATTCGTCTTAAAAAAGCTTGCGAACCAATGCTTAAGAATATTCGTTACAAAAGCCACTTCGTCAAAATTTGCGGCAGTCAACTTTTTAATGTGGTAACGCAGTGGACTTCAGTAATAGGAGTAACGAAACTACAGATAAAAAATAATATCAACTCCTTTTTAGCACTTTCCAACCTAGTTGAAAAGTGCTTATGACTTCGGTTTGTCTGGCCGGATGGCCGTATGGCCGTCTGGCCGTCTGGCCGTCTGTCCGTGCTCTAACTCCCGTAAATATGCTCGGATTGCTCTGCAATTTTTATATGTTATTGTCGTTATCTATGGCACGTTCCCTATTTCAACTGAAGTGTGTAGCACTTATAGTTTTCTTACAGGGACACTCAAAAGAATTCCGTTACATTGCGGTCTATGGGGAAAAATCATTTGCGGTTTATTTTAAAAATGTTTCAGTATTGTAAACGCATTGAAATTTATATAGATCACTAAGATGCATTAGAAGAAGCTTAATATGGAATAGTAGGTGTATAGCACTTAGAGTTACTTTACAGGGACAGTCAAAATAATTCCGTTACATTACGTCTATGGAGAAAAATCGTCTGCGGCTTATTTAAATAATGTTCCACTATTTTAAACGCATTGAAGTTTATATATATTACTAAGGTGCATTACAAGAGGCTTACTACAGAATAGTGTGTGTATATCAGTCATCGTTCATTTACAGGGACACACAAAAGAATTCTCTACTGTCTGTTAACAATAATTCCTGGAAGTGCGTTTTAAGTTACTAAACGCGATTTTAATCTTAACTAGCTTTTTGTCTATTACGTGGTGTGTATAAATTCTGTAGATCCTATACAGGGCAGCACAAAAGTTCGCGAACACATTTCCGTTTATTGACAGAAACTCCAGAAGGAGAATTTAAACGGTGCTACGCGTTTCCTAACTAAACTAAAATTTAGCATCCTATGTATATATACAAATCTATAGATCATATACAGGGCTACATAAAAGTATTCGGATATTTTTCCGAATATTGTATATATTGAAAATTCCTGAAATTATGTTTTTAAATATGTTATGCGTTTTCCAAATTGTTTACTTAGATGTCATCTTTCAGCTTATTAAACGGTAATGATTTGTAAAATTATTTTAGAAGCGTTGGAAAGTGCTACATAATCTATGCTTAACGCATGATTTTTCGTTCTTGTTTAAATTCATTTTAGTAACTCATGTAGACACCAGTAACTTATAAAATCTAGGCTACGTTAAGTTTAAGAAGCTCCGTCATAAGCATTCGTCCTAAATAAAGCTTGTGAACCATTACTTAGGAATATTAATGTGTCCTTTAAAAGAAATAAATTTTAACAACACGCACAGTCAATTTTACTATTGAATTGAAGAATAAAACATAGGTAAAATACATAAACTACTGACAGTATAACTTTATTAGTAGATATAGTAAATACCTTACTCTGGAATATATATATATATAGCAATCCTCAACATATGACCGACTCGACGACAACAAGAAAGGGAAAAGTTTTCATGATAACATTCAAAACAGATTCCAATGATGCCATTAATATATTGTAAAAAATAGTTTAAATTAAGGAAAACTAAACACGAAGAGAGAGAAAAGAGATTTAATAAATTGATAGCGGCGTGCAACCCGATGGATTGCACTTAAATTGAGTGAGATCTTTCAATTCTTTGGGCGGAATAGAAATTCCATCGTACTGTAAATTTAGAAACAAGATGGCAATGTAAATTTTATTATATACAATACTAAATTTGAAGTAGGGTATGTAGGTATTTTTTTAAACTAAAAATGAACGTTTTTAAAAATTTTATTTGTCAAAATCATGCCGTTATTTCACATTTGGGTTCTAATTTTGGTGATGGTGGAATTAAAGTCAAGTCATTTTGAAGAATTCATGCAAAAATAGCGTCATCTGAACAACATCACACAAAAAGGTTTCAGATTTTTTTTTATATTAACATAAATGCTTCAAAAATGCCATTTTTCTTGTAAATCCATTCCATTTTTACCTCTTCTGGGATAAGATTTATGACGATGGTCATATATTGTTAGGTTAATTTAATTAAAGATTAATGCCTCTATAAATTTATCAATTAAATTATTTTGTGCTAAATTATTTTTCAACATTAAATATTCGTTTGTTCAGATTATATCCTTTATTCAAATACTGTTAGCTTTAATCTTTTATCCTCGCTAAAACGTTATTTAATAGATACATTACAGTATATGTCTGCAATCTGCGCGGTGTTTTTTACAGCTGCACTTTGCTTATACAAATGTCTTGTATGCCTTGTTGCCGAAACGTCAGTGAAAGTTCACTGTGGAGACGCGAAAACTTTTTGGTCTCCGTCTGTCTGTTCCTTGATAACTGCCGTATAAATCGTCCTATTAGGTTGATTTTTGTGGGCATGTTAGTGAGGTACCCGAAATTAGCTGTATAGTTTTTAGTTACATTCGTTCGAAAAATATAGAACATTTCTTTTTTAGGTCATAATGCTTTCCTATGGAAATGCAGACGATTTTCAAATTTTATTTTTAACTGAAATGAAAATCACATATTTGAATAATGGATTCAAACATAAAATTGTGGATGCTAAATTTTTGATATGGAGGTTTTAAATATATCCAATAGCTTTGAAAAATTGCCGATACCTTTATTAGAATTTATAAATTAATTGTTTAAGTTATTGGAAATATTTTTTTTCACCTGTTCGGAAAATATAAAACATTTTACTTTCCTATTTTTCACAAGTTTTACAATGCATTTTTTTTTTACTTTGCTCTTTAATTTTTTAGTTGCTTAGCAACCATATTTCAAAGAATATCAAAATAATAAAATTCAAGTAACTCGCACTATTTTGCTGCAATATTGTTTTTGCAAAATAAATTATTTTCAAGTGATTTTAGTATTCTATTGACATAAATGAGAATTTATTTTGATACAAGTTACTATTTAACTACTAAAGAATGATTACCAAAATATTTTTTGCAAACTAATCGCCAATGGCGACCTGGCGACTGCATTTGCCAAGTCCTGTGCAAGGATATTAGGATTAAATTGCTGCAATAAGGAGAATGTATTCTCTGAGTTATTGAAAATTGCAGATGTAAATTTTTAAATTTCCTTTTCTAACGCCCTCAACTAACCTGCACGGCTAGCTATATTTTTTTAATGAAAATTTATGAATAAATGATTACAAAAAGTTTATAATTACTTCCATTCTGTACGTTATGGTGAACTGTAATAAAATAAATTCTTCAGTTGCATTCGGAAATGTTTAATAATTTCAAAAATAACGCTATCTGAAGTATTAAAACTCTTGATTTTTACTTTTATTCTGAATCTCAAACTAAACATCCCCATATAGCCCAAATTATTGTCACTGGTTTTGACTATATATTTAAAGCCATGCAATGAAGTGTCCAAACAGGATATAAGTAAATTCTACGTGAGCTATAATGATCCCGAATACGCAGTTGTCGTCCAATGTATTAAGCTTTGGTGTCTTTAAGTTATTTAATTTAGCTTTAAAATTTTTCCGCTGACATCTTTCATGATCTGGTCTGCCACTAACGTTCGGATCAAGTGTCGAAATTGTATAGGGACGTACGATGAGCGTGTGGCCGCCTATTGCGCAAAGTAGCGGATATCTGCCGCACTAGCCCTCTCCCGACCCTCGCGATAATGATCTCGAAGCCGCAGCTGTCGTCCGATGTATTCAACGCCTTGACCCGCCCGCTCTCGTTGGTAGGCGTATTCAACTTATTTAATTTAGCTTTTAAATTTTACTGCTGACATTTTTAGTGATCGGGTCTGCCGCTAACATTCTGGTCATGCGTCGAAAATGTATAGAGACGTACGATAGGCGCACGGCAGCCTTTTCCGCGAAGTAGCTGCGTTAGAAAAAGTACTATGTTTTATTCTATTAACACCTTTCGAAGCAATTTTTTTCACAAATTTATAATTTCTTTTTCTTATAATTTTAATCGTCATAGAGAGGGATTTAAGTAATATAAATTTAGGTATAGTCATCAAGCATATTTTTCTTATTAAATGTACTTATATTTGATCATTCAAATATTGTTAAATAGTAAAGTATATTATGATGTCTAAAATTGTAGTTTTAGCAAAAATGCAATTTTCCAATAATTATTATATGGCATAATAAACATTTCTAACAGAAAATAACTGATTAATAGAAGTAATGCTTTGATTTACGAAAATGTACTTAAAAAGAAAAAATCATGCGTACTGAAATAAAATTATATTAATGAGGAAACTATTTTACTGAAAGAAGTTTTAAAGTATTAAACAAACGAAACATCTAAATTTTTTATTTAAATTATATTTATACTTAGTTGAAAAAGACCACATTCCAAATTCAAACAGAAATAATGCAAGCATATTTAGATAAAGCTTTCTTTCCAAAAGTCAAACTACTTTGCATATCTGGCACATTTCTGTATCCAAACTTCTACATGTAATTTTTGATATTCTTCTTTTATTTATTTTTTTTAGTTTCTAAAGATTTAAAATAATATTTTCGGAGTATTTCAATGTTTATTAAAAATATTTCTCTAAGCATAGAAAGAATATTCATTGTGTTCTGCAAAAAAAAGATAATAATAATAATAATAATAAAATTATATACAATACAATCTCAGTTAAATTAACTTTTAATAATAATAATAAAATTATATACAATACAATCTCAGTTAAATTAACTTTTAATAATAATAATAAAATTATATACAATAAAATCTCAGTTAAATTAACTTTTAATAATAATAATAAAATTATATACAATACAATCTCAGTTAAATTAACTTCTAAATATTGCAGCCAAAATCATTTTTTAAAATTTTTATTTTAAAATGTTTTTATTTCTTTCCTTTTTTAAGGTAAGTGATTATAAACTAATCCTATTTTACCTTTTCTTTTGTCTAATTTTAAGTGAAATAGAACTCCAAGTGCTTCATTTTTATGCAAAAAAAAATATTAATACGACCTACATAATTAACAATTTATCTATAATTTAAATAAATCCTCTCGGAGTTTTTTCAAAATGTTTGCGTAAACTCACATTTTAAGTTCTTTTGCACATTTGATATGATAATCTCTCGTTTTTAAAGAAAGTTAAAAGGTTTTAGACCAAAAACTTTCAATTTTATTTGAGATTCATAACGATAAAAATCAAAGTTTTATTTTTAATCCAGCCAGTATTAAATATTGTGAAAGCTGGACTTCTAAAAGTTAAACAAAATATCATATATTTCTATTTCTAATCATGTTTATTATCTATCTCAAACAACGAATTAAAAATGCAATATATTTTAAAATATTATATACATTATTTGCTGTTTTTTTAATTATTATTATTGAAATGTCTAGATAATATTATGCTGCAATAGCAGTTCTTTTTTATAATTGTTTTTAACAACTTTAGTCTCTAAATTATATCAATTTCATGAGTAAAGTTTACAATTTCAACAATTATATAAATGTAATATTGGGTACATATTCCTACATCGTGACAATAAATCTAATTTAAAATAATATTTTTATGCTATTTCAAAAAAGCAAACATTGCGTTAATTCTTTAACAACATGGAAAACAAAACATTTCGAACAAAATATAGCATTTCTAGCTTTGTAATATAAGATGGAAACTCAAATTTTGCTATGGTTTTGAATTATTTATGGCGTTTTGTTATACCGCGAATCAAATTTTACCTTATTCGTTATTATTCTCATTTTGAGTTGAAAAGTATATATGAATTCGGTTTATCTGTCCGTGATCTAACTCGTGTAAAAATGCTCGGATTTCCATGTAATTGATATATATATGTTAGGGAAATTTTTCCAGGGCATGCTCGGTATTGAAAATGGAATGTGTAGTATTTATAGTTCATTTACAGGGGTACTTACATGAATTCCGTTACATTAGGGTCTATGAGGAAAAATCGTTTTCAATGTATTCCTATGATGTTACACTCTTTCAAACATGTTGAAATTAATACACATCAATGAGGTGTACTATGAGATTCTCACTATAGAATATGGTTTTATTTTATCGTTCATTTAAAGGGACATACATAAGAATCCGGTTACAATACTGTCTATGAGCAATAAATGCTGAAAGTACGTTTTTGATGGTGCGATGTGTTTTTGAATTTAACTACTTTTTTGCACAATACTTGCTGTGTATACACTCTATTTTTTACAGTGCTGCACAAAATAATTCGGATATTTTTCCAAATATACATAGTAGCTGAAATAAAGTTTTCAAATGTTCCATGGATTTTCCAAATTGCTAGATTAGACGTCATCCTTCACCTTATTATGCATTGAAGTTTTGAGCATTCTGAATGTGTTGTGACGTGTTCCAAAATCTATGCTTGATGCATGATTTTTCTTTCTTGTTATTATTAGAAGCTGAGTGTCTAGGATGGTCGGGGTTTTAGTCATGCCATGTATATTTGTTTACTCAAATGCGGATGTGACACGAAAGTTTCTGTTAAATTCAAAGGATGACACCAAATATTACGAAACGAAGAACCTATTAGATAAATTAGCAAAATAGCTGATTAAAGTAAATAATATAATACATGACAAAATATTAATTACTATTATATGTACAACAATTCTAAACAAAGCTTTACACTTAAAAAGCAGGTTATTAGACATGGTAATACCAAGAGGTAGATTATTCAATCATTAATGCATACATAGTCAAATAACAAGCCTCCTTCAATGCATTAGAATCTTAATATTCCTTATTTCTGATTTTCATTCTTATCAGAGTATATCATGTTATGTATAATATATAAAGAAATTGTATCTTGGCACCTCACATAAAATTAAACTATTAGTTTATTTTCATAAAACTGAACATATAGGTGACCATATTGCTTTATTTAACCGTAAATGAAAAAAACACATATGCAGAGGTTCATAATTATCTTAAAACAAGAATAACATTTTAATAGAAATGTAACATTAAAAAACTTCAACAGATCAGTAAGAAAAAATGCATAGAGTTGCGTATAGTATGTTCAGCTTACAGTTTCTTTTATTCCATATTATGCGATAGATTTTGTATGATATCAGCGATTATTCCATTCACGAAAAAAAATTCCTTTCTCATATAACATTTCCTTTAATTTCCCTCTCTTTGTCGGAAAGAAGATTGATTGTTCCATTTCCAACATATTCTTTTATGACATATTTCAGAATATATATCCGAAATTTAATAGAATGAAAAATAATATGTTTATTAAAAATCACTTTCTGAAATACGAAAAAAAAATTGGTTTCGGGTATAATTATGAATAAATTAAAAATATATATATTACAAAATTAAAAAATCCATACCCTATTAAATTTATTGTAAAAAAATTCCTTTTATTAATAGTGCATTGGCAACCCTAGTTTACTAAAATATTCTTTTTAAAATACTCTTTACAGTCCATATTTAAAACATTTTTTATCCTAATCTACTAAAATTCACTTTTTATTTCTCAAGATGTAAAATTCACATTTGATAAGAATATTTCTTCTTAAAAGACCTATTTTCTTAAATTATTTATTATATAAAAATAAATAAATTTGGGCCTGAAAGGGTTAATATATATAAAGTACAAAGGGTTATTACAAATGAATCATCGGGTTTTGATACGTTACTACGTGCGAACAAGGAAACTTATATGTTTTTCATGACAACTCAAATGAGAGGCTGTTAACTACAGTTTCACGTTGCGTGAGTGTCATGTGCTTGTGGTTGCCATGGTTTTTGTGCGAACGTCATATTCAAAATGGCGACTGGACAGCAGAAAGCGTTTTGTGTACTAGAATTTTCAAAGTGTGAATCGAGCATTCCGGAAGGCATATAAATGAAAACCACCACCCAACAAAGCATTCTGCGCTGGTATCGACAGTTCAAAGAAACCAGTTGTTTATGTAAAGGCAAAAGTTCCGGCCGACCAAGCGTTACTGAAGAAACAGTGAACTGAGTTAGAGAAAGTTTCATCCGTAGTCCCAAGAAATCATCAAATCGCGCTAGCCGCGAACTTTCCCTTCCACAGCCAATTGTGTGGAAAATTTTGAGAAAAAGATTAAGATTATCGCCTTGACATCTGCTGTATCACTCAAGGAGCCCATATTGAACATCTGTAGTATGGACGTCAATCTTGTATACTTTTGGTTTAATTTTATGTATAGCTCATTGTTGTAACCCAATTATGTTCCGAAATAAACGCTTCGGAAACCCGATGATTCTTTTGTAATAACCCTGTATTTCTTCCTAATATTAATAATATAAATATATATGTTTTATTTTTTGTGCTTCTTTTAGTGATGGGGGTTTTGAGTTAATGTCTTGTAGAAACTAAAGATTTTGAAATTTTAAGGATATAGCAGTTTTTTGTAGACGATATTTATTAACATAATGTTATAAATTTCAATGTATTTTTTCTTTTGAAAATTTTATATGCCTGTTTTAAAGTTTTTGCGTCAGTGTAGCTTATTATGTTGACTAATAAAATAACTATAGTTATTTTAGAGAAACGTGGACAAATGATCTTCAAAATTTTGGACATAATGAATTTCAATGGAATAAAAAAAAAATCTGTTGGGATTTTAAAGCCCATTACTATCATACTATTACAGGATAAATTTTTGATTCAGAAAAAGAATTAAAATTTTTTGAAAATATAGGAAATAAACGTAATTTATGAAACTCATAAATGTTTTAAATATGATTGCCAGGCTAAAATTTTACGGTTTATACTGTAAATGTCTGTGAAGCCGTTTACTAGCAAGTAAATTTCAACAAATTACTCTTGGCCGAAATATTTTGTCTGTAACTAGTAAGTTGCAACGCTCCGTGAAAATTTATTATGTATATTATTTTGCTTCATCCTGTTTCTAACAGAAAATTTTGCTGATTATTTTATATACTACAGGGAGATTCTTTCATTCCGCTTCGCCGAAAATAATGGAAAAACCGAATGAGCTACAAGCATGAACGTGGTGCCTATGCATAGTAAAAGGGTTATGTGCAATATGATAAGGCACATGGCAGCATCACCAACCAACAAACTACAAATTTTGCCATCTTATCTCAAAAACAGTACAATATACGAGATAAATGTTAATTACAAAGTTTTTAGAGCGTCCTCGACTTAGAATGAAAATATATCTTACAACTAAAAATAACTTAATTAGAAACACCGAAATGTAATTTGTTTATATCCAGTTAGTAGCATGAATATTACACTAATATCATGTTGAAGTGTGGCATTTTAAGACAAATGCAAAATTATTAATAAAGTCAAGACACGTAAGGACGGTATAAATTATTTTGATAAGAAAATGAAGTTCAGTATGCTCAGTGTCTGCCCCATCTGTACATATGTTGAATGTTTCCTGATGCATTGCTGCGAATAGTGGAGACATTGAGCATACGTAACTTGATTTTATTATTAAACTAGCTGAGGACAACCCGTTTCGTTCCATTCGGACCACCGCTGTATTTTTTTTTTATTTGGGGGGGGGGGGGGGAAGGGGAGTGGGTCGGTGAGACTTACATCTGTGCAGTTTTTTCTATATTTAATATTGAAGACGTGCATTAAAAGACACGATTTAAAGACACGAAGATTTCTTTTTTGTTTCTTCTTTTATTTTTTAGAACACTTAACACTTATATGAACACTTTTTTAGAACACTTAAATATAAAAATAATGCCCTATTTCATTTAAATATGAAAATAATGCCCTGCACTTTCAACCACACCCCCATATTATGATCCTCAAACATTCCAGAAGGTTGTGGATCCTTTCGGTCTATGTGTCAACCTAATAAAAAATATGTATATGTATGTATATATACCGGGTGATTATAATTAAAGTTACGATTTCAAAATTCGATAATTTTAAAACTACTCGTCAGATTGACTTGACATTTTAGCAGAACAATCGTGATGCAATGGAATTTTGTTTGGCGAAGGAAAAAAAAATAGTTCAAAATGTACCGATAGATGGCGCTGTCAGGGTTCACATTGTCTGGAGATATGCAAATTACTAATACGTGACATGGGCACAGCAGACATAGCTGCCATGAAAATGCATAGCACCAGCTCTTTGCCTGAATGCTTCATCCTGACTCGGACTATGAAGGATCGCGCTCTGCTTTTGAAGCTTTTTTATAAGAACGATGGCTGTGCACTTACAGCTATTAGAAAGTTTTGGACATTAAATCCATAAAAAGGGGTCCAATAACCACGATTGGTCTGCGAAAAATGATTGCTAAATTCGAAGAGACCGGTTCATTTGACGTTAAACGGGGTAGAGGAAGGAAACCAGTTTCGACTGCGGCAGTGGAAGCTATGGCTACATAAGCCGCCTTTTTCTAACAAAGTGATCTCCACGTTCCGTCGACTTAAACCCGTGTGAATTCTGGCTTTGTGGGCACGTGAAGAATGTTGTTTACAGTGGGCACGTTCAGAATCTAGACGACTTGAAGGCAAGCATCACACACCACACCCATTGCATCAGTACAGATACCCTTCGATCTGTTGTGGAGCATGCCGTGTTACGTTTCCAAATAGTAGAGGAACAAGGCGGAGGACGTATCGAACAACTTATGTTTTAATCATCAGTAAGGTGTTTGTTCCATGAAGCTCTTGCTTTTTTTTTTCATTATCGCTGTTGTCGCTGCAAACTCGTATTCTTGTCTTTTCGCTAATAATTTTTTAGTAAATCCCTGAACCCTATTTTTTCCTTTTGGCTAACAACTTTCCTGTGTTTAAAGAATACATTTTTGGTCTTTCCCCTGACATTACCTTGACAGCGTCATCTATCGGCACATTTTTGAACTATTTTTTTCCTTCACCAAACAAAATTCCATTGCCTCAGGATTGTTCAGCTAAAATATCAAATCATTCTGACCAGTAGTTTCAAAATTATCGATTTTTGAAATCGTAACTTTAATTATAATCACCCGGTATATGTAAAAAAAATATATATGTATGTATATATATATATGTAAAAAAATATATATGTATGTATATATATATATATGTAAAAAAAATATATATGTATGTATAATATATAAAGAACATTTTAGTACATTCTAGAAAATTCTAGTACATTCAAGAACATTCAAGTACATTTTTGAATATTCCAAACATTTTAGAGCACTTTGTTCGAAATATGAAAATGACCTAGGTTGACCAAGTTCAACCACCATATCTTCCACACCCCCCACAGCTACTGTCATGCAACCACCATAGTGCACGATGGGACACTCGAAACAACTACCACACGTAAACACCAGTGATCTGCGATCGGTAGTTTTGGCTGCAAAGTGAAATAAATGGACACACATGTCTATTTATATATATATATATATAGATAGATAGATAAATAGATAGATAAGATATAGATTAACTGTACGTTGCTTACGTGTCAGTTTTATCAGTAAATGTTCATCCGCTTTCTAATGCCACACTTCTGCATGCAATTAGTGGCGTATGTAAGCTGGTTATTGGATATAAAAATACATTTTGGGATTATAATAAAGTTATTTTCACGTGTGAGAAATCGTTGTAAATTAACCCTCTGAGCGTTTTGAAAAAGGGTAAAATTGTAATATTGTTTTCTCTGCATTTTGTTTTAAATGCTAAAAAAATATGATTCTTTCAGCATTATAAGTAAAACTTAATTACAAATATGAATGTAACCCTTGAGAGTATTAATTATTCTTCAATGTTTTGAAAATTCATTAAATCTGTAAAATTATATTATCTTAAACATTGCATATATTGCAGTGAAACCTGGAGCTCAGTGAACGGAATATTACGTTCTACACGCTTAGAGGGTTAAATTGAGAACACTTTGAATTTTCAAATGTATCTTTCACGTATCTTGTATAGTTTTCGAGATAAGAATACTAACAGTTTTTACAGCACAGATATAACAGTTATTAACAGTTATAACAGTTATTAACAGTATTAACAGTTATAACAGTTTTAACAGTTATAACAGCAGTTTGCCGCTGGTGTTTTTTCCAGGTGCCCCATCGTGTTGCGCATACCTATTGTACTATACTTACTAGTTAGACATCATTGTTATGTTTGTAACTAACTAGGTTCCACAAATATTCGAGGCTAAACGGTTTTAATTAATCACCCTATATAGTTGCGAAAGTTTCATGTTCATATATCTTAAATAACTTTAAATATACCTGCTATATCCATTTAATATAACATCTATATTCTAAAAAAGCATTTAATGAAACTAATGCGGGTCATTAATAAAAATTACTGTCACCATTTTTATGATATCCCGAATTTCTATTTTCGTTTTAGTTGGACTCTTACATTATCTAAGCAATATCCAATAGACACAATTATACAAAGAAAAATCCAGTCCTCGCTCTACAAGGATGGACGACCAATGAAATATTGTTTCGAAAGACCATTTATCTTTTCTCTTTTGAAAACTTTTAACGGCAATATTTTTGTATAATAGAAAAGATTGCTCGAAATAGGGGTAAAATATCGTTAAAGGCACCTTATTTGCTTTCAAATTCATCATTACTTGAATAGATTTATTGAAATACATGAAGCATACAACTGATTTATGTAGTTATATATATATACGAGTTAAAATAATTAAGTAAGTCACAAAAGATAATTAAATAATAACTTACAATGATATTACTTCAAAACTATTTTTCTTTCTTAACATATTCTCCACCAATATCTATGCACTTATATCACCGTTTTATCAGTGCCCCAACACCACCTGCAAAACATTCTTTGGGTTGCTGTCACAAACACATTAGGACTTCATGTTGAACGTTTTCATCATCCGTGAACATCAGCTTGCTTCCAAGATGTTTTTTTAGTGGACTAAACAGATGAAAATCGCTTGGAGCTAAGTCGAAGCTGTATGGTGAATGTTGAAGAATTTGCAACATAATGTTCACAGATGATGAAAAGGTTCAACTTGAAATCCTAATGTGACTGAGACAGCAACCCAAAGAATGCTATGCAGTTGGTGTTGGGGCACTGATAAAACGGTGATATAGTGCATAAATATTGATGAAGAATATGTTAAGAAATAAAAATAGTTTTGAAGTGAATATCATTGTAAGTTATTATTGAATGATATGAACCACCAAATGTAACGGCATGAAAGGAGGTGTATAATAAAGAACAATAATATTGAATAAACAAGAAAGAATTAAACTAATAGTTACATATTCCAACACACAGGCTAAATGGTTACTTTTTTTGTCATCAGTGGATGAAAAGGCGTAAACAAATATAAACTAACCCCACCCCCACCAAAGCAACTAACTACAGTAGGTTTCAAAAGACGTATCAATCTTACTTTCCAAAATAATTGAAGAAACATATATTATGTGTAAATACATAAAATTCTGCGACTTGTTGCAAAGTTGCAGAATTTTATGTATTTACATGTATCTTATGTATGTTTGAGCTTATTGCCGTATCGATTTCATCTGAAATACACGGAACATCTATCTGTATTATTAAAATGTATACTTTTGTGATTACTACCGCCACAATTATAACAGCGGACATCAGATATTACTGGTATTGCTTTAGGATTAAACTCAACTTCTGGTTTGGATGGTTTAACATTATTGTAATCTATTCTCAATTTCCTAAAAATCTTTACTATTTGTCTAAATATATGAATATTTTTAGAACCATACAAAATTACTTTGTTCAGGCAGATTTGCTGAATTACATGCGGAGCTAAATTCAGAAGTTAATAATTTTTAAATTTTCCCAATAGCTTTGTCATGATTCGTTTTGAATCAGTAATTTTACTTTTCTTTCCACGCTCTCCTCCTCATTCGTCTACAAAGAATTTGTTTCCCCCCATCACCGAATGCTTAAAATTTGTAATGTTTTTTATTTTTTTTATATTCTGCACATTTGTTACTTTATTATACAAATAAATAATATATTATTATACTACGATACCTGGATCATTTTCAAGAAACACATGATGTAGAGAACATTAAGGAAATCTCCTGAGACGAAGAAGCTGTACACAGGATCATCAAAGGAGCAGATTAAAATATAAGATTTGCCTAAGGGCTAAAAAATCAAATTTCTATGTAAACAATTCATACTTATTAGCGTAACAACTGACCGTGAAAGAACTCCTTTCGTATTTAAATATCCCTAACTAGGAATGCGTATATGCAACACTTTAGACAAAAACATGTCTTAAGTAGAAGTTCATTGTCCAAGACTAAGCACACGTAGATGATCATATGATGCGAGTAGATACGAGCATTACGTAACAATGTGCTCAGTAAAGATCGAACAACAGAAGTCAGGGTAATGTCAATAAGAAGGTAATAATGAAATAGTGTCTCTGAAACTCTGCCTTGCAAATACTAAATTCATTGAGGCCAATAATAGTGCGTCCCTCCATACTTCTTCATTAATAATTTTATGCATCCCAGTTGGAAAAGTGCAGACATTTCCTTGGCAAGGGGGATAGGCAATCAACATCGATGTGGTGCAACATCTAAATGTATCTCACTTCTCTTGCAGTTCCTAATAATGTATGCAATAAATCTGCCGTCATGAACCCGTCCAGTGCATTCTTCTTTATGGGTCGAACAGTGCGTAGACTTAACATCGGGTTCTCTTTTGTGGATTTTCGGACTCTTTCATATTTATTACTTTCTTAGCATGCCTAAAGGTCAGAGTTAAAGAGCGAGGTACGTTGACAGTTGGGGACAGTTGCAGACCTTAAGGGTGCGAAACCTTTAGCTCATTCTGGAGCAAGTTAGTCTGAGATACAAATCTTCCCATTCTTCTCGAATCATTTTGTAGTCAGGGACTAATAAAAAGCAAGATTCAACAACAGAAAAGGGTTGTGTCAACGTCCCTCAACTGCTCCCGCTTTGACCTCTGAACTTTAGACATGCTAAGAATGTCATAAAACATCAAAGCTGCGTATAAATCTAGACACTATTAGAGCCTTAAGAAATATTTGTAGACATCTCATCTACATTAGCTGAAAAACAAAATATGAATTTCTTCTTTCAATACTTTATAATACAATAGGAAGAGAATAAAAACTAGTAAAGATATACTCAATATTTATATAATTACAGAAAATTTGCATATGCTTGACCTTCATTTACATATCAAATATTAGTCTACACGAGTTTCCTTGTTTAAATATTGTTTATTAAATCTATAATTTCACTGAATTTACTTACGCAACACGTAATCGGTGCAGGCAGGTAAGGCTTGGTCTTCCTTCATCTTTCTTTAGCTTTTGATCCTTAGCTTTGCCAGCAGAAGGCATTACATTTTTATATTATATGCAAATATTAAACAGAATTATGCTTCAAACTGCTATTTAACATCAACGAAGATTACATCTTATCTTTTAATTAAGTATTCAATAAATTTAAATTCTAAGAATTGAAAAAAATAAATAAACAAATGATACTGCCAATGAAAGGCGTTAGCTTATATGAATTTTAATTAATCATTTTATTTTTAGTGGTGTTAAACATTTCACATATAAATTGAAAAATTTGAATATCAATGACAGAATATCGTGAATAAGAATGAGTTAAATAATAAATATAAATATGAATATGAAAGTACTAAAGTGAACCAAATTTAGTTAACCTTTTCACCGCCGTAAACTGATATATCCGTGCACTATGCAGTAGGTGTCACCGCAATAGAAGCATCCTTTAGATTAATATATTTCTACAAATATAACGCAGTTTCAAAATATTGAGTAATGATTAATACTCTCAAGACTTATTATCATATACGTAATTAAGTTTTTTATACCAAGTTTAAAAATTCACCTCGGTTTAGCATTTTAAGAAAATTACAGGGAAAACAACATTACAAATTTGCCCTTTTACTCGGCGGTCAGGTAGGGCAAAAAAGGCAAACATGGTTCTCAAATACAAAAGAGTCACTTTCTGACACAATTTTGAATTAATTTTAGTTCAAAAACGGATGAAATTGGCAGGTGCTCTTATTCAGAAACTACGTCATCGAAATGAGCTTCTATTTTTTGGTAAAGGCAGAAGATCTTTTCGAAAATACTGTCAAAGTCGGCTTTTTGAACTGAATTCCCGAGGCAATAGAGCGAGAAAGGGAAAATAGTGTCGTCACGTGACATGAAACACGTATAGCTAAATAATTAACTTATTTATCAAAAAATGGAAAACTCTTTTCGATCCCAAATCTCTTCAATAGTCAAGGGTGCCACTTTTATGCTTTTGAGTTTTAAAATGGGTCAGAGAATATGTCAGACAGTTTCGCGTTGGTCAGCAAGCCATTTGTGAACCACCTTAAAAATAACATTCGGTATTGGCTTAAAAACTACTCGACATATGAATTTAAAGTTCTAACAACTTAAGTTTGAATAGTAAATAAAATTAACTTAAAAATACTTTCTTTTTCGCACATTATTAAGAATTAGCTGTAACAATAACAAAATTTCAGTTTCATATTTAAACAGTTCAGGTAGAAAATTGGCCAAGAAATGAGCAGTGTCAAACTTTTTTCGAAACGAAAACAGACGAAAACAACGAAACAGACAGAAAAACAGACGAAAAAAAAAAGTGTTTTACAACAACATTAAAATCAAATGGAAATGAAAGTATATGCATATTAAAAGAATGTTGAGATACAGTGAAATAGAAAAGGGAAACCATATCTTTAATTTAATACAAATAAAAAAAAGAAAGGAAAATCATACATCATGCTCAGATTATGAAACACTTTCCAATAATATTAAATAAAAAAGAAAACTGCCCAGTTAAACTGAGGGCATTGAGCTCACAGGCTATTCACACTAATTGTATATTAAACACTTATTTCAAAGAATTTGACATAAGCCCCTCGAAAAATAAAGAAATCGACAATATATTAAGGGGGGATCATCCCCCCGTTACCCCACCCCCTTATAGTTAACAATTGAACCCCCAACCCTAATCAGGAAGCCCTTTATTACAATGAACATATATACTAAATTCGAAGCCAATCAGATAATTCTGCATGAAAAACCCATTTATCTAAATTAAGGGGGTTACCCCCTGTATCCCCCTTTATACATAACCAATGAACCCCAAGACTAACCAGGGAAGCTCCTTACCACAATGAGCCTATATACAAAATTTGAAGAAAATCGGATAATTCTCCATGAAAAACACATTCATCTAAATTAAGGAGGGAGGATAAGCCCCCCCCCCCCTTTACCGTCTTTATACTTAACCAAAGAACCCCCTAAACTAATCAGGAAAGTGCCTTATCACAATGAACCTATCTACAAAATTTTAAGAAAACCGCATAATTCTGCATGAAAATCGCAGTTATATAAATTAAGAGGGGGGGGGCAGCCCTCCGTTACCCCCTTTATACTTAAACAATGAATCCCCAAAACCAATCAGGAAAACGCTTTATCACCATTAACCTGTATACAAAATTTGAAGAAAATCAGATAATTCTGCATGAAAAACCCATTTATCTAAATTAGGGGGGGGGGGGGTATCCCCCCTTTCCCCCTTTATACTTAACCAATGAACCCCCAAAACTATTGACAGAAGCGCATTATCAAAATGAACCTATATACAAAATTTGAAGAAAATGGGATAATTCTGCATGAAAAACCTATTTATCTAAATTATGGGGGGTTAGCCCCCCATTTCCCTCCTTTATGCTTAACCAATGAACCTCCAAAACTAATCAGGGAAGCGCCTTATCACAAGGAACCTATAAACAAAATTTAAAGTAAAACGGTTAGTTCTATCAAGAGTTATCGCGTTACGTACATACATACATACATACGTACGTACGTACATACAGAACCGGCGGGCACATAAGCTCTCAGGCTTTGATAGCCTGTGAGCTAAAAAATTCATCTTCTTCATGCATTGAAATCTATTACAGTCTGCTCTGTAACCGAATACTTTTGTCTGTCTCCGTAAATGAAGAAAAATGCGTCGCTCTCCTTAATCTATAGAAAACATGTTGCAGTGCACCTCAGTGATCCTTTTTAGGTGCGTCCATAATTATATAAATACGTAACACCTATTGTCGTCGTCTGTTCGTCCGTCTGTCTGTCCGTCTGTCCTCATATAACAACGCAAAACTACTTAAACGAATGGTTTGAAATTTAAGATATATTATCTTTGCAGAATTTTGTCGAGGCATTTCACATTTTATGAAAATCGAATAAAAATTTTAGACGATATAGTAATAAAAATATTTATTAAGAAATTTGAATTTAAAAAAAATCGGTGCTTTCTTGTTATAGGAGCTTCCGAGGTTTAATCGTCAAGCGACCGAGATAATTATTTTATTAGAGAAATTAATCTGCAGACGATATAATTCATTTCACAGAATTAAAAATCATCAAGATGTGAATATTTATGTAACTATCTACAGTACGAACGCACCTCATTTATCACGTTTGACGTACAATTTCCAACTTCTTAAATTTCATTATGTTTGAAGTATTATAGCGTCATTAAAATGCACTGGAAACGATTTTCTCCATAGATTATAATGAAAGAGAATTCGTTTGTGCGTACCTGTAAACGAACTATAAATGTTAATTTATCTATACCACGATAAAGCATATTCTATCATCGAAATGAAATGATAAAGAAGTATTAGAAAACTCCCCTTCTTAATAACTTAAATATTTTTACTAATTAGGTCATATATATATATAAAATTGCGCTGAAGCCATAAAACTTCTAACATTTACACAACATTTTTAACACTTTCCAACCTAGTTGAAAAGTGTTTATGACTTCAGTTGGTCTGCCGTCTGCCGTCTGTCCGTGCTCTAACTCCCGTAAATATGCTCGGATTGCCCTGCAATTTTTATATGTTATTGACATTATCTAAAGCATGTTCCCTATTTCAACTGAAGTGTGTAACACTTATAGTTTCTTTACAGGGACACTCAAAAGAATTCCGTTACATTACGGTCTATGGGGAAAAATCACTTGTGGTTTATTTTAATGATGTTACGCAATTTCAAATACATTGTAATTCATATATATCATTAAGGTGAATTAAAAGAAGCTTAATATAGAACATGCTGTGCATAGCACTTATAGTTACTTTACAGAGACAGTCAAAAAGAAATCCGTTACAATACGTCTATGGAGAAATATCGTTTGCGGTTTAAATAAATGATGTTTCACTATTTTAAACGCATTGAAATTTATATATATCACTAAGGTGTGTTACAAGAGACTTACTACAGAATATTGTGTGTATAGCAGCCATCGTTCATTTACAAGGACACACAAAAGAATTTACTACTGTCTGTTAACAATAATTCCTGGAAGTGCGTTTTAAGTTGCTGAACACGATTTTAAATTTAACTCACTTTTTGTCTATTACTTGGTGTGTATAAATTCTGTAGATCCTATACAGGGCAGCACAAAAGTTCGCGAACATATTTCCGTTTATTGACAGAAACTCCAGAACGAGAATTTTAAACTGTGCTACGCGTTTCCTAACTAAACTAAAATTTAGCATCCTATGTAGTATATATACAAATCTATAGATAATATACAGGGCTGAATAAAAGTATTCGGATATTTTTCCGAATATTGTACATGTTGAAAATATATGCTGGAAATTCCTGAAATTACGTTTTTAAATATGTTATGCGTTTTCCAAATTGTTTACTTAGATGTTATCTTTCAGCTTATTAAGCGGTAATGATTTGTAAAATTACTTTGGAAGCGTTGGAAAGTGTTACATAATCTATGCTTTGCGCATGACTTTTCGTTCTTGTTTGTATCTTCGACAGATTTCATCTAGCCTATGAGTATCGTCTGCGTATTTTGGGGGCAAAACCAATATACAAGAACTAAAATAGTTTTTAGTTTAAATAAATTAAACTTGTATGCCATTATACAAATTATAGACATTCATTTCTTCTCGTATGTGAAATTTCTTCTCAAAAGAAATACCACTTTAGAAATCCGCATCATCTATCGAATTCATTTACCAAATGCTTCGATCTTTCAATTCGTAAAGATTTATCATTTTAGATAAGTGGTACCACGCTATTTCTTTGTAAAATGCTGCATAAAGGAAATAGTAGATTTGCCGAAAAGGTGAAATTTAAGAAATTCCAAAGTAAATGTCTGATATTTGTCGTTTAAATTATGTGTTTAAACAATGTCCTTTTCTGAAATACAAAAATAATTTAAGGAAATTGTAGACTTATTACGAAAGATTATTATAATTAAACATAATATATTCTGTGCAGGCTAAAGTTTTTATATATTACAGATAAATAGAGAATGATATTATTTTATCTTAATCTTATAAAATTTATTATATTTTGTACAATTATCTAAATATATGCACCAAATAATTTAAGAATAAAAATATTTTTAACGTTGTTGATTATTTCTTATTCTCCATTCCATATTATTTTAATATTACACTTAATATTTCACTGTATATGTCACTAATTTAATTACTTAATTCGTGAAATTTAACTTAATAATTGACTAACTTATGATGAACCTTTTTTCTATAAACATTATTGTAATATAAGAATTGAAAATGGAATTCCTCGAATATTAAACGTAGAAAATATAATTAGATTAAGTGTACAATTACAATTGATCAAGTAGAAGGATACGTTCATAAAATTTTACTTTGGAAATATATTTTAAAATTTATTTAAAATTTATTGTGAAATATAAAATAGAAAGAGTAAGTTGATTACAGAGGATATTCTTTAATTAGAACGTAATTTAACGAAAATATTTTCTTTTTGTACAAAAGGTTTTATGCATAAAGAATTTTATTTAAAAAAAATATGCTTGAAATGATTAATCATTTGAAAATATCTGTTATGTCATATCTTTCAATGCGTCTTTATTTCTTTGGGTTTAATTTATCTTAGTAAACATTAATTAATATTCACCAAGTACGTTATAAACATACATAATTAATTCTTTGTTAGAAACAGTCAAAGTATCTTTACTTCAGCATTATAAATTCAAATAATTTTCTAATTAATAATTTCTTATAAATTAATTGCTTTTATTTCAATATTAATTAAGATAGAATATTTCAAAATTCTTTTTTTTTTCTTTAAGAAATACGTTATCCAATGTGAAATACCAAACTTCAGTTAACGTTTTTAAAACTCAATCAAATTTTCAATCTTATTCATACGCAGAAAAATATACACTAGGACTTCCCTCAAAGGGATTAGTCTGAGTGATATTGCTGAGAACATAGGGTTAACAATTACAATATAAACAAAAAGAGCAAATTAAATGATAGAATTACAAAATATCATATATAAATTCGTATACACTGTTAAAAAAATAAAAAAAGAAGTGCCGTTCATCAGATGTGTTGTTATAATTTTTTTTAACATGTGGCAAAGAATCTCATTTTCTTAAGAGCGTATTGCGCAAAACGTGAGAAAAAAAAAAAGCCGGCTCTTTTAAAACGCCAAGCTTTTTAATGTTACGTAATTGGATTTGCAGCCAATAGATTATTCTATCAAGCGTGGCTTAACGCAAATTTAATTTCATTGTTGCACCGTTTTTTTTGTGTGTGAATTTAAATTTTTTTTTCCTTGATTATATATCTATTATTTGTATAACTGTTTATAGAAACTCTTACACTTCAAACCATATTGATAGCATGCTTTACTACAAACCAAATTGCAAAACTATAGTCTAAATTACTATCAAAGTATACAAAAAATCTTTCGATGACTTCTGTAAAATAACTTTTACATTAAATCTCCATATCGGCAAAATTGAAAAATTATATATATTTCAAAGTTAAGCTTAACAGATACTTCTTGATTATTCTCTAGGAGGCTCTGCCCACTGCACCTTTACTGCGTAAATCCGCAGACTTTACTTTTGCCTGTCTGTCTGTCTCCCCACAATCTGTCTGTTTCCCTATCCGTTCTTCTGCCCGTCTCTCTAACCGATTGTCTATCTCTCTACACGTCTCGCTACCTGTCTCTATTTCTCTACCGGTTTCGCTACCCGCCAATCTATTTCTCTAACTGTCTGTCTATCCGTCTAACTACTTGTATATCTAGCCGTGTCTCTATCCACTTCGCTACCCATTTGTCTATCTGTCTCACAACTTGTCTATCTGTCTCTCTACCCGTCTGGCTATACGCCTCTCTACCCATCTTCTTACCCATCCCCATACCCATCTACTGTCTCTCTAATCGTCTGTATACCCGTCTCACTATCCGTCTGTTTTTGTACCCGACTCGCTACCAATCTCATTACCCGTCAGTCAACTCGTCTCTGTACTCATCTCTCTACTCGTCTCTTTATTTACCACGCTACGCGTCTCGCAACCTTTCTCGCTACATTCCTGTCTACCAGTGTCGCTACCCGTCTCATGACCCATCTCACTACCCCTCTGTCAACCCTCTTTTTACCTTTCTCTCTAGCCGTCTGTCCATTTGTTTCGCTACCCGTCAGCCTACCTATGTCGCTACTCGTCTCTCTACCCGTCTGTCTACCCGTTTGTTTACTCGTCTTTCTACCTCTCGCCACCTTTTCCCAATATTTAAACAATTCATTTAATATACAAAAGCCATTTATCAGTTATTAAATGCAAACAGAAGTAATTTATCTAATAAGTGTAATCAGATGCAATTTTTTATTTAAATACATACATAAACCTGAATAATAATTCAGTTTGGTGTTCATAGTTGCTTATATCATTTGACAGTAAATCTCAACTTCTTAAACCTGAATTGTCTCAAGCTTTTTTTAAAAACCACAAGGTCTGTATAACTCCAAAGTACCCTGAGGGCTATATTAGCTACATGTTATTAAGTTAAGTGAAAGTTTCGTTATCGCGTTTGCAGCCAATTGCTTATGTCAGAAAGCATGGCTTAACGCCATTTTAAATTAATTACTGTAACTTTCTTTTCTTTTCTTTTTTTGGGGGGGGAGTAGGGGGGAAGGGTTTTAGATATATACATTTAAATTAAAACTTTTGCCTCCATGCCATTAGTGTTGTTTGTATTATTAACTAATACCTTGTAGGGCGAGCATTTGAAACAAATGTAAAAGACTTCTTCTACAGTTTTTTTTAGGAGAAACTTTCGTAATTGGGCCCAAAGCCAATCGGAGCATTTAATATCATTATGGTAACAAAATGTTTCAAGAGAGCGGTAAAACATGTTTTTTCAAATATTTACAAGCATATGTTTATTAAAGCATGTTTTTGCACCATCTTAAAAATTTAAGCACGATGCTAAAATAAAATTTTATCGCCATATTCGATATTTTAATAAGTAATGAAAATACATAAACAAACTTATTTAACAAACCTAAGAGGCATTTGTGGGATAAATAATTGTTATAGTCAGGGGGGTAAATTGTAAACAATTAATAAACGGCTAGTAAATAATAAATAGCATTTAAAATCTAAAAATGGAGAAGTGGTCCGTATAAAAATGCAAAACATAACATTATACGCTTGATATATGTAAATCTTTTTTTATTTTTTAATATTTCCGAAGGCACTGATAAAAAGGTAAAAATATCTTTTTCAAATGCCAAATAGAATATATACAAAATAAAATGCCAAATATATAAAATAGAAAAATATCTGCAAAAAAATATATTTACATAATACTACAGCTGCAAAAAAATAAGATTTAGAAAAAGTAAGCTAAATCCTGCAGATCCCAACAATCACATCGAAAAACTTATCAACAAAAAAGAACTCGCCAAATCTTATGGCACAGGAGATGGATTTTTCCCTCTGAATGCAGAATATTAGTTTTTTTGGTACTTTTCGGTTAGCCGGGCGCCAGTGATATATATACATGTATATATATACACACACACACATATACACATATCTACGTATACATATATATACATGCCCATACATATATATATATGTATGTACATATATACATATATATGTATATACATATGTATTTATATATGTACATATATCACTGGCGCCCGGCTAACCGAAAAGTACCGTTTTTTTTCTTGTACGATGGGTGATTATAATATAATTGTTTCATTTCACATACTACATACCGTTTGATATATTGGTACTTTTATGTTATCCTGGCGCAGTTGATAAATCGCCAAATATTGTTCCTATAACATTTTCATATTGAATTCATTTCATTTAAATATAAACATTTCACTCATTTAATTTAAAATACATGCCTTTCATTAATCCCATTTAAAATGCTAAAAAGAGAGAAAAAAAAGAAATAATGCCATAAATCGAAACCTTTTATTTAAACACCAAAGATTTTTTTTTTTTTTAATTTACACACGCGAAATAAAAAAAGCTGCTATTGCTGAGTTTTGCGCCAAATCTCTAATACCAAGTCTACCAAGTTATTGCGGAGTTTTTCTTTCAAACACAAAAAAATCCAGATTAATTTTCGATTTCTACTAAATTGAAATATATTTTATTGTGCTGAATATTAGTGCGTGCATATATTTTTGCTCCATGTACTCCATGAACTTTTCAATTCCGATTGTCTACGAAAATCTCCCGCCGGTGAAAATGACGTACGCACAAAATTTTCGTGACGTATGTACTTTAATTGTGCTTTTTTATCTATTTTTTTAATATAATTTCCAAACGGTTTGACATTTATTCTTGGTAATAAATAGACGTCGTTGTCACCTTTATAGGTACCTGCTGTAAAAATTTGAACGAAATCCGTTAAATATTTTTTGAGTTATGCTTGACGAAAGGTTTTAATATCCATCGTAGCTATATATGGGGCAAAGTAATACTGCGCTGTGTATGAGTCTTCGTTGCACTCAGACAATTACTTAACTGCTTTGAAAACGGTGATAATTTATACTTGTTTAAAGTGATGTATAAATTGAATGGTTTCTAATAAAAATACAATATGTTCAAAAATAACTAAAATCAACTCTGAGAGTGATATTGTTTTTTAGAGCGGTAGTAACATTTAATAAATCTGTATAATCTGTATAAATACTCATATTTTCATTTAAAAGCGAGAATTTTGTTATTATTTTATAGCCTTTTTTATGCACTATTTAACGCATACCTTTGCATAACTATATATCAATGTACTTCAAATATGTTTAGCTCAAATTTATTGCTTAATGTAAAGACATTACAGTTTATTTTAGCTCATACCATTGGAACGTTGAATATTTTGAAAAATAATTATCTTCATCGTTAAAAACGATACACTAAAAAATTAATACTTTCTGGCAATACTTTTTTATGTTTATGATGCAATGCGTTTCAAGAAATGCATATCAGTAGATTTTGATCGTAAGCATTCATGAACTTTTGAAAAAGCCACCAAAGATTAGGAAATTTTACGGTTCCTTATATATTTTTATGAAAAAAGTGCAAAATCCAGTCAACTACATTCAAATCAATGAGTGAAGCAGTTCTTTAACCTTATTTTAAGAATGTGGTTAATTTTACTTGGTACTATTTCCTATTTAGAGATCCAAACGTCTGTGTAATTATTTAAATAATTCATTCAATATATGCACGAAATGGCTTTCATTTTGCACTGAAGATCATAAAACTACAATATATCATGCATGTGAACTCTACATTTTATAAAACACAGATCCCTTCCAGTTATTTAGCAACACAATTCATCATTTTAACTATTAGCTTCTTCTCGAAAAAACAAAAACAAGAAAAGCAAAAAACAACTCGAGATGTGGTGAGGAATTCGGAACAATTTGACACTGTGCAATGGAGCTGTAATTTAATAAAATACTAGGGTTATCCATAGCTGAAATTTCAACCATAGGACTTGGTTTGTTACGGCATCAAACAAAGTATTGTCTATAGAACGTGAATTTATCTCAATATCATTTTAACGAAAACATCCACTTTAGTTTTGCATGCCGCATATATTTTTAATGATGGTCGAGTTCAATTGTTTTGGAAAAAATTAATGCACGTTGCAAAAATAAGAATAATAAAAATAAATGACTTCCATATTATATAAAATACTGCTTCTATTTTGCTCAACACAATACTCACACATTTCCTGTTTTCCTGTTAGTTTAAGTCGCATTTTTTATGGCGTATTTGAGAAATTTTATAACGTTATAAAACCTTTTCTAAATTTCGATTTATATGAATTTATTAGGAATACAAACCTTAAAATTTACATGGTTGTTACTTTTAAAACTTAAAAGCTCATACAGAAAAATGAAAAAACATTTGAAAGGTTGCAGAAGAAAAAAGCGTCCTAAATTGCGATTTCTGTGATACTGTTGAAGATAATAATTTACTTTCATATTTTTTTAATGTTAGACAGGTTCAATTTTTTAAAACAATTCTATTACACGTTGTAGTAACAATAATAAGAATACGAATAATAGTAATATAAACAATAATGAATTCCAGATTACATAAAAGAATATTTTCCTTTAACACGCGTTTCCTGTTTTCCTGTTATTTCATGTCTTTTAATGTTTTTGAGAAATATTCTTGAGTATTAAAATATGATATAAAACTTTAAAAAAATATTTATTGATATTTTTTGGAAAATGTTTATTTCATATTTGATAAACTACAATAAAAATTCCAGAAATTTCATAAATAACTTTGATTATGAATGTATAAAGACCAATAATTCCGATTGTATTGCTTTGATTAAACTTGCATGTCGTTCTCCATCTTTTACCAATCACTTTCCCTATTTTTTCGTTGACAGCATATGTTATCATTACTGAGATAACATTCAATTTATATAAATATAGGAATTGAAAGGTAACGTAATTATTAATATTTAATTGAGTTCATACAATTCTTGCTTTTACATCCCAGTAAAAGCAAGAATTGTATGAACTCAATTAAATATTAATAATTACGAGCCGCGATAAAGACGAGCACGAAGATGAGTTCACCCAATTCAAGAATGCAAGCTCGCAAGTATGAACGAGAGTCCGAAAGATTTGAGCCATAGCAGTTGGTTGATTTTTGATACAGTGCTCAGAGAAGCCTTGTCAAGTATGTATTTATTGAAATGCGGAAGGTGTTATCGTTCATTAACAATAATCTAATTCTGTGTTTAATCTCCAGTTGTATATGTTGTGGTATTGTTAAATCTTGTTGTTCATATTTATATTCGAAGAGTATTCTGTTGTGTTGAAGCTACACATTAATCATCATAATCCTACATACATATTTTCAGTGTTTTCTAAAATTTATCGTATCATTTAACATAAGTTTTCTAAATAAATTAGTTTCTATACTCGCATTAGAACTTTTCCTATCTTTAGGATCAGAAACGCAATAATTATGTAATTTCTTGAAACACACACAAGTTCAAGATTTAAAAACGGACAAAATTTTTAAATGTACCAAAAATTAATATAGTTTCTCAGAATCAGAGAAAACTTTATTTAGGAATTTCCAGTTATGAGGTTTAAATTAAACGTAATATATATTGTCCATGTTTTTTTACATTTATTTAATGTAATTTCTTTGATGCAACCTTATTTATATTCGAAGAATCTTCTGTTGTGTTGAAACTAAACATTAATCATCATAATCCTACATACATATTTTCAGTGTTTTCTAAAATGTATCCGGCTACTTATTTTCGATAAAAATTCTGAAATTAAACCAAAAAAAAAAAAAAAAAAAGAATTAATTATGCATGAACATAAGTATTTTAAATAATGGTAATTCGAGTTGTTGAAAACCTCAAATTATATAAAGATATGAAAATATAATAAAATGTGAGAAAGAAAAGTTATAGCATTATGTTATGAGCTAAAATTTATTACTCTTGGGATTTAGAAAATAATAGAAATAGTATCAGACGCCTCTTCCGTCAAAATTCCAGATGTAATATTAGTAATTCTTTAAAAATAATCTACATAAAGGTAATGTGCATAAATATTCAACATATACATAATCCTCATAAAGACAGAAAACTGCATAAATGCAATGAAGACATGTTTATCTTTACTTATTATTTTAATGATTTGTAATGCTAAATAGAACTTTTAAAGTAACAAAATTTTACAAAGCAGTGTAAAAACAAGTTTTATGAAAAAATAATGATTATCATATATTAGAAAAATACATTATGAGATCTTTTTCTCAAACACTAAGTTAAAAAAAAAAAAAGGAAAATATCCTTTTACATCTCATTCACGAAAATGAAGATTAAAGATACAATCAGTAGTATGAACAAAAACGCAAATAATTTTTTCATGTAGCTTATAATATAAAATTAAATCGCAGCCTACTTTCAAATTTCTTGTATAATTATTCACTGTTATGGATATTAAGAGTTATTTTAATCATTACATCTGGGGGGGGGGGGTTAATATAATTATGCCCGAAGAACTAAAATTGATGATACTCGAATAGTTCTTATGTGTTCTTCAAGTAAGGTTAAATATACATCTAAAATTTAAAATTCCATGAAAGAAATTGTAATTACTGACTTTTAAAAACAGCTTGTTGCATTGTTCATTAAAGTAATTCACGTAAAATTTATTGCTAATATATATTGTAAAATATCACATTAATTTATTAGTTTCGTATATCAATCTATGTTCCTAAACTTAAAAAAAACGGACTTTAGTTGAAAAAATAAATAAATAGCAGTTTATACTTAAAAATTGTCTAGTGTTTCTCCTTGGATTTTTATAACGTATTTCCCTTCTTGCGCAAGGAATTGTTTTACGATTTTATTCTTGTTAATTAAATTAAATCACAAATTCAGTTTACTTTCTGAGGTGGCATCGATAACTTTCTTTCTTTTCTTGATTTATTTCGTTTCAAAACATCAAATTTTGTTCTTAATCTCTGTCTTCAGAAATCTTTCTCTGATTCATTTGCAAATTCAGAATTCCGTAAAAAAACTTCGCCATTCAAGAAGGTGAAAGATGAAGTCCAAGAACACAATTTGGAAAAAGCATAACAGATTTGAAATCCCAATTTCCTCCATTACCATCTGTACTCAAAAAAATATCTGAATATTTTGTGTGGTTCATTTAAGGTAAAGCTAGGAGAGTCTGCGCACAATTCAACATAATAATAAACAAAATTTATAAATATTATTTTTTTTTCTAAACTATCCATGGATAATTTTGACTTCATTTGAATTTTAATCCATTTCCATTACTATTTTGTTGTTATGTTGTAATTTAATAGAACAGTTGTAATAAAACCAAAAAAAACTGTTATCGAAATCTGTCCTTATAGGGTTGGTGTGATTGCGTAGATGGGTATGAGATATTGCTATTAATAATAACTACAATTAAATTGTTAACAATAATAATTACATTTAAATGAAATTTTGTAACTTTTTTGTGAATAAATATTATTATAGTGAATATTTCAGCCTAATGATTAAAGAATCTGAAAAAGGAAAGAATTTTAAGAACAAATACAGAATTTTAATTAAAGAAAAAAAAATAAAGAATAAAAAAAACGAGTCCAAATAAGATTATAAAATAATATTAAATTACTTAATAACATGTTTAACTTAAAATTAGTCCATTTTCATTTCCACAGTTTCAAAGTTTTCTTGTTTGCAGACCGAAGTTGTTGTCGACCAAAATCGATGCACTTATTGGTTGTAAATGGTGAAGCCAAAAGTAATACATTGAATCCAGTCACCGCACCGGTCAAAGTTGTTTCCTGGTACAGTTCCACACATTCAGTGCACTAATCCTCATTGCCCAGTAATTTTTAGCAAATTAATTTATTGCCAAATTTAGTATCGATAAGTATGTGTTTTTCAAAAATTATTTCAAAATTTATTCATTCATATGTTTTACATGTAATTTGCAATTTATGCAAATTCACCAATAAGCTACGTAATCTCCCCTAGCATGGAAACTAATGGGACAATGCGCCATCTCTCCTAAGTAGCAGATGCGCAAACTCTCCAATTTCGGTAGGAGAGATTGTGAGGCCTTTTATTTAAACATGGCCGCTTCTAAAAGGAACACGTGGTGTTCGCACCGTTAGTCTAGGTTAGTAGTCTATGAGAAATCGTTTAAGTTTAAAATATTTTGTAACACTGACATTATATAGAAATTATGACTAATAGCTATGAAAATTCAAGCACTTACTTTAGGAAAATAAAACAAAAAAACAATGCTTTATCCTAGACGCTCGAAGCAATCAACGCACACATTCAAGTAGACATATCACTACTGCTGTTGTACAACTACCTGGAGTTGCTGCGCTCGGACTCTACTCCTTCCCTCTGACCCTCTTTGTGCGCCATCTCTCCGACTGCGCTATCTCTCCTGGCTTTACCTTACAGATTAATATATATATACTACATAGCATTAAAAACATTTGTTCAGTTAGAAAACGCATAAGACAGTTGAAAATCAACAATTTCCTTCTGTAGTCGAAAAAACATTAGAATATTTTGTAAAGCCCTGTTTATGATGTATAGATACTACATAGTATTCATAAATTTAGTTCAGTTAGGAAACGCATAACATAGTTGAGAATCAACAATTTCCTTCTGTAGTGGGAAAAATATTTGAATATTTTGTAAAGACCTGTTTATAATTCATAAACTAAAACCAATAACAACGTTATAATGCGCAAATATTAATAAAGAAATATTTCATATTTGTGCGTTTTAACGTTGTTATTGGTTTTAGTTTATGAATTAAAATTCGCACAAAGTATTTGATCTATCCCTGTTTATGATATATAGGAATACTACATAGTATTCATAAATTTAAATCAGTTTAGGAAATGCATAACACAGATGAAAATCAACAGTTTTCGTCAATAAGCGGAAATGTTCTTGAATTGTTTTCTGCAGCCCTGTATATGATCCATAGAATTTATACACACCAAGTAATATGAAAAGAAATTAGTTACATTTAAAAACGCATACCACAACTCAAATAGCACTTCCAGCAATTGTTGCTGATAGATAATACTGGAAAGGAATTATTTGTGCGTCTCTATAACTGAATGCCAAGCATCTAGTAGTAATGTAAGGAAAGTACATTATCGGGACTTTCCCATAAGTCGCCTCAGTTGAAAGATTTAGGATGGCAAATTTATGACCAGAGACTCGCTGGCGACAATTTTAAGCCATAAAAGTCAAATAAGAAGAACTTTGATTTAAGTTGGTCTGGGAGATAATATCAAAGAACACACACATCGTTCCGAGAAAAAAAACAACACGCTACAGCAACAGCTGATGCATAGCCATTGGTTGGGGTTGGTAAGGAGGAGGTGAAACTGACCCTCTGTTATGCAAATTTCAGTTAAAACGGGAGATCAACTACCCAATGAAAGAAAAGAAGGATGGGCTTAAAGCACTGTCATGCAAATTTTGGGCAGAACAAAGTACGGCCCACCGTGGTCATGAAAAAGCAGTTGTGAAAAAGAATGAAAACAGAACACACATCGATATCAGAAGCGAAAGTGAGAGGTGAAATAAAATGACGCGATGAATTTTGTGCGGTCCGAAAGAGGAAAATATATGTAAGTGGCAATTCTGATGGTAAGAAAGCAGCGAACCCGAACAACATATATGGAGAGTGGTGAAGTTGCGCTAAGTTTTGTGAAATGAACATTTTCAATAAGTGCAGCGCTATTTAGTTAGCGGAAAGTGTGCTCTGATACAAAGAGAAACCTTCGTCAATCAATGTGTATAGGTAAATATGACTCTGACCTAAGTAATTCCCTAGTTGATTTGATTTTATCAAAATATTATAAGAGAAGCTGGTAGTGTGACCTTAGTCACAAATGGAAGTCAGTATTTTAATTGTAAACAAATAATGTTGTCAAAGATCAATTTAAATATAAATACAAACAAATATAAGTATCCTTTGCAAGGATCAAAGTGTTAATGCCAATATTATAGGAGAAATTTTGTTAGGAAATTAAATCAGATGTGTTCTGATAAATCTTTTTATTTTCTTGAAATAACTGTAAATATTGTAAATAAATAATAGTGTTAATTATTTGGAGTCTTCTCATTTAAATTATCTAGTATGTGTTTGTTTATTTAGATTCCCACTTTAAAAGTCAGCTAAGGGCAAGAATGATCATTCTCAAAAAGGGTAATGGGCTACTACGAAATTACACAACGCGATGGGGGAACATATCCAAAATTTAATTTCTAAGGTTTCCATTTATTATTATTATCTTGGTAAATTAATTTATTCTATTAGCCAACCCCAGAGAAACCTTTATGTATTTAATTCTAAGCTTTAATTTTGATCAACTTGTCCCAGCAAAAGGGTTATGTTGGAATGGGCAGCAATTAGAAGGGAAATTAAAGAATAAAAAAATCTTAAATAAATAATATAACTGAGCCATGCATATTTCTCTTCAACATCTGCTATTCCTATATAATTCACTGGTGCCGTCCAGTTCTTAATTATTGTTAATTGAGTTTTCAATTTTAATGATTAAAAATTGCAACTGGGTTATTGTCAAACATTAAGTTAAATACCTTTAATGTATTCTAAAATACAGGCTCATGTTAAAAGTAATCAATTTCAAATTTTATATTCAAATTGTGGAAATTTACAATCTATATAGTATATTGCAAAATAATAATTATGAAACTGTTAATTAGAATAATTTCAACTCTTTTCTTTTAATGATAAGTTATTGGAAGATTAAATGGAGATTTTTTATTTTGATGGTTTGTTTGACTTCCTCTAAAAGGCTCCACTACCAGCAAGTCGGTGATTTCGTAAATATCAGTATTCAACTTAGTAAAATCAGTATATTCGTAATTGTATGTATATTTTATGTTACTCTTATATGAACTTTGCATTTGATCTTTAACAGTATACTGAAACATTGTGCTAAGAAAGTAAATCATAAAAAAAAAAAAAAAAATCAAATGATAGCGTAAAATGATATGAATAATAAAAAAAATAAAAAGATAAGGATTTATGTAGCAGATAAAATAGTGTATTAGTAGATTGTTAATGCATATATATTTTGATACTGTATACTTTATTGTATAATGCATTTATATTTTGATATCTTTGAAATTTTGCAAATGTTTACACTTGGCTTAATAATATTTTTAGGGGTAAGAATTTCCATGCATTTTTAAAGTTAGATTTAGAATTCAGTATCTAAATAAATTTTAATTATCAAAAAGCTGAATGCCAAAAAAGAATCGTAGAAATCATAGAAATAGCTTGAACTCGAGTTTTTCTGGCGTATTAACGCGAGGGCATATAAAAAAGTTAAATAAAGAAAAGCAAATTGATTCGAGTAACACGATGGCAGATCCATCAGTGGACACAATAATTTCTCTAATCCCGAATTTCGATGGGAAAAAGTTAAGTGATTGCGAGTATTTTCTCAGACAATTTGAGGACTTAACTAAACAAATATTAAAAGACGATGCGAAGCTTACAATTTTGAAAGCAAAATTGTCGGGTACTGCGAGAGAGAAACTCTCACAAAATAAATCGCTTATAGAAGAGAAAAACTACAACGAATTCAAAAAGAAATTGTTAGATTTATTTAAAATCAAGAAATCATTTACGCAGGTACAGACTGAATTTTTCAATCTGAAACAGAAACCGGGACAAGACTTAACAAGTTTTATTAGCGAATTCAAAAACGCAGCGCCTCTTTATATAGAGAAAAGCCATACAGAAGTTGATCCGAACGGAAACGGGAAATTTTTGGACTTAGTAAGATTGACACGATTTTTGGATGCGATTAGACCGGATTTAAGTATGGATTTAAGGAAAACCTTTCCCGATAATTTTGAGGATGCTTGCAAAACAGCAATTAAATTAGAAGAGGCGTACAATAATATAGGGGCAGAACAGGTAAATACTATAACAGCTAACAATGAATCGCAACTTTTTGAGAAGTTATTGAAATTAAATGTAGAAACGGCGGAGCAGATTAATAATTTATCAAAAGAAATAAATAACATAAAATTGGGAACAATCGAAAAAAGAGAGGAAGTCGAAAAATTTTGTAATATCTGCAAGAAGGGGTCACACAATGAGGATAGTTGTTGGTATAATAAAGCTAATAAAAACAACAACCAGAATTATAGGCATAGATTTGTAAACAATAGGGGTAATTACAGAGCAAATTACAAGAATTATAACCAGTATGAAAGACACGATTCTCACAATGCATTTCCGGAGGGTAATATTTACTATAATCATGTACCAAATGCTCAACCTTTTCCACCCCCACCACAACAACATTACAACACGCCGTATACTTATTATCAACCTGACTTTAATAATTATGATGCACAGGGGTATTACACTCAACAGAGAGGAAATTATAGAGGTGCACAGAGGAATAACTATCGCAATAAATATACGGACTCTAGGGAAAACAGAGAAAATCATACGAACAGTAACAAGGATAGTAATCAAAGGGGTAAATTTCAGAGGGGCAATTATAAAAGATACAAGCAGAACAAAGATAAGGATGCGGAAAACTAAATACGAGACTTGTAAATACAGATAAAGAAGACCCGAGCAAGTCTCACGATAGCGGGCATACTTTAAGGGATAAAACTATTGCAAGTGTACAGAACGATACAAATGAACTTCCTCTAATTAAATTTAAAATTAAAGATATTGTAATTAACAGCCTTTGTGACTCAGGCGCACAAGTGAGCTTGATCTCACCGCTTTTGTTTGAAAATTTAAAACAAGCAAATATAAAATTTAAATATTTGGGAAATCAAATTAAGATTCAAACACTTACAAATTCACTGATTACATTCAAACAGTGCATTAGAATGTCATTTAAATTACAGGACACTTTTGTAAAAGGAACTTTTTATGTTACAAATAAAGATTTTGGCCGCAAATATCAATTATTACTAGGGTACGATTTCTTAAAAGAAAATCAAATGGTTCTAGATTTTGAAGAGAAGTATCTTAAATTCAAAGGAAGAAAAATGGCATTAAACATCAAAGATTCGGAGGACACTGGGGAAGTAAATACATTAATTACAGAACAAAACACAAGGACTAAAAAATACAGAAAACCTACAAAGGGGAAAATGTTTGCAAAAACGGTAGGCCATAATATTATAAACCCAGGGGAGAAAAAATTTGTAAAATTAGAATGCCCCATAAAATTAAAGGAAAATCAAACATTTATCCTAGAACCAATACAGCACAAAAATAAAATTTTCTATGAAAGATCTATCCATGACACCCCAAATAACAGAAAAATAAATATTTTAATTAAAAATATTACTAATAACAAGATACATTTAGAAACAGGTATGAACATCGGGCAAATTTTCACTAATTTGGAATACAAACAAGATAAATCTATAGACAATATTGAGCAAGGGAGAATTTTTGAGGTCAATGCATTAAATTTGGAAGATGTACATAAATTAAGAGAGGCAGAGATAAATGAGGAAGATTTTGATCTTAATCATTTACCATCGGATGTACAGGATTCGTTCAAACAAATTCTTTTAAAACATGTACACGCTTTTTCGAAATCCTATCAAACTTTAGGTCAATGCTCACTGGTGACACCAAAGTTTACACTTAACCACGACTATCCTATTCAAACAAAACCCTATAAAGTGCCACAAGCAGTGAAGCAATATGCAAAGACAGAGATAAGAAAATTATTAGAAGCGAAAATCATCGAGGAATCGGACTCTAATTACGCATTTCCTGTCATTTTTGTAAGAAAAAAAGCTGATAGCAAAAACAATCCTAAATTTCGAATGGCGGTAGATTACCGGCTGCTAAATCAGATTTTAGAGCCATATTCCTATCCGATTCCAGATATTAAAGAAATTTTACAGAATATTAGTGGGAAGAAGTACTATATAGTATTGGACTTACACAGTGCTTTCTTCCAAATTAATTTACGACCTGAAGATAGCCAAAAACTATCGTTTATCACAGAAAATGGTAAATTTCGACCTCTGAGACTTGCGTTCGGAACTCGAAATTCGAGCGCCTATTTCGCTGAACTGATAAATAAGGTATTGGGTCATTTTAACAAGCATCAGGTAGCCTACTTTATTGATGATGTTTTAATAGGGGCTGACACTATATCAGAATTATTAAGAATTTTGGAAGAAGTGTTACAGGCGCTAATCCAACATAATCTAACAATTGAGCCATCCAAGATGCAAATATGTAAAGAAAAAATAGAATTTCTTGGTTTTCAAATTCACAAGCACGGCTATTCACCATCCACAAGGAATATAGATAAAATTAAAAGTTTAGTAAGACCTAAAACAAAAAAAGGAGTAAGGTCACTCTTAGGTTTGGCTAACTACTTTAGAACACTTATTCCAAAATATGCGGAAATAGTAAACCCATTAGTTAATCTTACTAAAGATAAAATTAAATTTAAATGGGATGAAAATACTGAAATGGCCTTTAAGAAAATCCAAGATGAAATTATAAACAACCCAACATTACATCCTCCTGATTACACCAAACAATTTACTTTAATCACAGACGGCTCAAAAATTGCAATTTCAGCGGTACTGGCGCAGGAAATTGAAGGAAAATTACAACCTATTGAATTTTTTGGGAGAAAATTACGGGAACCGGAAAAGAATTACCCGAGCTTGAAATTCGAATTATTAGCGGTTCATGAAGCGGTGTTACACTTCAGAACTATGTTGGAAGGCAGACACTTCAAGATTCTCACCGATTCCAAGGCTCTCACGGAAAATTTACATCTAGAGAATCAGTCCGATTTGGTTAAAAGATGGGTGATAAATCTCAGCGATTTCTCTTATGAATTCGATCACATTAAAGGGGACACCAACCCAGCGGACTATATTTCGCGAAATATAAATAATATTATTACGGATACAAATTTACACAATAATTTATTTTCCGTTAATCCCGCATTATCTAATGAGAATATTAAACAACATCAATATTCAGACGAGAAATTAAGCAAAATAATTCAGAAAATAGAACAAGGTAAAGAAAACAGAAATACCAAAAGGTATACTTTAAATGAAGAGAAGATGCTAATTTTAAAACCGGGGAAACAGAAAACAGAACTAATTATAGCGCCGGATGCTTTAAAGATTGCTTTGATGGAAGAAGTGCACAAACCGCATTTTGGTTTTGACAAAACCTATGAAGCCATGAAAAGTAGAATATTTTGGCACGGGATGTATACAGATATTCGAACTTATTGTGCCAATTGTGTACCATGTAACACCGCAAAGACACATAAAAAAATGAAAGTTCCTATTCAAAAAATGGTTAAGGACCATGAGATAGGGAGTGTATTACATGCGGATATCGTCGGAAAGCTTCCACTTACACTTCGCAAGAATAAATTTATTCTCACGATTATGGATTCTACTTCAAGATTCCTAGAAGCCATACCTATTCGCAATGTCGAGTCCCAGACTATTCTCAATGTCTTTAATAAATACTTCAGTTATTTTGGATTACCAAAACAGTTAAAATTAGATAATGGGCCATATTTTAGGGGAGCGGTATTCAAAGAGTACATGCGTGCTCTAAACATTGAAATTCGCTTCAGTTCAGTTTACAGAGCCCAAGGAAATGGACTGATAGAAGTCGTTAATCGAATACTGAAAGGATCACTGACAGCCATGGCACAAAGTTCCTTACAATGGGACATTCGCCTAGAGTTTTTCAAACTCCAATACAATATGGCGAAGCACAGAGCGACGGGATTTTCACCCGCATTCCTTTTTTTTGGAAGAAATTTACGCACTCCTTTTACTGCACACATGCCAACAGAACAAATTCACACTCAGACATATGTCAAAAACCGAATGGACCACATGCAGGAGGTTAGACTGCAAGCGTTGGCACAGCAGGAGAAAATGATGGCTGAATATGTGACAGAGGAAGACCTTGATAAAATAAAAACACTTGAACTAGGACAACAAGTTTACCTTAAGTCCATTAACCCTACTGTTTTACAAAAAAAATTTGAAGGCCCATTTAAGGTGGTTCGAAAAGTGCGAAATAACAATTACATTTTACAAGATGTAACGGAAGAAAGTAAAGGAACTATAAAAAGACACATTGACAGACTCTGGGCACCAAAGCATGCTGACAGGTGCAAAACAGAGGAGTCAAGCTCATCAGAGGAAGAATAGTGGGAATAAAATACCATTAAAAAGGGGTCGTAAAATGTTACTGTTACAGAAAGACTAATAGCTTAAACAGTTTATGTAAAAAAATTTTTAGTTGCGGTTTGCAGAATTCTACTAACTGTCAAATTTAAATATTCTCAAAACAGCGAGGGCATACTCAACTAGGGTTGAAAATAAAAATAAATAAATAAATAAGTACAATAAAATAACATAAAATAAGATATCCCTGGCACATTTTTCAAATTTTGATAAGAAATAATTTCATAGTAAAAGCGACCCAAGGTATCACAAACAATAATAAAAAAAAAAAAAAGAAAATCACATAATCAATTGAATAAATATTTGGATAAAGACAAATAAGCAAATAAGGCTAGGTTACGCAGGGCAATAAAATCTCTGAGGCGGTGTGAAAGATTTTGGTGACGTACCAGGCAGGCGCGGAGTGGGGATTTGTTTATCAACAAACATCCCCAGTTGCCATGTCAACAAGCATCGCGGACAACTTCGCGGAAGGAAGGGTCAGTAAAGATAAAAATAAATAAATAAAAATAGATAAATGAGGGTATCACTTACTCTGATGATGTCTTCTTCGCGAGGGTGCACTCTTTGGGTGTGTGTCTATTCCTTGGGGGATAATCCAGGCGTCCCTGACACACACCAATTTTTTCCATATTACACGAAAATAAATAAATAAATAAATAACATTCACAAACACACACCGGGGGGCAGTTTTCCATATGCATCCCCCGGTCTTTTCCTGTTGACACTGATACATTTTTCCTCCAGGGGCGTGAAACGGTAGCAGTTGGTTCCTAGCTCATCCGCTTGGTCAGGTTGGCAGGGGCCACATCATAAAAAGGAAAAAAAAACGAAATCAGTAAACAGATAAACAAATATCGAACATTCGTTTTTCATGGTATCATTTTGTTTTAATTTCGTGTTTATTTTGGAAAATTTAGATAACGATTTTAAACTCTTAGAGAACGATAAAATAATAATAATAATAATAATAATAATAATAATAATAAGACGAAAGGAAATAATTCAGTTAATTAATTAAGTGATAATGATAATAATGACAGAATTTATTTTCTTGTTTCTATAAATTAAGGCTCACTTTTCAAAAGACTGCATGAAATTGGGAAATGAATCGGTCAAAAGATCATTTCATTCACATTTGCATGGTAAAGCCAGGCCGTTTAATTAAAAAAAAAAATAATAATAATTAATTAATTAATTAAGTTACATTATTTTTTTTTAGTTTAACTAAACAATTTGGATTTAACATTTAAGCTCATTAACTAATTCGTTAAGCTGAGTTTAAAAAAAAAAAAATAAAAATTAATAATAATGAATAATAAGGTATATATACATATAATTCCAGCTGTGTAAAATTTTTAATTACTAGGATGCTAATTGCATATTAAGTTCCAACACTAATTGGAAATTTTTGCGGGCAAAAGTTTCTTAACTGCAGTAATTGGTGGCGGGCAATTAATATGTAATTAAAAACAATAATAATAAATAAATAAATAAATAAAAGTTTTTTTTTTTTTCCATTTAAGTTAGGTTAAATGTTCTAAGATGTTATTTATTAATAAGTAGATCGGTAGTAAAAAAAAAAAAAAAAAAAAAAAAGGAAAGAAATAAGAATACGAAAAAAAAATAATAAGAATAATAATATTAATAATTATTATAATGATTAATAAATAAATAAATAAATTTTATCGGTTTTAATATATTCAAACTTTTTTTTTTTTTAAATGAGCATTTGGAGATAATCTTAAAAGTTGTCAATGATTCAGAGGCTTTTAAATACTATGCATTTCAACGTGGGCTGCTCATCTAAAGGGGAACCGAAATTGATGATTCCCATATGCATATTTATGAAATTAATTTGATAACGGATTTTACGAAATAAATGTATGGCATTCCGGTAGTGGACATATACCATTTAATAATCATTTAGCGTGGAGATGACTTAGTTCACACGATCTTGTAGGCTTGAAATTATTTTTTTTTCCCCTCCTTCTCGCTAAGTGTTTGTAATTATAAGGCCGTGATTAGATGATAATAACCTTTAATGGAATATTTGTTTTATATAAAGATGGTAATTTGGTAACATATTTAACGGGAAATGGATTTTTGTCTTAATATTAAATTGCATGAAAGACCACGTGCATGTTATTTGGTTGATCTCAATTTACGGGTCAAGACGAAGGGTAGTTTAAACAATTGGCTTATAGTCATAATTAAGCTTTTAATATATATCAAAAAAATTATATATATAGATATAAATATCATTAAATAAATAAATAATGAGAAAAATAACTCGTAAACTTACATCATAATTCACAGCCATACTCCATGTGACGGGCCAAATCAGCAAGGTACATCTGGGGTGAGTTGAGGTGTTATGCATACCGAAGGATCGCAAACGCTATTCACCTGCAGGGTTGAAAAAAAAAAAAAAAAGGGTGCGTTCAGGTGGCGTGTTAGAAACGCATTATCCCAGGTAAAGAAGCATTTAGGTGTTGAACCGGTCGTGGTATGGGATTAGGCCAGCATTTTCAGGTGTACGAGGAAGGAATGAATCACCTGTTCAGTAGGGCTACATGATTGACAGAAACGGGGTGAGTGTTTGACCTGAGGTCACCCAGCTTTCCGATTCTTATCATTGAGTAGAAGTTTTTTTTTTTCTTCTTTCTGTCGGGCAGAAAAAAATGAACAGTGACAGAACGGGGAGTTATTATTTTCAACAGGTTAGAAGTAACATGAGAATTTTTACGCTTAGGCGTTAAAAAAAAAAAAAAAAAAAAAAAAAAAGAAAAGGAAAGAGAGAAATAAATAAATAAAAAAAAATAAAATAGGAAAGAAGGGAAAATTATTAAAGAAAAATTTCATTTTTTTTCTTTTTATTCATTCTTTGTTGTTTAATAATTCGAAAGAATTGTATGTATATAATAAAATTACAACAATCATATGAATGGACAATACAAATGGTAACTGAATTAATCCATAAAATTGGGTCAAGTAGTAGATGAATATCATAAAGTTACAACATCATGAATGTGTCATGTTTTCAGATTGCTAGGACTGTTTTTGTGTCCATCTAAAATATTTGTCTGTTTGCATTTATTACTTAGATATAGTGCTGAATTCATTCATTAATATGTGTAAATATTGTAAAGTGGAAGACATGCCATTTCATCGAACTCAGAAGAGTATTGCTATATATATATATATATATATGTATGTATAGATATACATTTGTTCCTTTTGGTTTGTTTTGGCCTAATTTTGGTTTCAATTTTAGTAGCACTAGATATAATTAAATAATTTGAAAAAAAAAAAAAAAGAAAATCTGAGAATGTGGATGTACAGTTTTATATTGGATTAAACTCTTTGCTCTATATAAATATGTATATATATATACATATTTTGAATGTATACTCATTATCATAATTTTTCTCTCAGGTATCTTACATATTCAGTTATGTATGTGTAATTGTAAGATTTTGCCTGAATTGGGTTTTATATATTGTATGATGCATGTATTGTGTTAAAAATAATTATCAAGAATCATTGTAAAGTTGAATACTGATCCTTACATATCACAGTGTATTATATCTTTTTGTTTTGTATGGTCTGTTTGGCTATTTAGATATTTTGAATTTGGTGAGTGCTCTATCTTAGACACACCGGTTATATTTAACCACAAAATTTAAAATTTTTGTACTAATGATAATATTTTATCTCTAAATTGTTTGGGAATACTTAGGAAATGTGTACATATATGAACTGTTCTTTATTAAAGTCACACAAGTAATTTACAAATGAACATTTTCCTCTGCATGAACTTTAGTCTACAATATGATTCTGTATAGATGAACGTGGACTGATATCATCTATGTGATCTATAGATTATCTGCAATGGCGATGGACTTCTTGGGTATGCAATGCTAAAGAAAACTGGACGTTTTCTTTCTTTTAGTACGGGGGGAAAGATAATGTAAGGAAAGTACATTATCGGGACTTTCCCATAAGTCGCCTCAGTTGAAAGATTTAGGATGGCAAATTTATGACCAGAGACTCGCTGGCGACAATTTTAAGCCATAAAAGTCAAATAAGAAGAACTTTGATTTAAGTTGGTCTGGGAGATAATATCAAAGAACACACACATCGTTCCGAGAAAAAAAAACAACACGCTACAGCAACAGCTGATGCATAGCCATTGGTTGGGGTTGGTAAGGAGGAGGTGAAACTGACCCTCTGTTATGCAAATTTCAGTTAAAACGGGAGATCAACTACCCAATGAAAGAAAAGAAGGATGGGCTTAAAGCACTGTCATGCAAATTTTGGGCAGAACAAAGTACGGCCCACCGTGGTCATGAAAAAGCAGTTGTGAAAAAGAATGAAAACAGAACACACATCGATATCAGAAGCGAAAGTGAGAGGTGAAATAAAATGACGCGATGAATTTTGTGCGGTCCGAAAGAGGAAAATATATGTAAGTGGCAATTCTGATGGTAAGAAAGCAGCGAACCCGAACAACATATATGGAGAGTGGTGAAGTTGCGCTAAGTTTTGTGAAATGAACATTTTCAATAAGTGCAGCGCTATTTAGTTAGCGGAAAGTGTGCTCTGATACAAAGAGAAACCTTCGTCAATCAATGTGTATAGGTAAATATGACTCTGACCTAAGTAATTCCCTAGTTGATTTGATTTTATCAAAATATTATAAGAGAAGCTGGTAGTGTGACCTTAGTCACAAATGGAAGTCAGTATTTTAATTGTAAACAAATAATGTTGTCAAAGATCAATTTAAATATAAATACAAACAAATATAAGTATCCTTTGCAAGGATCAAAGTGTTAATGCCAATATTATAGGAGAAATTTTGTTAGGAAATTAAATCAGATGTGTTCTGATAAATCTTTTTATTTTCTTGAAATAACTGTAAATATTGTAAATAAATAATAGTGTTAATTATTTGGAGTCTTCTCATTTAAATTATCTAGTATGTGTTTGTTTATTTAGATTCCCACTTTAAAAGTCAGCTAAGGGCAAGAATGATCATTCTCAAAAAGGGTAATGGGCTACTACGAAATTACACAACGCGATGGTTGAACATATCCAAAATTTAATTTCTAAGGTTTCCTTTTATTATTATTATCTTGGTAAATTAATTTATTCTATTAGCCAACCCCAGAGAAACCTTTATGTATTTAATTCTAAGCTTTAATTTTGATCAACTTGTCCCAGCAAAAGGGTTATGTTGGAATGGGCAGCAATTAGAAGGGAAATTAAAGAATAAAAAAATCTTAAATAAATAATATAACTGAGCCATGCATATTTCTCTTCAACAAGTAGTGATGTATATCAATTTCAATATGTTCGAAATAGTGTAACATCATTGAAATACACTGTAAGCGATATTCCCCTCTTGACCATATTGTAACTGGATTGGAGTTAAAGGAGTTAAAGGAGCGATTTTCTAAATCTTCGGTTGCTTTCAATTGCTAAACATTTTGTCACTGATTGTATTGATTTAAATACTGCTGAATAATTTACTCAACTCTTATCAACATTTTTCATAATATTTATGGGATTGAATATTGCATAAGATTGATCATAATAATAATTTTATCACGGCGGAATGTTATTGATGTTAAAATCTTCAATTCTCAAAAGTATATTTTATTTCTAATCGTTGATAAGCGAAAATGAATTATTCTTTCTCCTGTAAAGTAATTAAAAAAATCAAATTATTTTTGTTTATACAACGTAAAAAAATCATTTTACACAATTTAAATTCGTAGGAATTCACTTTTTATAAATATATATGTATTTTAAATCATGAAAAATTTTCAAATACGGAAAATGCAAAAGTTTTCTTTTCAATCAAGATAAAGGTTTATTATTTTGATCCTGCGGTTGAAATTATATTTCATAAAAATGCAATTTAAATTTATTCTAGGATTTGTTAATTAAATATTATGATATTGAAAACAGATCTTGGAGTTCGTATTTCTTTTATTATTTCAAAACACGATATCGAAATAAAGCAGTTTTAGATTTTAAAGCAATTGCAATATTTAAGAAGAAAATCAAAATTATATACATTTTCAATATAAAATGACACAAATGTAATAAATTAATTTTTTAAAGTTTTATTTGGAATACTAATATGAATTTTGAATAAGAAATTAAATAAAAATAAAGATAAAAGATAATATCAGACGGCTATGGGGCTAAAGAGGTACATCATTATTTTTAAGTGATTGTAAAGACTAAAAAAATTAGAAGCCTTTCACAAAGCTACCCCGTACTTAATGTTTCAGATGTATTATTATTTTCTTTTCATTTTGCCTAAATTTTGGAACATCTTTCATGCGTCTACTAGAGTACTGATGAAAATCCACTACAATAAACTATCTCCCCTATTTAATAAATGATAATTTAGGTTGAAAAATTAAGAACGAAATTATAAGCACCACTCAAACTATATTTTATTTGTATTTTTGAAGTAATCTGTAATGGTATAGCACGCGTTATTTAAAGAAGAAGAAAACAAATCAAAAGTGTAGTCTACGATCTCGTCTGATTTATTTAATTCAATGTCCATTAATATTTATATAGCCACGAAAAAGTATTTTTGCTGATTTATAATATGGTTTCAGGGAAAGGCAGGGCTGTAAAAGATTCATAAGGGTCAATCCAAAGATTTTATCTTTTCTATAGACGAGACCAATCCTTAGATCGATCGTTAGAACAGTCCAAACCCTGGAATGTTACTTTTCCTCCGTCTTCACCTACTTCGTTTATGACACAAACATATTTATAGTGAGAAGACTCTCTAACTCCACGTTTAACATCAGCTAAAACAAAAAATCCTATCCAATGTTTGGAGTATCATAGTTGAGATTGTTTCCAACAGACCGAGAATATGACGGGACCAGGGTTCGAACCTGCGTACTTTGGTTTGCCGTACCAACGTTCTCCCTACTGAGCTATTCCGACAATATCCTGGCTGGCATATTTCACTCTTATTTGTTGGAAAAAGCTACGAACTGCAGCGCAAATTTCATTCATCCGAGCTATAACTGTAGCATTTTTTTTTCATTGGGATAGCTCATTAGGGAGAGCGTTGGTACGACATACCAAAGTACCCATGTTCGAGTCCTGGTCCCGGCATATTTTCGCTCTGTTGGAAAAAAGCTAAACTATGATACTCCAGCCATTGGATATAATTTACCTAGTTGAAAATACTTTCCTCTGTTCATTATGACCTAATTACATGGTATACAAGAGTTTCCGTGTTGTATCACATTCATCATGTAAAATGCTATAGCTATAGTTCGGAGGGATAAAATTAGCGCTGCAGTTCGCAGCTTTGTCCAACAAATAAGAGTGAAATATGCCAGTCAGGATATCGTTGGGATTGCTCAGTAGGGAGAGTGTTGGTACGGCAAGCCAAAGTACCTAAGTTCGAGTCCTGGTCCCGGCATATTTTTGCTCTGTTGGAAAAAATCTAAACTATGATACTCCAACCATTGGATATAATTTACCTAGTTGAAAATACATTCCTCTGTTCATTATGACAAAAAATCATTTTCTCAATATTCTCATAAAATAGTGGTATGTTGTAGATAAATAGATCAGTGTTTCCCATGTGGTATTTGCAATGAAATCTATGAATGATCATTCATCACTGCATTGAAAATAAGGCAATTTTGCCCTGTTTGTGATGTCTTCTTTGAACAATTTGTTAATCAACAAATTTTTCCATATTTTTAGTTAGGTTTTCATATTTTTATAATTCTTTCATTTTCACTTTAGTGTATACCGGTATGTCACTTAGCTATTTGGGTAATGACTTATATGCTTGCGGATTCCATGTATCTTAAATTTCAAACGATTTGGATTGTATTTTTCCTGAGCTTCTTTTCTTTCTTTCTTTTTTCTTTTTACTTCTTTTCTTTACTACAATTGTTAAGTGATTTAATTTTTTTTTTGCTTCTGGTTTTTCTTCTTCTTTTTCTATACTTAATTTTTCTTTCACCTATCCACTCTACACTTTTAATGACCTTTGATCTAGCATCTAGAATTTTCCTAGGTTTTTATTTAAGTGTTGCACGACAAAAGTTTTGAAGTCTGGAAGAAAGTTTTTCTTATAAAAAAAAAAAAAAAGTAAGGTTATGTGATGTATATTTTTCTGGATTATTCTTTTAAAATTTTGAGTGATTTTGTAACGAATATAATTAAAATGATGTATTTCTTATAAAATAATCACAAAGCGAATGTTATTACTATAATAATAATTACCTTTTTTTGAGTGTCACATTAGGCCATTTTATTGGCTGTCTCATAATAACCATGATTGACCCTATTTGCATTTTTGACGACCTAGATGTAAAATACTATACAGTTTTTAAACAAAAATGAATAAAAGTCTATTTTCATTTCTAGCTTCAAACTAATTTGCATATCAAGTAAATTCATTTTGGAAAAATTCTCAAAATATGAAATAAACTTTCCTGATTATTTCAATATTTAATGAAAAATACTTTTTGAAATTGAAAAGGAACTTCGTATATATTTTGAAAAAAATATATTCAAGTTTAGAAATATAAAGCAATTTAACTTTCTAAAATTTCACCTAAAAATATTTTTTGACGTAACAGTTTAAAACTTCCATACGAAATTAGTTATAAAAATAATTGTATTTACAATTTTAATTATTTTTACAAAAGACAAAAAATTGTTCAGTGTTTGTCGAAATCCATTTATTTTTTATTAAATTTTGAAATTTTGAAATAAAATAAACTGCATGCATTTACTGAAACTTTTATTCCATTGGTAATCAATAGACATTGGAAATGCAAAAAAGACGTACTAGAATCTGATTTTCAGATGTGTAAAACTTGTGCGCAAGAAAAAGTTAATTTGAATAAAATATGGTTGCTGAAAAATAAATCGTACTTCTGTATTTATGCTAGAATTTTTTTTTTTTTTTTTTTTTTTTTTTTAAGTGTCAAAAACACATTGTATCTCAATTATTACTTTGAAAAAACACTGAATTAAAAATTAAGTAATCTTGTTGACTCTAGATAATCTCTTGGAACTTTCCTTAAAAAAAAAAAAAAACATATAATCTCGTATTTGATTCTTTTTTAATTAAATTACTAAGATTTAATTAAAAACATTCTGAAATTAAATCCCTTTCCATAAACATTTTAGAAACGCATTAAAAACGTAATTAAATTGAAAACACTATTTTTTAAAATTCTCAAGAATATATAAACTGACAATTAAGATTACACTTGGTGCAATACAATATAAGCAAGCAAAACAACGTTTTTAGCACCAGAACTTTTTATCTCATCGCAGATTTGTTTCGGTAGCATTAAGTATACATTCATCAGTGGAAAGAATGAAGGCTTTTGCTAAAATATATGGAAGAGAAGCAGACTCAACGGATAGGTTTCATTACCAATAGAAAAACAGGAAATTACAGGGAACAGTCAATAGGAAAATCGTATAGAGAATGGAACTAGTAATGTAAAATAATGCTAGTAAAAATTAAGAAAAAAGAGGATTTTATATAATATTTCCAAGAACCTGATAATGGAAGAATAGCGAAGTCACAATTGACAATATTTTTATGATTTTTAAAGATATGGAATACTTTAAGAAAGTTAAGGTCAAGTATTGAAGTGGGTTTATTTATAATTTTAGCCGTTTTATAGATATTAAATGCTTCAAGAAAGTCAAGTTCAAGAATAGAAGTGGGTTTATTTGTCATTTTAGCCGAGTTGCACTCAAAGCTGTGATTCATCCGCCAGCAATGTTTTGCAATGGCAGATATGTTAGTTTCTTGTTTTTGAATATAATGCTTGTGTTCTTTAATTCGAGATTTTAAACCACTTTTCGTTTGTCAAGTATTCATAAGACTGCACTGACAATTAATGCTATAGTTACCTTATGAAAATTGAATAAAAAATTTCAGATTGAAGAGGTCAAGTTTATTAGCAGGAGTAAAATTATTCTGAAATCATATTATCTAAGAATTTTAGCAATGGGAAAGCTGGATTTAGGAAGGTAATGTAAAACAGAGCTAATATTGGAAAGAGAAGAAAACTGAGGTGAACTTGAAAACGAGGATGTTCTAGTTTAAATAAAGCTGTATTATTAATGGAAGGGTTGTAAACTCTGTCAATAGCAATGGATTTAAGATATTGAATTCAGAATTAAGTGGGTGGTAATCAGAGCAAACCTGTATGGCACAATTTATAAAGCTATAAAAAGCAGCCATTTTTGGGCTTGGGGGATGACACTAGAGAGTATGATATGGCAGAGAAACAGCAAAACTTTTGCGATAGACGGATGTGGAGGAGCCATTTCCAGTACGAGTAAGAAGGATATCTGGAAAAGGAAATGAGCCATTATTTTCTGTTTCGTAAGTTTTAATATTGCTGTCGATCGAGTTCATAATGTAAGGATATTATCAATATTCTGAAGAGAGGTGTCAATTAAGGTGAATGTGTCATCAGCATAGTCCAGAAAGAGAATGATAATTTATTATAGAATTTATTAAATTATTTTTCTTCTTAATTTTTACTAGCATTATTTTACATTAAAAGTTCCATTTTTCATACAATTTTACTATAGGATGTTCCGTGTAATTCTCTGTAATTCTATTAGTGAAGAAACCATCCTTTGAATCCGCTTCTTTTCCACATATTTGAACAAAGATCCATAATTTTTTGCAATGATGAAGGTACGCTAAATGCTGTCCAAACTAGTCTGCGCTAAGATAAAAATTTCTGGGACTAAAAAAGTTGTTTTAACTGCTAATATTTAAAATACGTTTTTTTTTACTTTAATATCTAAAGCTTTTATTTTACATATGAATTAAATTTTTGTACGTTACATTTTACCATTTTTTAATTTGAAATTTTAGAAGTTGATTTAATGGTGAAATTAATTTATATAGTAGATATTTTAAAGTCATTTTCTAATTCAAGGAGAATTCAATGTTGAAAAATTTTCCGTTTAGTGAAAAAATAGCTAACGAATAATTTAACCTTTTTAGTCCGATAATGTCAATTTCCTTTCAAACGACCTAGTTTTTTTTATATGTATTTTCGATAAATGCCAATATTAAAACTGTAATTTGCCTATAATGAAGTGCAAATTTGGGAATATATTCTGCAAAAGATTTCTTTACGTTGTAAAATAAATATTTTATTCAAATATAAATAAACATTTTTAAATTATACAGATAACATTAACTTTCAAAATATCTTTCTCATTTGACTTTTTCTTTAAATACCACTTTAAATTCATACACTTTATATTCTCAGAAAAATTGAAACACTTTCATAGAAAATTTAAACTTAAATGTTCGTGAGGTTTCCATAGATAAATTTTGCCCCTTAATGGATCGAACACTATTGTTTATTAGAAAGTTATTTTTTTAAAATGAAGCTCAATATGTTAATTTCTAATCCATATTGCTATATTTGGTACATATTTATCTAAAAAAATGTAAAATATATCGTGTAAGTGGACTAAATATAGTAAAAGTAAGCTGCGCCGCAGGCGCCCATGAGGGAGCGCACCGCGCTTAGACGACCACCGAACCCAAGTCCTGAGAGACTTTTATCGCGCCAGTAACTTTGAATCGTTACGGCGCTTCGGAAGACATATATTATCGATTAATCATTTCAGGGATTACAGTAACACATATTATAGCAAAAAATGCTATAAAACTGTTTTTACTAAGTTTGTTATTATACATTGTTTGATAAATAATAATAATAATGTAAAAATCTTTATTAAAAGTTTATTTTGTTAAATAAATAGTTTAACGTTCTAAACATACTCAAAATGAGTATTTTCTACTAATTTTGCTTGCAATTTTATAAAATTGTTTACTAGCATTATTATATTACTACTTATTATTTTTAAATACAATTATTAAACTGTATTACAGAAAATGATAATTGAGAAATTAAATACATGATACGCAAATTAGTATTTTTGTATTTAATTTCTTATGCAAGCAATGTAAGTTCGGTTTTAAAATTTTGAGTTTTTGACGCGTTAAATGTGCACGATCCTCCTTACTATTAAAGTGTAATTTTTTAGTTAAAAAAAATAACTATTGCATAACAAAATATATTTATTTGCCTTTATTTCTGCCACAAAAATAAATTTCCTTCTAGAAATTTAAAATACGTGCAACATCTAAAATACGACTTTAAATTTCAACTATATTCCAATATGCACGCATTAATAATTTATTTTGCTAGAAACTTTCTCTAACGATTTATGCTTAGTGGCGAAATTTAGATATAACTTTGTAGAAATTGTGGTAAAAATATATATCGTACCGCGGGGAAAAATCGATCTTCTGAGCCGAACGAGCAAAGGAAATAATACGAAATAATGCAGTATACGAATCGAAATTTTTACAACCTGAGGGAACAATTACATGTAACGTTGAGAATTCAATTTTCTATGTAAGAGGTTATAAAACAATTTATGTATAGACACTACGTCTATCTTTGCAGATAAAGTTAGATTTGCTTAAGAGAGCATTTTTAATCATAGTGTTTGAATGGACTTTGTATAAATTTGTAATAAAGTAACTTTTACCAAACAGTTTGTATAATCCTGAATAGTAAGTACTACTGTTAGATTCTCAGGGCGGAAAGTGGGGCACAGTGTTTCAAAACTTAGTAAAAATAAAAATAAAATAAAATAAAATATTGAAAATAATTTTAGTTATTATCGGAAACTAGATAAAATATAGTATAGAAATAGTTCAAGGACACCGCAAAATGAAATTTTTGTAATTTTCTTTATAGATGTTCCTGAAAAAAATATCTTCAGTTGCACTGTTCAGAATTTGCACTAAACTGTCCAGTTATTCGACCGTTTTTATAGGAAACAGTTACATAACCGTATTAACTATTCTGACCATATTATTGCCCAATGTTCATATTATGTTCAGAATCGAGTTAAATTACGATTATGTAATCATTTTCTAAACGTCGAGTGTCTTGGACAGTTTGCTGCAAATTTTTAACAGTTTGTGTTACATGCCACTTAACAGATGAAGCTCAGTGAGTTTGAAATAAATATTTTAAGAGGTAAACGAAGAGTGAATTTATAATTCATTTGTAGATGTTTCCGTGCTTTTGATCAGTTGCTTTATCAGTATAATTTACAAGTAAAGGAAAAAAACTGCATATTAAGCCATTATTGCAGACGGTTTAAACGTTGTTAAAACCGTGCCAGACCCTCATTTACAGGTTAAAAAAATATATCAGATTCCCGTCATTTTAGCAAAGCTTAAATTTTAGTATGTTACACTTTGGCTATAAGATAAGCGAGAATTAATTTGCCAGACCGCAATTCCGTTGCTAAATTACTGCCAGAAGCCTATTTAAATCTGGCAGAGAAAGCGCCTATTAGAAGAGTTGGCATTTTGTAGCGCTTTGTATACTTTCAAAACACAGAAAAGCCGTAATTGTTTCCAAAGCAACGATTGTTGCGTACTATAAAATAATATATATGTATACTAACTGACCCAACCACGTTGCCAGAGCTTAGAATTAGACCCTGGTTTAGAATTATTTTTTTAATTACCTACCAATCTACCTACCCTACATTGTAGTCGACACATTGGATACACACGCGAAGCCGGGCTAGTCATATATAAATGTATATATAGAAAGTAAGGATCGTTGCTTTGCCAACAATTACTGCTTGGCTGTGTATTGGAAATAGCCAAAGCACTACAAAAGCTGCCAACTCTTCTAATAGGCGCTTTCAATGCCAGATTTAAATCGGCGTTTGGCAGTAATTTAATAACGGAATTTCGGCCTGGCAAATTAATTATAACTTATCTGATAGCCAAAATGTAACATACTAAAATTTTAACGTTTCTAAAATGACCTCAATTCGACCCATTTTTTTCACCTATAAATCAGGATCTGGCGCGGTCTTAACAACGGTGAAATCGTCTGGCAATAAAGGCTTATTATCACTAATAGTTAGCAGAAACAAATATTATAAACAAAATTCATGCTAAAATAATGTAATTTTGTCACGTTTTCACCTGCATTGCTCCTCCCATCACATGTAAACATAACGTCTCCCACAAGTCAGACCGTCAGCTTGCGTACTACACAATGAAAAGGGAGGAGATATAGAAAAAGGAGCCTTACTAAAATCAGGTGACGAAAACGTTGCTAGCTCTCAGACAATATGGTTATGAAGAAATATGAAGTAAAATTGGTAATTAAAGTAAATAAACAAAGGGCCATTGTTACAAAAACAAAGTTTGCTAAGTGACGCAAAACAAGACTGGTAAATGCAGAAAAAGGTGCAGGAGAGAACTTGGCGGTAGAAGAGTAAGGTTACTGTGTATAGGTCACAGAAAAAAAAAACTCGAGAGTATGCAAGATGAAATGTCGCACTGAAATTTTGGAGTTGTAGGAAACTACAGTTCTGCAGTTCTACAGTCTATCATCTATTCGAGATTGGCATCGTACTCCTGTGATGACAACTAGTGACTCTGCATCATGTAACTGGTGATGTTTCCACGAATAAATATATTGATTCTCCTACAATAAGCCTTCTCCTTGAACTACTGCTCGGGTGTGTGTGTCGATTATTCGGTGAAGTTCCTTCAGTACCTGAGTTTCGGCGAATCAATGGCCATACTTAATGATGTGACGACTGCGTAATTTTCATGGTGGCTATTCCATAATAAGAAAACCGGTAGTCACTAATGACGTTCCTTATTACCTGCAATAAATCATAATATATATATATACTTTTATAGAAAGCAAGGGTCGTTGCTTTGCCAACAATTACTACTTAGCTGTGTATTGAAAGTAGCCAAAAAAGCTAAAAAACTACAAAAGCTGCTAACTCTTCTAATAGGCGCTTTCAACACCAGATTTAAATCGGCGTCTGGCAGTAATTTAGCAACGGAATTTCGGTTTGGTAAATTAATTATAACTTATCTGATAGCAAAGTGAAACATACTAAAATTTCAGCTTTTCTAAAATGACGTGAATTTGACCCCATTTTTCAGCTACAAATCAGGATCTGACTCGGTCTTAACAAAGTTGAAACCGTCTGGCAATAATGGCTTAATATCACGAATAGTTAGTAGGAATAAGTGTTCTAAACAAAATGCATGCTAAAATAATGCAATTTTGTCACTTTTTCACCTGCATTGCTCCTTCCCTCACATTTAAACGCAACAAGCCAGATCGTCCGTATGCGTTCTACTTAATAAAAATGGAGGGGATATAGAAAAACGAGTCTTGCTAAAATCAGGTGACGAAGACGTTGCTAGCTCTTAGACTATTTGGTTATGAAGAAATCTGAAGTAAAATTGGAAGTAAATTAACAAAGGTCCATTGTTACAAAAACAAAGTTTTCTAAGTGACGCAAAACAAGACTGGTAAAGGCAGGAAAAGGTGCAGGAGAGCAAGTGGCTGTAGAAGAATAAAGTCTCTAGAATAAGGTTTTCAAGAATAAGGTGCGCGATAAAATGGCGCACTGAAATTGTGGAATTGAATCAAACTACAGCTCTGTAGAGAGTGTTGTCGTAGTATTTTTGCCTAAATGCTAACTAAATATTTCATGAAAAAAAATTATAAATCAAATAAAGGTAAAAAATATTAAACTGAGCTAAAAGACATGTTTACTAGACAGAGAATTAGTAGGGTAATGTTATTTGGAGTGTTAATTTTTTATTTTTTTAATGGAATTCTAGCATTCAGACAAAAATGAATGAGGACAACTCTGCACAGAACTGTACTTTGATGACTGTACTTCAGTGCACTATTTCATGTTGCATATATCAATATTTTTATTTTCTGTAAATTATACACAGGGACACCTTACTTTTCTAAAAGTAATTGCAATAGTGCACTTTTTCCTGCCTTTACCAGTCTTGTTTTGCTTTACTTAGACAAAATTAGCGTGACTTAGCTTAGCAAGCTTAGCGTGATTAGACCCTTTTTCAATTTACTTTCAATTTTACTTTACAAATTTCTTCATAACCATAGCTTTCTACACATAAAAATATTTTTATACATTGTTTTCTGGGTAACTAATCAACTGTTTATGATGTTTTCTTAATTTTATTATGCTTTACTAGCTTAAAAATTGAAAGGTGGCAAAGAACTTTAGTAATTTGATAATAAATAGGGATAAAAGTCCTCCTATAAGGTCCAAAATATGTTATTTAAAAAAAATCATACCCTAGCTTTTATTGCCACATTGCCAAATAAAATGGAATCTGTCTATCACTGCAAACATTCATATGCATTGACTGCATTCAAGAAAAAGAAAACATCACCCTGTAAAAGTTAACATCAACCTAACCAGGTTTTACTGTCTTTTTCTGATTATTTGGCAATAACGTTTGATAAAATAATTATAATTGAACAAACTGTATTGCATGATATTTTTGATTAAATTATCTGTCCAATCGTATATAGCTTTTACGGTATTACTAAGAAATATTTCATGTTATGAGCCATCAAACTTCAAAAGAGCACTTTTTTCCAAAAAGTTTCCACAATTTTGGCCACCACTCTATGTATAGATAGATATAGATATACGTTCATACATAGATATGGACGTAGATAAATGAATATATTTTTAAAGTATCTTTCTTCTATTTATGAATTTCTGTAAGTTATTTATTATGTAATTTTAAAATACTAATTTAAGCTAAAAATAGTAAATAATTACTACTAAATTTCATTAAGATGGCGATAATTTTGTCTTCCATATCATCGACTAGAAATTTTAAAAACTCCAAGAATAATTTTATTTGTTGAAAATTACACTTTCGCAAACGTTCTTAATATATTGCGAACGAATAGGAATTGTGAACTTTATTTCCAATATTAAAAAAAATCAATTAAAAACATTACAAATAAATTACATCTTATGTGTTAAAAATTTAAAAAAAGTTCTCGATAATGTTTACACACTTAAAAACCTCCATTTCTTTACAAATTGTTAAAAACAAAATCGTATTTTTCTTTCCGCTGTGAATGAAAGAAAAAAGAATGAAATTATAATTTTACTTAAAAGTATGAATTAAAAAAAATATTTAAAAATATTAATGGTGACACACTTTTTAATTACTTTGCCATAACCGTAGACATGAAAACAAATTGCGCAATTTAATGTAAAATTTTATGAATCTATTAGTTCATATCTTTATCTTATGGTCATATAAATGCTAATGATATTGAAGTATAAAATGATTAATTAAATGAAAAGAAAAATATGAAAGATTTTGATTTAGAAAAAGGGTTATGCACGAAAACGATTAAGTAAATATCATGGTGCTTTTCGAAGTATTGGAAAATAGCTGTATGTGGTTTTGGATGTCAAAGATATATTTTCCCAACAGTAAAATGTATTTATATTTTTATATTTTCCCTTTGACATCAAAGGGAAAATATAAAAATAAAGTTCGACAAAGCTTAATAATTTTTCAAACACCCAAGAACTATCTTTCCATAATCCGTGAATTCACTGAGATTTTAATTAAAAATGGTAATGCGTTGAACGAAGTCATTTCTTATAATGTTCCTGCAATTTGCTTCAATAGTTTAGGTATTTCAAGAGGATTAACACCTAGAAATTCAACGCAAATTCCCCTCACCCCTCTTTTACAAGAATAGACTGGCTTAGTTTTGCAGATGCGTAAATGTATTTTACTTTTGTTTTTTTCGGCGTACGTATTCTCCTCCGGTCGTAAACTCCATTCCCTTGAAAATACCTGCCTGTGAAATCGAAAGATCTCGGGGCATATAATGTAAACTAACAACTTTAAAAGTAATTTTTTAATGTTTTTATCACCTTTTAAGAAAATAAATGTGTTTTTAATTTTTATGTACAATTTTGTATTAGTAAAATGACAATAATTATGAGAAGTATGTAATTTTTTTTATAGTAGATGTGAAAAAAAAAACTTTTAGTCAATACTTTTTTTTTTTATGTTCTAAAAATTTTAAAGCATTTTTTACGTGCTTAAATGATGCATTTAACTTATGATTAAATATTTTTCACAAAAGATTAAAGAAGCATTTATATAAACAATACATACAATTATACATTGCTTCTTTCGCTGCCACTAACTTTTGGATACGTTTCCAAGTAGTTTCATTTTGTATTAATCTGTTTTCGCAACTTGGAACGTAGATTTTTATTGTGCTATCAATTCTCAAATAAAAATTTTCATTTTAAACAAACGCGTTTTACAGACAAATATATTAAATTAAAAACATTAACATTAAAATTAATGTTATTATTATTTTAATACTCTTGCATATAGAAATTCTAATATGCAACTTTCAAAACAAATATTACGCTTTGAGAAATCTGGTAAAAACACTATAAAAGCTATTAAGTAATGTTTGTAAAAATTTGTGTCAGCAAAAGAAACTGCTTTTATAAATGCTTCTTTAAATCTCCAAAAAATGGTTGTTGAGGTACCGATATAGGAGGTAGAGATGTAGAACACTTTTCAAAATCGTGGATAACTCGGAAGAGGCTATTGTATATTTTCGCTTGTGGTTATGTGATATTTTTGCAGGATTATATTTCTGTGATTTGTCTTTTCTTAACTGTATGTTAGCCTTCTTGAGATAGTCCTGAAAGGATTCTGCATAGTAGGGGAGACTTGGGCGAGTTGATCCCTAGGGAGACTTGATCCCTAGGTCTAAAACCAGGGAAAAATACAGTTAAGTCTCTGAAACCAGCAACTCTAATAAAGTGATTCCTTATCAACATATCTGACAGCAGAATTTCATTTACCCATTTTTATTTTTGTTGTAAGAAATGAATATCTGATTTCTTACAATCAAACTTCTTTTTCAGTAGGTAGTTTATGTTTCTTAGTTTTTGCTAAATATAATTAAATTACTTAAGTTGATTGATATAATTTACTAACATTCCTTACTGCTTAAATGTCATTATTTAAATCCAATACAGTTTCTTTACTTTTGATTTAACAATTATTTTTCCAACACATGCACATTAGGGATACTTGATCCCCATTGTATGGGGAGACTTGATCCTGGGGATCAAGTGTCCTCAAAGTTAAGCTAAATTAATGTTAAATTTCATTAACCCCTACTCCTAATTGTGCTTTCAAGACACATTTAGACAATATCAATATTAGTTCGACTATGGTTACCTTGATTTTGGATGGTTGACAAAGATAGAAAGTTACCATATAGCTACAAATGATGGTTAGCAAGCACGTGGTGACTGTGCAAGGTTTGTTTTGTTGTTACTTTTGTATTATTTTAAAGTTAGAAACCTGTTTATAAATTAGAAACGTATAATTCCATTTAATATGTGTTATGTAACCAAGTCTTAAACACACTATGTCCATTTATATATTGAGCTAAAACTGTAATTTGTGCAATAGAGAGTTCATCTTATTGCAGTGATTAAGTACTCTGTGTTTTTCTTTACTTTTTACAGTGATGCCACGTATTTATAAACCTAAAGACTTGTTCAACCCAGAAAAAGCATCAATGTTACTGACTTACAGGCAACAGTGAAGACTGTAATAGATGGATCCAGTTTTAAAAGTGCAGAAAAATCCATTCATATTAATGTGATAACTTTAAAACGTTATGTGAGAAAACAAAAATGTCAAGAAAGTGACATTCCTTATGAATCAAATTATAAGCACTCCCAAATATTTCAGTTAACAATGATCTTTTGTGTGTACATTTTAAAACATCAAGTAAATTAGATCATGGACTTACTCATATACACACTAATCATCCTGTCTCAAATAAAAACAATTTATCAAGTTTCTGAATTGAACGGAATTGCCTATCCTAAAGCCAAAATGCCAAGTAACGTAATAAATAGATTTAAAATCACTGGCATATATCCCTTAAACAGGAATATGTTTTATAAAGTTAATTTTTTTATCATCTTTCGTCACAGATCAACCATTAACCCCAACAAGCAGTAATACAATTACAGTTAAACCAAACATAGTGACTCCAGAAGACTACAAGCCTTCCCTAAAGTATAATTATCCAAAACGGGAAAATAAAGGATCTTCAAAATTTTTGACAAGCACACCAACTCAAAGACAGATTGAAGAAGATATACAAGATCGCCAACTGAATAGAAAACAGAAAGTGATAGCAGTTGTAGTGTTCCTGATTCAACCGAGCCAGATTCACTTGATGAACATTCTGATGAAATTATCGAAGATCCACAAAATTTGTCAATTGATGAAAGTGACTTTGTCATTGTGCGATTTCTAGGAAAGAAGAAAATTAGTCATTTCGAAAAATTGTAAAGAAGATTTCATCATCTGAATGCGAAATCAATTTTCTAAGAAAAAGAGGATTTAATTCCGACCAACTTATTTACTCAGAAAATGTTTACATTAGTGTTGTGGACAATGACGAACATTGTCATAAAAGTACCTAAACCAGTCATGCTTGGTGGAACTCTTCAAACTGCAACAATTTTAACATTTACGTTTGACTTTTAAAGCTTTGAAAATGTTTTTTGATCATTAATTTTAGCAATAATAATTATTCATATGGAAAAAAGTGATTTTTACCAAATGTAGAATTTTTTATGTGTTTCTCTCCCTTTTTTACATGTTAGTCAACAATAAATTTGATTTCTACAACTTAATTTGAATCATTTCAATGCATCTGTTTCAAGGATCAAGTCTCCCTTGGAAAGGGATCAAGTCTCCCTGTAAGTGGGCAGACTTGATCCTTTTTTTTCATTTTTTTGGAAAATAATTTATTATATTTATTTTAAAAATGGTTTTTCAAAAATAAAAAAATTACTACAACATTAAATACACATAAGCCTTTAATAATAACTAGAAACATTTAATTTTTTTTTTCCAAAATAAAAATAAAAAACTGAAAAAGGGATCAAGTCTCCCAAGTCTCCCCTACAATCTGCATAATAAATAGCCTGATAAAATCAAAACAATGTTTTAAGTTGTACATTGGAAGGCGTGGAAAAGAAATTTTAATGAGAAGGAAATAGGTGGAACTACTACTAAGTGGTTACTACTACCTGCAAAATGTTAAATTAATTACGGATTAGATAACCAATTTCTAGCAATACTGTAACAATTGACGTCATAGATGTTGATTTTTGAAAAAAAGACTCTGACATGTTAGTTATTATGTTAAAAAGGCACACAATGGTTGAAAATGGTCGAAAAATCTCGAAAAACTGTAGGAAATCTTTGTTTCAAGGAGAATATTTGGAAACTACCGTTTATTCTAGTTTTTAGGCAAACTGAATCAATCTAGACTATTGAGAAGTTCGTACAATCAACCGTTTCCAAAATAAAGCTTATATTTCAGATTATGGAATAAAGGTTCACTTACAATAATTAGTTTTCATGATGCACTGTTTACCCTGTGCCAAGGTATTGCATTGTCATCTCTTTCGATGAACTTATGAAAAATGTTTCTAAAATAATAAGGTTTGCAGTGTATTGTATATGATGATGATGATGATGATAGTATCTCGCAATTAATCAGTGATCAACGGGCAACCTTAATGGAACTGTTTCTTAACTTATTATATTTATGTATACCTATTACACACTAATTGGCGTAATTTACTCAGATTAGTTTGGCACAACAGAATTTTTTATGAAACATTTTATTATGATACATATTCATTTTTAATCCTATTGTTGTCAATATTACTCATTTTGACACTAACTAACGATCCTATATTAGAGTTTTCACATGTCACTGTGGAGAAAAAAATAACATTCACTTTACGACTATTTGAAGAATGTATCTAAGTATCTTAACAGCATTTTCAAATTTAATGACGACCAGCTTTTGTTTATGAAAATTAGAGCATTAAAAAAATGCAAAACAAGAAAAAAAACCATGCGTAAAACATAATGAAACACTTTCAAACACTTCCAGAATACTGTAACGGAACATCGCCAATTAATAAGGTGAAAGAAGCTATCTGAAGAAAACAATTTAAAAAATAGTATAAGAACTGAAAACATACTTTCAGAAATAACCTTCCATAGATAGCAATTTATAAAATTCTTTGCGAAGCCTTGTTCATTATGTTATTTATATTCTACAAGCAGCTCTTACTATACTAAATATAGTTAGCTGTAAAATGCATATCTGAATTAAGAAACACGTTTAATCTATTCGCGCTGGTACATAGTAATGCTTACGAATATCTTATGTAGCCCAGTACATGATTTATTGAATTTATTCACACAACGTAATACGTAAAATAATATTGAAGGTTAAAAACGCCTACTAAAATTGAAAACCCACTTCCCTCTTTTAACGCTCATAGACAGTACCGTAATCGAATTCTTTTGTGTGACTCTGTAAATGAATAATAAATCGCTTTCACTTCATATTCTACAGAAATCATGTTTTAGTGAAGCTCAGAAAAGCATATTAATTTTATTCTGCTTGAAATAGTTCAACTTCATTAAAATATACCGCAAACCATTTTCCTTAAAGACCATAACGTAAAGGAATTCATTTGACGAACTATAAACTTTCCTGTAAACGAACTATAAATGCTACACACTCCATTTTATATACCAATCATACCCTAGTGAAACTCAATAACATATGACAATCCGAGCATATTTACGAGAGCTGGAACACGGATAGAAATATGGCCGACAGACAAACTGAAGTCATAAACGTTTTTTAACTATGTTGCAAAGCCTTAAATAAAACAGTCAGAAAGATAAGCCTACCAATTTTGGATCCTAACAAGATTGTTATGAAGCCGCCATCAAAACGTACTCTTTTTATTAAAAAAAATGAAATTTGAAGCATACATTCGAGTGTTATACTTAGGCAAACATTAATATATACATATACAAACGAATTGTATAGCATCTTTTATTTTGAGGTCGGTTAAAAAAGCTGTGAAATGTAATTTTAAAAATATATATTTGAGATATGCCTAAAGTAAAGTTATACGTACCATCAAGTAATATTATACACAAATATTCACTTTAGCTGCAAATCTAATATTTTGAGAAATAATTTGCTGATATGAACAAAGTGCTTTTCTCACTTTCCCAATAAAAATGTGTATAAGAGAAAAGCGAGCAATCATTACTTCTTTCGTTCTCTAGGGAAACCAGTAAAACCCATAATGGGATAAAGAAGAATATTGTGCCTTTAGGCACCATTATTTTATTCTTATTTAGTGGCTATCCCAATAACTGAATTATCTGATGCATACAAATAATTTTTTCCGCATATTGTTATATTGTAGCACTAGAAGTGCTATAATCTTATGCATTCCATTTTTGCACATTGAAAGTGCACGTTAGCGTCAAATGCGAATGCATAAACATTTCATTCGTAATAGGTTTACTGATTTATCAAAGAGATTGTTACGGTTTACAGTCAGTTTCAGTGCGTAACATAATGTTCCACTTCAGTAAAAATTTATTTGTACAGCAGTATTTAGTCGAGTGTAAAAATAACGTTACATATGTAAAAATGGTCGTCGAGCACAGCGAAATTGACGAAAACTTGCTGAATTTAGATGTCGTAAACAGAACATGAACGCCAACTTTACATTTTGGTTAATACCCATTGAAATAGGTTTATTTGTTTGGTTCAACATGCATGTAGGGTTATTCATAACGCAAAAATAGAAAAATCGAAGGATGTATACAAGGTTTATGCTAAAGTCTAAAAATCCTACACGAATACATTTTAAAACATAAATTAAACAACAAAAATATGCATGTATTTTGATGCGCAATTTTTCAGAACCATGTAAAAATCCGATTCGGACACATACTCATTAACAAATTATAGTAACTCTGTTTGATTTTGTATGAATACAATAGCTTTTTCCACACGTGCGTTTCTGGCATGTTGCTTCGACTGCGTTAAAGTATTATATGCCCAGTCTTTACCAAGTAACTCTCATATGTGTCCGCCATGATAAAATATGCATAGGAGACAAAGTCCCAATGTCCGGGAACACTTTTGTTACACAAGCACAATTTAGTAAATACAATACAACAACATCGCAATATAACAAACAATACAAATAACTACAAAATGATAATTTCAACATAAGTATTTTTAAAAATACCAAACGTGTTATACTATGCTAAAAAGTAAAACTAGATGTAGCAACATGTTCTATCAAATTTGCTGTGATGTCGTATATTTCACTTCTATATAGTGCATAATTTTAGTCATTACTGCATGGAACCGAACAAAACATGCACTTTTTAATGCAGTTCTTTTGAAAAATAGAGCCTAATATACCGATTTCCGATGATTTAAAAAATAATATTTAATCATTTTTTTTAATTTATCAATATGTGACGTTCCAATTAAGATTTTGTTTTCGACTATAATGCAAAGTAACGTAGATGAATATATAAGGCTTCAATAAAATATACACAACTATACAAAAAATGAAAAGAATATTACAAATGACATTTATTGACCAAGTTTGGTAGAGACATATAAGGGAAGAGTTCATGAAGTAAAACTTAGAAATGAGCAAATACGTTTTAAAAGTAATTCCTATGTCAAATTTGAAGTTTCAAATAACAACAGTTTCAAATAAATCGTAATTTTAGAAGTTTTTTCTCTCTTATATCCCTTACGTGGACGGGTTACCGATATAAAGAACAGCTTATGTTTAGGCAGAAATAGTCAGCATTATATTTTTGGAAGACTTTTTGAAAACGTGATTTAAAAAAATCTTCCACTCATTTCAGCCTTTTTAAATATTAAAATTTTGAAAAATCGTTCTTAACGAGCCTGTACGTGTTAAAAGTAACCATCATATCAATTTTCAAATTTCCCCAAAGGTATGAAAGAAATAATTTTCGAACGTGTTTCTCTGATGCACTCTCAAGAAGGCAAGGATCCCGAAACAAAAATTAACCTATGGTTAAACAGACATAGTGAATATTATAATGAATAAAATTTTTTTAAATCATTTCAGTAGTTTCAGAGATCATGTTTTTGGAATGTTTTCAAATTATCCATCCTTTTACATGAAAACCGTTCCACTTACGTCTTAAAAGTAGGCTTATGTATCAGAACGCAAATTTTTCCCCATTCACTCTCCATTCCTCCGAATGAATTGAAAAGTCAATGCCGAAAACCGTATCTTAAATATTTTTCCCTATTTTCCCCATTTATATCTCCCTCTTAGTTGCGTTATATACCAGTCACCCCAAAAAATCCTATTATAAATTATAATATAATAGTATATAATAATATAATAAAGAAGAAACATCTGTTTGTTTGTTTGTAGCGGGTTAACTCTGAAACTACCGAGCAGATTAAAAAAAAGCGATATTTTAATAATAGTGACAATCTCTGCTCCAACATAGGCTACTTTATATCTTGGTACCCGTGCACCCAAGATGTTGAAATAGCAAAAATCGTTTGAAATTAAAATCTCTTTGAATCTGTTAGGATTAGAAGTTTGATAATGGACATTATTATTGTGATTACTTTTAAGACATTTTTTTAACGCGATTACTACCCTACTCAAGATACGGTTTTCGTCATTGACTTTTCAAATCATTCGGAGGAATGGAGAGTGAATGTGGAAAAATTTGCGTTCTGATACATAAGCCTTTTATAGAACGGAATAATTTAAGAGATATGATATTTTAACGTTTAAATAAAGAATTTTATAGCTGTTTGATATACACGGGTTTAATAATGAATTTTTAATAGTGGATTAAAAATAAAAGTGTTCTATTTAAAAAATAAATTTAAGTAGTTAGCGCCATTTTTATATTAAGTACTTTGGAGTAAATGTTTTTAAATAGATTAAGTTCTTATGCCTTTACATATGGAGATTGATTGTTTAATTTAAGTTTGTATTTTAATTTAATTAATCTGGATTTTATATAGAATATTCTAAAAAGCAACAAATTATATAGAATTAAAGTTAATTATGGCGAAAAATAATAAATTGTGTAATATATAAATATATATATATATACACATACATATATTTGTATAGGTTGGAAAAAAAATGATATGTATTTCTGTGCATGTAAATATATTTTGTCAGAAGTTTTTAAATACTTGAAAAATACCTTTTTAACGAAATGCGCTAATTGTAAGTGTTGTATCAAATTATACGTATGCAATAAAGAACAAACTCAGCAGTCTGTGACAATTTTCATTATTAAATTATTGACATGATTTATTTATTGGCTGGAAATACTTTCATGATAGGCATTTAAGGAGTGTTGTACAAATATAGTCTCATTTAATTATGTTATTGACATATTATAATGCAATAAAAATGTAAACTTTAAAAAGTAATAAAAAATAAGTACTTATTGCAGACGAGTTAGTAGTGTTATAAAGTGTTATTTTCAATTCATTCTTGTTGGCTTAATCACGCAAATATTTGTTTTCTGTGAGTATTTCTACAAAATTATTAATTATTAACTGCATTTTTTGTTTTTAAATTAGTACGCTTCGTCTGTCTTATATACAAAACGTACTTTTATATTCGTTTCTTCTTTCCTATCATAAACATGCTGCGCACATGCCTTAGTAATTATGGTATTTTCTATATGTATAAAATAGTTTAACAGAGTTTTACAGTCGATGTATATCGTATGTTAGTCACTCGGTAAATCAGTGGTGAATGCATTCCGCTCCCATATCATAGGTCCAAGGTTTGCCTCTGTATTTGTTCAATGTTCAATCAATCTTTCACCCACTTGAGGTCAATGAAATGAGTACCAATTGTATTTGTCAACTCAACATTAGGAGTTCTTTATAAAGCTGACTTTAGCAACACATATATACTATACGAAAAAGACAGTTGACGTCACTGTTGGTTAAATTACTGTTGGTTAGCAAGGAAAACTTGTTCTTTATGACTACTACTGCACAAATGAGATGGAGATATTTGATTGGTCTACGTTAAACTGGTCTATGATATGATTGGCCTACGTCGCCATGCCGATTCCTGCAAAGATAGCTACGACAAAAATGTAGTGTTAGATTGGTTGATGGTACTGTTTGTTTGTAAACTTACCCTTTGCTTATATACAGTACCTCAGGGCCTGTTGTCTGAAAAGCGGAGTTTTTCGCAGCAGCGATCCTCCGTTATGTGGTCGTCGAGCCACGAAGTTTAAATTAATATAGTATAAGAATTATAAGGCATTGTTCAATACATTGTTCAATTATGTTGCATATTAAATCAAAATAAGTAATACGACTTTTAGAAACAAATTGACTTTTGTGAAACAGTTACATGTGTAGCATGTCTTTACGCATTAAAATATGTTAAAATTTTGTGTTACTTTAAAATAAAATAGAAAGTGAATAAGAATTCAGAAGAAAAATCTTTCTTTATTTTTTTCTCACATTTCTATCAGCTAATACAAATAAGGAAAAAAAACTTTTCACTGAAACTATTCTAAATTTGTTTTACTTTTCAAGTAAAGAACACAATTTCAACATATCACTTTACGTTTCAAAACCACATGTCTTCATTTTTCTCAAAGTAGTTTTTGTTACCGCAAGTTACGTATCTGAGTTCTTGAAAACTAAAATATTCAAAATAAAATTCCAAATATTTTAAAAATATAAAAATTAAAATAATTTTCTGTTTTTACCAAGATATGTTCATATTTTAATTTTTTCTCCGAGAACACTGTTTCTGCTATATTTCAGAATTAAAAAAAAAATTTCAAATATTTAAAATTGTATTTTACTATCTTTATATTTAAATGTAAAGCAATAAAAACTCTTTATTGGATTTTTTTAATAGTATGCTTAATATGCAATGAAAAATGAAAATGTTTACATAAAAAAATTGTTTACTTTTTCGTTAGCGCAGTCCAAGTCAAAAATGACTTTTTCATTAGTATTCCAATTGTAACCAAGAATAAGAATATTAAACAAAATTACATTACTACGTTACTACGTTACTACGTAATTACATTATTACGTTATTACGCTATTTAGGTTATTACGTTATTACGTCATTACCATGTTACGGTACTGCGTTACTACGTTATTACGTTACTACTACGTTCACGAGATGAACTTCACAAGTAACCATATTTAACGTGGTCGGCAGTGCAAGACTGAAATTCTTGGCACGCATTTTTGACTGGGGCCGCACTAACGGAGAATTACTAAAAAGGGTAACATTTATAAACAGAAACTGCTGCATGCGACTGAATCTTTTGAGTTACCCACGATCCCGAAAAGCGTTCTTTATGTTTAGAAACTTGAGGAACCAATATAATTTCCAGAATTAAAGAAACATCCATAAAAGACAAGTATCGTTTCTTTCCACTGATTTTCTGTAACAGTTTAGAGTAGTTTTTATACTGCATTAAACAGATTAATTAATTCGGAATATAGGTTTTTCGGATGCTGTTAATTCTCAAGTAAACATTTTAATATTCAACAAATGTGTTTTGCAGACGACACGCATGTTAAACTAACAGCATTAACATTAACATTAAAATTAATAGTGTTTTACTTACTCCTGCACGTATAAATTCAATTACGCAGCTTAAAATGTTTTATGAGTATTAATATCAGGGTTCGTACGGGGTCCTCAAAATTTCAGCGAAATTCCCAATATTTTCTTATAGAAAAACTCACCTTATATAATCGCGCGATTACATATGGCGAGTTTTTCAATAATAAAATACTGGTAATTTCCTTGAAAATTCCAGGATCCCGTACGAACCTTGTCATATGTGTCTGAAAATTGATTATAAAACTACTCGTAAATGTTTCCGAAAATCAGCGGCAGTGAAGCAACATTGATTTAATGAATGTGTCTCTAAATTTCGAAAACATATTAGTTTCTGAGATTTCGACAAAGGAAAAACGCTTTTCCGAATCGTGGGTAAATCGGAAAACGTTATGGCATATTTTTGTACGTGGTTATATTATATTTTGTTTAGAAACATTTCTCTTCTTTTACAGTTGTAGAAAAGAATGCTTCTACCATTAAACATAGATGAGAACAGTACCATTTTTATATAGAGAGGGGGATAATTTATGTTTCAATATTGAAAACACATCATTAAATTTTACGTTTAGTGGATATTAAATTAAGTTATTAAGAATTTAAGAAAGAATTAATATATTTTAGCGTTGTGGATTAGAAAATTTAATCATTTACATAAACTTAGATTTAGAAACATTAATTTTGAAGAAATATTTACTGATAACTAAAATTGCAAATTTAAAACATATATAAATCAGAATTATAGTAAAGCAATCCATGATACTAAAAAGAAAAACATACTTTATACAAACTGATTATTATTTTTTAATGCAGAATAACAAATAAAATAAAGACATAGTAAAATAGAAAGAAATATAAGGGCAATGCAATAATAATAAATCAAGAAATATGTAAAATGAGATTCTAGAATGTCAGGGCACTAGCAAAGCCCACGGATTACTGGCCTTGAAATAAAATATAGCCTATGTTGGAGCAGGGAATCAATTTCCGCTATTACTTTTTAATCGGTTCGATAGATCCAGAGATTACCCCCCTACAAACAAACAAATGTTACTTCTTTATAATATTAGTATACAATAAAAATACAATTTGGTTCTTTTTCAATCAACATTTTACCTTGGAAATTGAGAAAAATGGATCATTGCCCTTCCTGAATGTCGATTTCATTAGGAATACGTTAACGCGTAATATAGACAGAAATATTTACAGAAAACCATGCCGGTCCAATAATACAATATCGAATAGCAGTAAAGTTCTAACTATCAAAAAACAGCATATCAATTTTATGTTAGAAGAACATTTGAAGTATATTCAAAGGCTTATATAAACGAGGAGTTAATTAAGACTAAAGCAATTGCAGCTGAAAACGGATAATCGGGTGAATTTATTTGAAAAGTGATTTATGAATTTACTAACAAATTTATAACAAAGAATAATACAGTTTAAAAAAAATTGTAGCATAGAATGTATCTATAAAGGAATCAAATACAGATTAAAGAAATATTATACAACATTAATTGCTAAACCTACAACTAAATTACAAATTCTGGTTCACAGAAAAATAGATCCCATGGACACACCGTTAAAAATTTGCAGCAAACTGTCCAGTCATTTGACCGTTTTTGTAGAAAACGGTTACATAGCCGTAATTTGACTATGTTCTGACCATAAAATGAGCAATAATACGGTCAGAATATAGTTAAATTACGGTTATGTAACCGTTTTCTACAAAAACGGTCAAATGACTTGACAGTTTGCTGCAAATTTTTAACAGTGCAAGCATGACAAAGCAGGGCTATATATCATCCCATATAAAGATAAAAATAAAAATAAAACATTTAAATATGTACGAATGACAACCAGGAAATTACTTGACAGAATGAAAGAACATATGACAGACATAGTAAGAGTGAAACAATCTGCCGCCGGTTAAATTTAAAAGCAGATACTGAAATATTTTTAAGTAAAGTAAGTATTATAGCGCAAGTTAACGATTAAAATGCTTGCATAATGCGGGAATCTATAGAGATACTAACCAGGGGAAAGAATTAATGAATTCATATGTCATCATTCCATATACCACATATTTGGTTTTATCTACTTCTTGTTAATGACGTATTTCGTTTTATAGCCCTTCTCGCTCAGTACTTTCACACCCCCCCTTTTCAAGGTTTGGTTACACCCTTCCGATATTTAACTATTGTACATTCTAGAAGTTACTGAATATTTATCATCCCCTTGATGATGGCCAGGTTCTGGTGGAAAGCGCTCGGAAATTCCAGCAAGCTTTTTAATATTTGTGAATTGGTTTTAATGTTTTAAAACCTTTTTTATATTGTTAAACACCTATTTTAATAATGAATAAATTAAGAATAATTTTAAATGTTTTCATCTTTTATTTAGTTTAATCGAAACATGATTTCCATTTTTTTTGGTAGGGGCAGATCTTTCAGAAAATACTGCCAAAGTCGTCGTTTTGAACCAAATTCTCAGCGTGACATGGAAAGAAATGAGAAAAGCCTGTCATCAAGTGACACAAATTCCTTATATCTCGATAAGTAATTTATTTATCAAAAAATGGAAAACACATTACGATTCCAAATAGCTTCAATAAGCTGCCAAATTTATACCTTTGCGTTTAAAAATGAGTCAGAAAGTTTCACGTTGTTGAGCAGGTCAGCTGAGAACAACCTTAATGTATGCCCTATAAACAAGCTTTGTATGTTAATTGCTCTAACATTATTATTATTTTAATGTAACCATGGAAGTGTTAGTTGTATCAAATACATAAAAGTTTTAAAAACTTTTATAAGATATTTGTGTGACAAATCTTTTTTTCAAATTTTTAATTTTGCTGCATATCTGGTCTACATGCTACAAGTACAGGGTGATTTTTTTTTAAATTGTGAAAGTAAAACCCTATAACGAAAGAACCACTGATCCAAATGACCGGAAATTTCACCAGTATGCTCCCAAAGCAATGGGAATTTTTTAGGCATGGTTAAAAAAAAACTTAAAATCTCACCGACAGATGCCGCTGTATATGCAGTAAAGTCGGGAGAGGGGCTTGTGCAAGACACGCGCACAGTAGATACTCTTCACTATGTTGTGGAACATGCGGTTTCACGTTTCCAACTCGTAGCTGAAAACATTGGACAGTACATTGAAAATCTTATGTGTTAGTTGCGCAGTTCTGTACCAATGTTTTACTGCATATTCTTATTTCGTTCTGTTTCTGCAGGTGTTTGCAGTTCCTTTTCCCAATTACAGCATTCTGTATGTTTTTGATATGCGTAATAAAGTTTTCTTTTTCTCAAAGTACCGTCCATTGTTTCCCTTCCACTGACGATATACTTTGTTTCTGTTTACTTACAGCGCCATCTGTGGGTGCGATTTTAAGATTTTTTTTAATCACGCCAAAAACATCCCCATTGCTTTGGGAGCATATTGATGAAATTTCAGGTTATTTGCATCAGTGGTTCTTTTGTTAATGGGTTTTATTTTCACAACTTTAAAAAAAATCCCCCTGTATAATGCATTTGATGTTGATGAGTGATTTCAGGGATTTTGGTAATAAATATTACAACACAGATATTGTGTAAAACAATTTATTTATAGAAAAATATTTTGAAAATACATTTGAGCGTTATTGATGCAAAAGCGAAAATTGTAAAGCAGTTTTTAAATATAAATGAATACATCATTTGTAAAAGCAGAAAATATACGTTTAATGTTCTCTCGCATGTCATAATTTTTTACACAGTTTTATATTTTATGCAAATTCCATTTACAAAGCTAAAAAATACTTACATTTATCTCAAATTCTAAAGTAGCAATTAATGTTACAGAAATATAATCATTAATTAACAAGATAACTTTTTATTAATGAGTAAATAAAGAAACAAACAGAAAAAAATGTGAAATATATATTTTTTAATTAAATTTCATATGCAATTAAGAGAAGCTCGTTAAAATGGACAGCACATTTTATCATAAATTTGTGTGTACTTATTATTTTCCACTCACATCAGAAAATAGAAATTTTGATCTTTGCAATGAAAAATATTATGTATAAAAATTTACTTCGTAAAACAAAAACGCTTAACGTTTATTTTTAATGTACTTCAGAATGTATGAAAAATACTTTAAAGCAATTTTATTATTTAAAACATTTAGACCATCCCTATTTTAAATAAATGTGGCAGATTTTTTAATGCCATACCATTATATATTTAAGTCTAATTTATTTTTTCTTTCTTTTTTTTTTGTTACATGTTAGACACATTTTAGAAAAATAAATTATGTAAGAGAATCTACTAACATTTGTAATACGATGTTAATAAGTTTCATTGTCTTTCTAAAAAACATGGTACACTCTTTGCATTGTAGTATTTTAGGGATTGCTTTAGTATTACAAAAGATAAATTTAAACAAAGAATTATATTTTTTACGAAACATTTTTTTAGCTATTATTTCTTGTGCTATTTGTTTTCATTTTTTTTTGCATATCGTAAGACCATCCCTATTTTAAATAAACGTGGCAGATTTTTAATGCAATGTCATTAAATTTTTTTAGTCGAAAAAATATAAGTTATTGCTTATGTATTTCAAAAGATAAATTTCAACGAAAAACTTAAAAATTATTTTATCTCCTCTGTAAATGGAGTCACGCATTTTATGGTCTACATACTGCCATAGAATGACAGGAATATATATTTATAGACGAATATTTGACTGATACATATAAACACACACACCGCATATAAATATCCCGAAATGATTCAAACGCGATTTAAAATATTACCTGATGGAGATATGTAGGCAATTTTTGTTTCATAAGTGTGCAAGCTAAGGTAGTTTTTAAAATTATATTGATAAAATAGTCCTACCACTAATATGTGAAATGTTAGACTTTTTAAAAAAATTTATGGTTCCTGGTTCTTATAAGTTATATTTTAAATAAAATTTTCATGCTCCGAAAAACAAGTCAGTAAAAAGCCCATTTTTCTACGACAAAAACGCACCGAGTTAGGACAGTTTGAATTTTTGGAAATTTCGAATCTTTCCTGTACTAAAATGGAATTACTGTTTTATTTCTTAGAGAAAGGTGGCGAGTTTTGTAAATCTAACTTAAATGACCCAAGGACTGTAGAAAAAAGTTAAAAAGTGTAAATACATACAACTAACTTTTACTTACACTCTGTATATATATATATATTAGGGATTCTACCCCATACGCACGTCATGCGCCAACTCCCGGGCTTCATTTTTCTGTTTGTCTCTCTCGCTATCTACCCGTATGTCTGCCTGTCTGTTTCTTTCTCTCTCTATATATATATATGTGTCTGTCTGTCTCTCTCTCTATCTGTCTGTTTGATTGTCATTCATTCATTCATTGACATTCATTAAGTCATTGACATTCCTTCATTCATAGATTTCTTGACATTCATTGATCCATTCACATTCATCCATCCATTCATTCATTCACATTCATCCCTGCATTCATTCATTGATATTCATTAATTATATCATTCAATCAATCATTGAAATTCATTAATTCATTCAGTCATTTATTCACATTCATTGAATAATTCATTGTCATTCTTTCAATCATTCTTTCATTCATTCATCGACATTCGTTCTTTCATTTATTGACATCCATTCATTGGCATTCATCGACATTTATTCATTCATTCATTCAACCTTTGTCATTCAATAACATCCAATCATTAATTCAAAATTGTACTACAAACCCCGAATTTAAGTGTTTCATCGACAGTCATTCATTAATTCATTGACATTCATTCATCCATTCACATTCATCCACCTATTTATTCATTCACATTCAACCATGCATTCATTCATTAAAATTCATTCTTTATATCATTCAATCAATGATTGAAATTCATTCAGTCATTTATTGACATTCATTGAATCATTCATTGTCATTCACTCCTCCTTCATTCTTTCATTCATTCATTGACATTCGTTCTTTCATTTATTGATATCCATTCATTCATTCATTGGCATTCCTCGACATTCATTCATGCCTTCATTCATTCAATCATTCATTCATAATTGCACTACAAACCACGAATTTAAGCGTTTGATAAATTCGATTCATATATTCGAATATATATATATATATATATATATGTAGTAGTCGTTTAATAAAATCGTTTATAAAGTCGTTTAATGATTGTTTAATAAATTCGTTTCATAAAATCGTTACGCAAGTTAGTTTTATTGAGATTTTATATAGAGAGAGTAGATATGTATAAAAATGCAAACATATATACTGATGTCCAGAAATTAAGGGGCAGTGACCGGACACTTTTGATTTAGACGTTTTGTCCAATATCTACTGAACTTAATGAGGAAATACTCGAAATATCTTTGAACTTTGAGGATGTAAAGAACCTGTTTGACTTCATATGTTTCAGTGAAGATTTAGTCCCGAGGACAATTACGGTGTAATAATAAATTTAATAATAAAATAATATTTGGATTTTCACCACATTTGTAACAAGACCATATGCTCTAACTGATATTCTCAACCTCGATAAACTGTTTCAACATATGTATGTGCCTAGACTTTTGATTTGCATGTTTTAGCAGCATTAAGTGTAAAAAAAATTTTTGTGGTGTGAGCAGATATTATAGATTCAATATCTTCAACAATTGAAATTGGAAATAACTGATATACCCTATAGTGAATGTAGTATAAATCGAGGTAGTTTCATTTAGCACATATTGCTGATATCTCCTGTTAATACGAAGTCCAGGAATGGTGTTAATACTGATTAGAATTATTGCATACGTTTTTGCAAAACTCTATGAATAGAGATAAACATAGTTTTAGTGTACTGCTCCTATATTTAAAATTTTCTATTATTTCATTAATATTTGTATTGCCAGCTGCAAAGAGAAAATACAGATTCTATTATAATAATGTAATACTGTTCATTTTTTAAACCGCCTCATAAATCAGAACTGAATAAAAGGGTATTTATTTTCTTTCAAATTATTTTTACCTAAATGTTTTTTTATTTTATTTTACAGAATAAGTTTCAATTCAAGCTTCGGCATAAAAAGAGATTTTGTAAAATTTAACACATAATCCTCTATTAACCTGTACTTAAATTTATTTATTTGAACTAACTCAAAATAAACAAATATTCGAATTTTCTACAAGGATGTGGAAAATAAACCGTTTCAAATTGAATGTAGCATTGCTAATTTCGAAGCATATGAGAAGACCTCAAGAAAGACTGTGGTCATGAATAATTAATCTTGATTAATATTCCAAGTATCATATATTTGTCATTCTTATTTATGAGGCTGATTGTTATAATTAGAAACCTGGTATGTATAAGAAAATATACAAACAATGATGTTTTGAATTTTTTACGATTGTAAGCTATTTAATAAACTGCACGAATTAACTGTATCCATTAAAAGTAATAAAAATCATTTGTACGACTTTAATTAATTATATGATAGAAATAATATTATAATAGGTTTTATTAAAATATTTCGTATCAGTTATTGCATATTGACATTGAAAAGTAATTTTGCTTAGATAATAGATTTTTTTATGAATCATAGAATGGAAAAAAAAATCGATTTGCTACATTTAATTAATTTATAATAATGTTTTTAATAGGGAGGAAGATTTGATAACGTTCAAAAATATATTAATCTCAATATGATTGCAATGTTTTTGTGGCATTGTTATATGTTGTATATATATTGTATGTATATTGTATATATATATTGCATGTATATTGTATATCACACAGACACACACACACATATATATATATTATATATATATATATATATATATATATATATACCAAGAATCACATAAATTTGTTAACATTTCACAATTTCATAAAAAGGGAAGAAATCGGTATAAATACATGCAATTTGGAAGAAACTTGTTCGAACAAAGATGTATTTTAGTAGAATAAAAATATTTAGCTAAAATATTTGCTTATAGAGGACGCAAGCAACCAAATCACAGAAAATATGCAAATTAGAGGTCTATAAAATTAAGACAGCACAATTCACAATATGTATTTGGTTACTAGAAAAAAGTTCCGATTTTATGCAATACTGTGAAAAAAAATTCACTGATTGCCAGTATAATTTATGTATTTTTACGGAATATTTTTCTCCGATAAAATGATTTTGTGAATGTGTCAGAAATTAGCGAATATGGATTTAATAATATCCTTGACATATAATAGCGCTTAAAGTCTATTTAATTTGTCGTTGTAGCTAAGACTTACTGATTTTCGTATAGTGTTACACTATAAAATAATTTCCGTATTTTACCAGTACATTTTTCTTCTGTTTATGGATTTCTTTCTTTTTCTATGTATTAATAAAAATAAATCCCACTGCTTTAGATTAAATGAAAATTTATCGTTATTTGACATTTTCTTTTCTGTAATTTTTGAAAAATTTACAAAATACCTAAATACCTTTCACCGGAAATTTTTGAATAAAAATACAGAAATTGTACTGGCATCCAACGAATTTTTTTTCACAGTGTCCGAATTACTGTGAAATACCAGTCAATAGCCAGTCTATAGTAGTGTCGTTATAAAACGGAACATGAGATCACCTCATCCATCTAGATATGCTGCATGTTTGATTTAAGACATTCTTACTTTTCAGCAATGTATAAATTTCTCCAATGGAGGATATTTGCTGAATTAGGAGGTATAAAATGTTTGTAAAGTTTTGCTTCTATTCATATAAACGTTGTTTATCTCATAGTTATCTTATTTTAACTTAGCAGCGCAGCTTCTCTATTCAAAAACATTTCAATTAACTTTTTATCCCACTGAAAAAAAATTTCCCTGGAAATCGCACCTAATTACGGTATTCAAATACTGATTCAGTCCACTTTTATGATTTTTTTTAAATGTTAAAAGATTTATGATATCCAATGTCTGATTACTTAGATGCGTTTCACAGAATTTCAAAATGTTCTTTTATTTTATTGAATGCATTTCTCAAAAAAAAAAATCAACTGAAGCATATGAGTATAATAATGTTCTAATAAATTCTATACTACCAGAATACGGAGTTTCCGTAAATGTAATTCATTAAGGTAAAACACCAGAATCTTTTTAACACTTCTCAACATAGTTGAAAAGTGTTTATGAATTCGGTTTGTCTGTCCATCTGTTCGAGATTTAACTCACGTAAATGTACTAGGATTGCCATGTAATTGATATATGTTATTGAGGTTGGCATGGGTATGTTCGGTTTTCAAAATGAAGTGTGTAGCATTTATAGTTCATTTACAGGGGCATTCAAAAGCATTCCGTTACATTATGTTCTATGGAGAAAAATCATTTGCTGTGTATTTTAATAGTGTTACACTATTTGAAACGTAATAAAATGCCTTATTGAGTGCGCTACAAGAAGGTTACTTTAGAATATGCTATGTGTAGCTCTTGCAGATAATTTACAGGGCACTCAAAATTATGTTATGGACTAAGAAGAAATACCGTTTGCGGTCAATTTTAATGATGTTACGCTGTTACAAATGTAATGAAATCTTTACATGGTGTGAATTTCTGAGGGGCACTGAAACATGTTTTCTGTATAATATGGAGTGCAAAGCAATTATCATTCAGTTACAGGATCACACAAAAGAATTCGCTTATATAATGGTCTAAGGGCAAACACTGTTAGCAGAGTATTTTAAATTAGGTTACACTATTTCAAACATGATGTAATTGATATACATTACTAAGGTTTACTACAAGATGCTTGTTGTAGAATAAAATGTGTATAACATTTATAGTTCATTTACAGGGACACAAAAAGAATTCCGATACAGTACTGTATCCGAAGTAATAACTAATATGGAACATTTCTTTAAGTGTGCTTTCAGTTATGATATGCGTTTTCAAGTTTAACTAAATTTTGCATACTATGTAATGTGTATACATTCAATAGATCACTTGCAGGACTACACAAAATAATTTGTAAGCATTACTGAATATGAGCATGCATTGCTTAAAGGGGTTTTTTAATTCAGCATTTTCAAGAACATTTATATTTCGTATACTAAGTTGGTTGGTTAAATGGAGTTTTATGGCACAAAGTCTTTAGTATACTAAGAGACGTTTGTAGAATATATATAAAATAATACACAGGGCTATATAAAAAGAAATTGATACATGGCCGGCTATGAATAGCAATTTCAGGAAGTGCGATTTCTATAGTTTACGGCATGTTTTTACCTGAATTAAATTTAGCTTAAAAAGTGGTGTGTATAAAAATCTGTAGTAATATACAAGGTAGAAATTGCTAAAGGGGAATTTTCCATTGTGTAAAACTTTTTCTTACTAAACTTAATTTGTAAAATCTATAGATTATATACACAACCGTACAAAAGAATTGGGAGTAAATTTCCGTCTATGGATGGTAATTGCTGAAATAGATGTTTTCAAATGTCTTATACATTTTCTAAAATGCCTACTTAGGTACCTTCTTTACATTATCAAATGACGAAGATTTATTAAAGTATTCTTAAAAAGTTGGAAAAAGTTTCTTAATCTATGTTTAAAGCATAATTTTCCTTTCTTGTTTAAACTCAGCCGAGCTTAGAAATTACGTTAAAGTAAGTATTATTGGACGCAGTATTTTTACTGGTATATAAAATCTATTTAACATTTCTATAGTCAATCTAATGTTTCTCATTTCCATTAAAAATATTATCAATAATGATGATTTATAATATTAATTATCAATGGAAACGTTGAATACAAATAAATGTTGGATAGTTATCATGTATTCATACGCTTATATTATCAGTTTTCTGATTTCTTCTCTTTTTGAATATAATAAACCATTTATATCGAATGATGTTTGATAATGATTATATCATTACATAGAAAAAAGTTTGAACTTCATGTATTCTCTTTCAGAAATATTATTATTATTTTTTTTTTTTTTTTTACTCCATTTAGAATAATTAATGAAAAAAAAATTCGATTTGTAAAAAGATTTTATCTTTTATAAAAGAAATTTTCTTAATAAAAATGATGATGAATGGGAAATAATTCTTTTTAACAGTTAAATTATAGAATATTTATAAGCAATGTGAAAAAACATAATGTTTGTAAAAGTATTTTAGCATAATATAATCATTCTTAATGTATTTAAAAATCTGTTTCATGTGAAAAAAAAAATATTTATTTCGATAGTTTATGTGTGTATTAAAAATAGGAGTCATTTATAACATTCCCAAAACAAAACAAAAGAAATCCACTTCTCCTTGCATTGAAAAAAATATTAAAATAAAAAAAAATATTTAAAAGTCTGAATCGCTTAATTATTATAGAAAATGTGGTGATATGTAAATTTTTTAAATTAATTATTATAAGCAGTGAAATGGAAGAAAATTGTGCAAGGTAATATACATTTTTATGGATCAACTCAGATTTTTGCCTCTCGGCAAAATAAATGCAAATGACATCAAGACAGAAAAAACTATTTTGAAATTAGAAGAAAGCTCAAAACTTTCATTTAGCATATAAACCATGCTACATATAGAAAAAATAGGTGGCATGCCTGGTGTGGCTTAGGCCTGAAGGTATAAAAAATAGATTTAAGATTTTTATCGCTTGAAAAATTTTATCTTTTCTTTTTTATTTATTTGTGATATGAAAAATATTAAAGAAAACAATTTTGGTGCTTTATATATCAAAACTTTGCATTTTCAACAGCATTACAGTCCGTTTTATAAGACATTCTTTATGAACAGAAAACGGAACATTCACAAAATTTTCTAAATATATTAGATAGAATTTTGAATTTTTATGCATAAAATGTGTCTTTTTTTTGATGGGATATACTTCTGCTTCTAACATTCGCTTTAGACATTTTTAAAATGTCTGTTTTAACTACAGAATTGTATACTATAGAAAGTTTTTCATATTTAAGGTTCATAATCATATAAAGATGGATGAATAAGGTTGGTTGATGGTTGAGAAGGATGAATAAGTATTATATATCATCATTCATATTTAAGGTTCATAATCATATAGGGATGGTTGAATACGGTTGGTTGGTGGTTGAACCTCAAGTGCATCATGACCCGCCTTAGTCTATCCTCACCCAAATTTTCAGACTTTTACGGGCGCAAGATTTCGCTAGCCATCGCACACAGACACACACACACGCACACACACATGCAAACAACTTTTTTATTATTATTATAGTTGAACCAATAACAGTTTTACGTCACATCCAACTGTTAAAACATTTTTATCCTATATATTATTTTTAGAAATGTTATTGGCTTTGTCAGACAAAGATTACTCACTTCCGATGGAAAATTCTTATATGACACAGGATTGGAGCATATGTATCCGAATATGAAAATATTATAATTCATGAATCTAATAACCACAAGTATAGAAAAAGAAAATAGAGATATATTTTGTACTTTTTACCAGTATTTAATCGCTGTTTTATAAACATAAAGCGAAACGCATCCATTGAAAATGTATTTATTTTTTATTGTGATAACGATTCAGCAAAAATATAAAAAATGTAAATGTTATATTTGTGACCGATTTATCAATAATCTTAAATAGTTTCCCTATATTTACATTATATGAAGATGTTAGTGTTTTAAGACACATCTGATCATTCTATTAATCAAAAGTCTCATTATTTCTTAATGCACTTATTTCGTAACTCCCTTGGGTTGTCAGAAAATATTGTTCGTCCTCGCTGGATGGAATTTTTTATATGACATTTGTGAATATATGTATACAAAATCTGTTGCAGAACATTTTTAACATTCTGTTTCTGCTTCTGCGAAGAACTTTATATCGGACTAATTTATGCTCTTAAATAAAAAATAAATACTTGACATAATAAGAAACATTGATAAGTATTGGCAATTTGCAACATCTCAGTATTTATTATTATTATTTTACAATTGCGTAAATAATATATTTATTAAATAATACTCTTATTAGTTACAAATACAGTACTAGTTTGGCTATAGATAGTGTATTGAATATACGATTTAATTACATATAAAACATAAAAAATGATAGAACATAAAAATCAATATTGCATAAAAATTACTGAGGAATTTTAAACTTCCGAATGATTTCTATGATTTTGTTAATATCTTTATTAAATATATTCTTATTAGTTACAAATACAGTCATAGTTTGGTAACAGATATAATGCATTGCTTATACGATTTAGTTATAACTTAAAACATGATAGATCATAAAAATCACAAGGAAATTTTAAACTCTCGAAAGCATTTTAAGATTTTATTTGAAACTAAAATTTATTTTAGCAATAGCGTAATTTAGGACTTCGTAGTGAATATTGTGTAAATTTATTTAAGAAGATTTAACACCCTTCATTTGGCAAAATAATGACGAAGTTCCAATCTGTTGCTTAAAATGCATTTAGAGATCGTTAGTATAACTAGGCAAAGTTAGCAAAATATACGATGATTATAAATATGCGAAACAAATTTTACTAACATCCTTTTAACTTTAAATTAGTCAAAACTGTAATCTTCAAATTCATTTTTCTCAGTTTGTGTTTCTTGAATATATCAGTATAGGGATAATTTTCTTTAAAAAGCGAAACTTTTGTCCCCGCTTTAAACATAATGAATAAACTTATATAAAAATGAAACAGAATGCTAGAATACTTTTATTACATTTTTTTCATGTTTGTAGAACGGGATAAAACATATTATTTACAAATATAAGACACTTAAATAAATTTGTTTATGTGATAAATGTTATTCCCCTGTGCGTCTCTGCCTCCAATTTATCAGAAAAATGGTTTTTAAAAGTTGACTATCCAAATATATTTGTTATATATTCCATGTTTTAGTTATTAAAAATTATCATATAATACTAAAAATTGAAAAAGTAAAAATTTTTCATAGTTATTTTTCTGACAAAATAATAAAATATGTCCTTTGGTTTGGTGGTCATTCCCTTGCCATAAATAGAAGATAATGATTCTAGCATCTGGCACCAGTCATATTTCCCCGAATTGCATCTGTAAGCAGTGGCATCGTCATAGAAGCTATCTTAAATTGTTTTTGCAAAAGAAACAAGTATGAACAAGTAAAGCTCAGAGATTTAGAGTAATATCTTGGTAAGGATTTTTATTGACTCTCATTACCCTGTCTCTTAATTTTGTAATGAAAGTTCAATCAGCGATTAAGACTTACTTGTATTGAGTTTTTAAAGTTATTTTTAAGAGGAATTCATTTTTGTGTATATACATGATAAGAGAGAAGATAACCTTACTTTTTGTCATTTCCCTATCGTCATTCTCCAGCTATTTTCCTTGTTATTTCACTGAGTGCCATTCCCCTGCCTCTCTTCGCAATTTCTCTGCCAACTTGAAATTTCAAATTTAATTTTTTGGTGTTTAACATTAAAAAAGATTTTTGGGGACAATATTTTATTACTTAGAAACAGTTCCTAATTACAATAGAACAAAATTTTAGAGGGGGGGAATATTATTTTTTTTAAATATATAATGCTGAAATTGTTCTGTTAAGAGAAAGTGACCCATAATTAAAATGTTAAAATTTCATGAATTACAATATTTTGCAGGATACTTAAGGTGCATTGCATAAAAATAGGCATCGCTTTCTAGTAATATAAGTAGTTATTTTAAATATTGAAAGTTATTACGTAATTACTCATTTTTATTCGATTTTTCCATATGAGATGACAGTTTATTTATTTATTTTTAAACTAATTAATTTTTCGGAAATCTGATGCTTACCATTGTACAAAACATTTGTAAAAAAAAAAAAAATGCCAAACATTTTTGAAAAATTTAAAAAATGTGTAAGAAGTAGTAATTTTCTTAAACTATAAAAATATAAAATGAATTTTCTAAATTATACCACAAAAATTGCATTTTTCTCTGCACTGAGTCATTTTTCTGTATAAAAACATTTAATAATATGTCAAACGGCATTGCAAAATACTTAAATAAAAATAGACTTCTAAAAGTAATAAATCCTTTCAAGTCAGTATCATAAATATTTTCCAACAGATTAAATATTACCTTTTCTGGAAAAAATTATTATCTGTTTAATAAGTTGATTTAAACTATTAATAATTGATTTAGATATTTAAATATTTAATTTATTAATAATTGATTTAAATATTTAAATAGTTAAATTATTAATAATTGATTAAAATTATTAATATTACATACTTTTACATACAAATGAGATACACAAATGAAATATACAAATATCCATATACAATTAAATATATACAGGGTGTCCATAATTAAACGACCCTATTTTAAAGTTGTTTACAGACCAAACTATTGGTCAGAAAGTTGTGAAATTTTGTGAAGGACATAATGAAGGAATGGGAATTTGTTAAAGCGAAAAAAAAATTTAGTTCAAAATTTTGCCACCAGAGGGCATTTTTTATCGAATAACACATTTTGCATACATTTACGATAGTTTACATACTTTATGGCAACAAAAAATGTTCCACATGATGGCTATCATTTTCAGCTACCACCTGGAATCGTAAGATAGCATGTTCCACAGTTGACAGCAGTGTTTTCTGGGAAATGCTAAAAACATGTCGCGAAAAAAAATTTGTTCGAGATGTTTTGTTGAAATTAAATTTGTAACCTATCGTAAATGTATGCTAAATGTGTAATTCATTAAAAAACGCCCTCTGGCGGCGAAATTTTGAACTAATTTTTTTTTCGCGTAAACAAATTCCCATTCCTTTATTATGGCCTTCACAAAATTTCACAACTTTCTGATCAATAGTTTCGTCTGTAGACAACTTTAAAGTACTGTCGTTTAATTATGGACACCCCGTACATATAACAAAAACAATAATATCTGATTAGTAAGAAAGTATTTTAACACTTTAGATAATTATTTTATATCGAAATTTTCACGTCAATATGCCGTACAACACAAAAAACAAACTGAAGTTATCTTTTTATTATTGTGTATGTAATAAAGCAAAAGATGACCATTAATAAACATTATGGTCACCTTTTAAAGCCATTTGAGGTTTTATTTTCCTATCTTTATGTCATCTGTTTTAAATCGTTAACTAAAATATATAGATACCAAACAGAAAGGTACAAAGAATGTTTCAATTCTAGTTCCGCAAGCATGGTCGACAGATGAAATATTGATGTGAACGCCTATTTATCTTTACTGTTTTCGAAATGTCTAATGCATTTTTTTTTTATTCTGTCAATGGAATTGATTGTGTAGAATAGAGATAATTCAAGAGATGGCCCCATTTTACACTATTACCTTGCAAATCTATTATTTATACTTCTGATGTAATAAATTACATGGCGCATTGAACTAATCTTTTGAAGTATCTGACAAATATCTAATTTTTATACGATTATTTTGTCTTTATACGAATATTCAATTCTTCCAATTTTTCACAATGCTTTATTTAACTGAAGTTGTTTCATGTACGTAAAGATGGAGTTTTGTTATAGATTTTTTACTGTCTTCCTTATAGGCTAGAAATTTAAAAATTATGTACACAGTTGTGTTTCCGTTGACGATACAACATTTTTTTCTGTATTTTAAACTTAATTATGAATTGATAAATGAATTTTAAGGTATTTTACGTTAGCCGCGATTGCGTGATAAATCGCCAAATATTATATTCTTTATGGTTACAACTATATATGAATTGCATCAATAGTGGAGTTAATTATGCGGCAAATCACTCTTGCTAAAATCTGCCAACTGGCAGCGAAACTGCAAGAATGGAAATTTTATACACGAAAAAAGTACAAAATAAATATTAAAATGTGTAGTAATTAAAAAAATATATACGATTTTATTTAAAGATCTTACATTTGTACCTTAATATGTTTTTATACTTTAAACAATCACTTGGCCAATTTTTACCTCTCATGCATAAATTATTTTTAAGTAAATGAAAATCAAAAACATACTAGGCGTTTAAAATAGATTTAAAATGCATTATAAAGAACAAAAAATGTTGAATTTTTTAAAAGCCTGCATCTGTTACAAAATTACGAAACTACCCTTGTGTAACGTTCAGAAGCATTGAAAAAATAATGCAGTCGAACTCTGTTAATACGAGAAGAAATATAATTATAAAAATCCTCATTTTAATCGTTACTCTTATTACCACAAAAAATAACAAAATCATAAAAACACACACATAATTAAACTAATTGCTATTAATTGCTCTAATTATCTTAATGCTAAAATTAGCTTAATATCATAAAGTTAATATATTAAATTCAGTCTTACTTTTGTGAGTGTCATTTTCATTAGACAGGTTTTTCCTTTAGACAAAACCACAATACTGCAATCAAAACTTCTAAAGAACTAGTAATTCCAAAGGGCATGAATGATGTACAATAACTTCCCTAATTTTCATAAGAACTCGGCTAATATTGTCATAGTCACTGCAATTTTTGAGATATTGATTTCACATAACTTTTTCATTTCAACAGTGCAAAACGAGACATGAAAGATTAGTTAATTTGGCCCACTGTCCGGATTTCAAGAAAAAAACAAATATTGATTTTCTTCTGTTTCCTTGAATTACAGGGCTAAGTTGTAAATATTACAAAAGGGGGGGGGGTATTTAAAACGTTCTTATCTCTCTCTTCTTTCTTTCATTTCCACAAGATGTGTTTCAAAACAGTCGGATATTATTTTGCAATTTCCTCTGTCTGTTTGTGTGTGTGTGTGTGTAGGGGGGGGTCTCCTTGAAGGTTGACATTTTGTTAAATTATTGCATTTCGACAGACAGTTGCAATCTAGAAATATTATAGGCGAAAGAGAGAGCAATGATCGATAAGAAATTGATTTCTTCCCTAATTGTACCCTACTTTTTTAAGGAGGGAGTACGAAAGGAAAAAGTTTTTAAGTAGGGAATTACGCTCTACGTGACCACTTTCTCATTACTAAATAAGACAATATACAGTCCGATGAATTAAGATAAGATAATTTCTCTTACCTTTTATGTGTGCTCTATTCGTTCTCTTAGTTGTAAATCCATAATGTAATATCCAATGAATCCGTCGATGTATCCAAGAAATTGTATATTCCATGCGACGTCTGGCACTGCAACCGCTAATTTTACTCACTGGAAATAAAACTTAATTTTGTTGTGTTGAATTATATCTTTGAGATTAAGTGACGCGTGGTTCCTTTTAAGCTTTTATTATAACATTTAAATTTCACATGCCCAATTTATGTAAACTACTAATATGTATATGCTGAACATGTTATTATCAGGTAACGTCATTTCCCCCTGTTACGCGCGTTATATTTTAGACCGAACTGAAGAGAAAAATTAAAATCTAATAATAAAAAGTTCATAGTTCATTCATCTTGTCATGTGACTTCTGGAAAAACATATTTCACAGTATTGCTGGAATAAGATGCAATCAAAGCACAGTTTATAAAGTTTGTAGATTATTAAGAAAGTCTTGTTCGTTGTATCATAATTTTTTAAAAAACACTTATGGGTTGTTTAAATATCGTTTGATGAGAAAAAAAATACTATTAAATCATTCTGAGTACTTTCACTTTTATCAAGTGCGTAGGCTGTGTTTTTCCTGATGTAGTGAAATGTTTCTTCGATAATACCTTTAATATCTGTTGATATTTATTTCGTTGAGTGTAAATGTCTGGTAATTCCTTTGAAAGAGGTTATAAATTCCAAAACATTTTTGCTGAAAATGACATTGAAATGAACATATGTTTTGCTCTTTTGTCGTAAAAAGTTTGAAAATCGTAATATAGTTTAAATGATGAACCATTCTTAACGTGGAAATTCCTTATAACCGATGGGTCGATTTACCCATGAAATCGTTTTAGCCATGCTCATATTAAACGAGTTCGACTATATTAAGAATTATTAACTAGTGTTGTGTGATAATTTAAACTTTGTACGCCTTACAACAAAGTAAAATGTAAAAAGAAAACAATTTGGTCATGCTTTTTTTTAGATACATAAACAGACATTTTATGAGGAAATCTCCAGTGCAGAACATAACAAAATTTGTTAAAGACGAATTTTTTCAAATGAATATTCGAAAAAGAAACAGCTGTACTATCTATTGCTCTAATTCACAAGTATTATTGAACTTTTTGCAAAGTTTGTATGTCATAGAGGAATAAAAATATCATATGCACAGTTTATACTAAAAGTCGTTTTACAGTACAACCTCATATGCAATTGCGATGAAAAAGAGGGTTAGTAAATGTTCAAATCTAATGAAAATAAGAATACATATAACTTTAACGTTTTATTTTACCTCACTTATTTGAATGTTTAATTGTTCACATTTCAATGTATAATATCCAAAGTATAATATTGTTTCAAATAAGTTAGCATGGTTATTTATCCCCAAATTCTTATTTAAAACAGTTGCATCTGAAAACTGTTAAAATTTTAAACTAGCTGAAAAAAAATGAAAGAAACGAAAGAATAAAAATTTCTTACATGAAAAAAATTTCAAAAGCAAGATAATTAAATATTTCTTCCAAAATCAAAAATGTGCATTATCTTTTTTTGAGTAATGATATTAATTATCTTGACAAGAGTTAAAATTTAAGTGTAAAAAGTATAAGAAAATTAATGTATAAGAAATAATTGGTCTTACATTGCAAATTCTAATACAAATTAGAAATCCATATTTAACGAAGTAATTACTGAATTATATTCAATAATTACTCAGTTCCCATATTAAAATTGATTCATATTGAAGTCATTTTGATTTGCTTTGAATATTTAATTTAATGTTTCAATTAAATTAAAATTTCTAATTTTAATGTAGTTAGTAGATAATTAGCTTTTTCAGCTAATTAACATGTAGCATTCATTAATAGTTTAACACGTTGACCACTGCAGATTAAGTGTCTTTCTTAAGTGCGGTTTTTGTGTTTATTGAGTCAGTTTGCAATTCCCAATCGTGGCTATGTTTGTTAATTTTATACCAAGTGTTAATTTTATACATTTTTAATTTAAAAAAATGTATAATTATAGTTATTTTTGCACATTGAACGCCAAACTGAAATCAATAAATATGGTTTGGTCGCCATGGAGTTCTTTTTCTTTAAATACACGGTAATAAATTATCAATAGTCCAGTTTCATAGCAATAAATTCTCTTCAATGAAAACACTGACGGCACACGCATTCGCGTGATATAGCGCCCGGGAAATATTGATGGCACACGTATTAGTGTGCAGTGACAGTCAATACACTAAGAGATCTATTGAGCAAAATTTAGACTTAAAAATGCTTGTTATTGTTTAAAATAGTTAATAATAAATTATAGAGCTAAACATTTTTGTCATCCTATTTCTTCTAATATTATTTAAAGGTATAGAGTGATGATTTTGTGATTATACACTTTATTATTAGCAGAGTTTTTTTTTTAATAACTTATGGATGCTACCTCCTCCTCCACCCTATAATATTAAAAAAAAATAGTCTTATATATAATTATTAAAAAGGGAACTTCAATTAAACAACACATTTACCTAATTTTTAATGAGTTATCAGCAAATTTAATAAAATTAAGAATATATTATAAGTCAATACACATTCATTTTAAGTAAAAGAAGAGGATTAAATATTCCATAAAAATTAAATTTATTATCAAATTAGTTAAATAAAAAAGTACAATCTACCAAATATGGATTTTATCTTTAAATATACACTGGTGTCTGGAAATTAAGGGGCAGTGACCAATTTCAGACGTCTCGTCGAATATCTACTGAAACTCGTAGGAAAATGCGAGAAATGTCCTTGAACTTTGAGGATGTAAAGAACATGTTTGACTTCATGTTTTATATTGGGGGGATAATAATTTTAATAATAAAATAATATTTTCGATCAACCAAGTAACAGAAAATGTTAAAAATAGTCTGTCACTGTAGCAAATGACTATGTAGATCCTGTTCAACATTTGTGTGCATTTGTGAAAGCATAGCACGTATATTCGTGAAGATGATAAAGTTTCTGTGAAAAAAAAAAAAAAAAAAAATATATATATATATATATACAGGGTGTAACTTAAATGCTTCAACAAACTTTGAGGGATGATAGTACTCATGAAGACGAACAAAAAATGCAATGGAATGTGGGGTCGCAAATGACGTTTAACCCCTTCAGGGGCAGTGGTATGTTTATGAAAGCGCTTAATTTTAATTCCAAAACGCCATAATGGCACCAGAATTTTGCTAAAATCTTTTCCATTTAATATGTAAGTGAAATATAGCCTTTTTCTTATTTACAAACAAATTTTATTTTTAATTCCGGTGCCAGTCATTTATTTCAGCATTTTAGTACTAAAAGTAGTTTGCCCCTAAAAGGCTTAAAAGATAAAAATAGAGAAAATGCGTCTGAAAATGGACTGGCACCGGAATTTACAAAAAAATTGTTTGTAAATAAGAAAAAGGCTATATTTCACATAAATATTAAATGGAAAAGATTTTAGCAAAATTCTGGTGCCATTGTGGCGTTTTGGAATTAAAATTAAGTGGTTTTTTAGACATACCACTGTCCCTGAAAGGGTTAAATGTCATTTGCGACCCCGTGTTCTATTGCATTTTTTGTTCATCTTCATGAGTACTATCATCCCTCAAAGTTTGTTGAAGCATTTCAGTTACACCCTGTATATATAGCATGCAGAGTTTTCCGCCGAAATTAACAACAATTTCCAAAATCTTGACAAAAAATCGTAGAAATAGTATAAGGTAAAGCTAGGAGAGTCTGCGCACAATTCAAAAGAATAGCAATAAAAAATCTAAATATTAATTTTTTGCTAAACTATCCATGAATAATTTTACTTCATTTGTTTCTTATGCAGTTCCATTGCTATTTTGTTGTTATGTTGTAATTTAATAGAACAGTTGTAATAAAACCAAATAAGTTATTTTGCGCAATCTGTCCTTACAGGGTTGGTGTGATTGCGCACATGGGTAGGAGAGATTGCTACCAATAATAACTACAATTAAATTGTTAACAATAATAATTACACTTAAATGACATTGTTGTAAGGTTTTTGTGAACAAATATTATATATTAGGAGTGAATATTTCAACCTAATAATTGAAGAATCAGAAAAAAAATTAAAACGATTAAAAAATTTTAATTAAAGGGGGAAAAATTAAAGAATCAGAAAAAGCAAGTCCAAATAAGATTACAAAATAACATTAAGTTACTTGAAAACGCGTTTAACTTCAAATTAGTCCATTTTCATTTTTCATTTTTTTATGCAAATTTACCAATAAGCTGCGTAATCTCTCCTAGCATGGAAACTAATGGGAACACTGCGCCATCTCTCCTAATTAGCAGATGCGCAAACTCTCCAATTTCGGTAGGAGAGATTGCGCGGCCTTTTATTTAAACATGACCGCTACTAAAACGAACCGTTGATGTTCACATTGTTAGTCTAGAATAGTAGCTTATGAGAAATCGTTTAAGTTTAAAATATTTTGTACTACTACATTGGATAGAAAATTCTGATGAATAGCTATGAAAATTCAAGCACTTGCTTTGGGAAAACAAAACAAAATAGCAATGCTTATCTTAGAAGCTCAAAACAATCAACGTGCACTTTCAAGTAGACACTCCACTACTGCTGTTATACAACTACCTGGAGTCGCTGCCCGCTCACTCTACACCTTCCCCCCGAACCTCTATGTGCGCAATCTCTCCGACCGTGCCATCTCTCCTGGCTTTACCTTACTGTAATTAAAATATTAATATGTTGAACATTTGATGATATATGGGTATTTGTAAGAAATAAATTATAACTGCGCATGCACGAACTACAGCAAATTTTTTTTTGTCATGATTTGATAGTCAATACTATAGGGCAACTGATATAAAAAGACCAGTGAAATATCGTGAAAACCCAAAAAGTTACAGCAATAACTGATAATTTGATGAGGAAATCCCATATAATCCTATGGGATTTTCTCCTCAATTTATCAATTTCTGCTGGGAAAGTTAGATGAAGTCATTTATGCTTTTATCATTTTTCCATGAGCGCGGAGTTCAACAGGACCTTGTTACAGTGACCAGCACTGAGACACTAAGAGATTTTAAATTTAAATTCATTACATGATGCATTCCCATTTCATGCTATTTTGATATTCATGGCGCCCTGCAGCTGAATGGTTAGCGCATTGCTCTACCACACCACATGTCCGAGGTTTGCCTTCAGTTTTAGGCAAGATATATTCAACCTTTCATTCCTTTTGGTCGATAAATGAGTACCAAGCATAAAGGGATGTACATATATAACTGTTATAAAGTATGACATATTGTAGTATTTAATTTTTTTTACCTACTTAATGTATGGAAATTGTTGAATACCTTTCCTGTTAAGTATTACATCTATTTATTATGGGTAATCACACAAAACCACATTTTTATTCATTCGCTCATATCTTTTATGAAAAGTATTTAACGGTTATGTATAATAATATGTAATTCAATAAATAAAACGCAGAAATGATTTAGCCTTGCACGATAATTTTTGCAGATGGCAGTAAATCAATTATACGAAATTAAACTGAGTCTATTTTCATCTCGTTTCGTTATCTCAGCAAGATTCAGTAATAACCCAATCAATCTGTTTACATCTCATTTCATTATTTCAACAAGACTGAACAATAACTCATATTATAATATAAAATGAAATAAAATCAGTTTATATATCGAATCATTATCTTAGCAATAACAATTGCATTGACCTCACATAAATTACGCTAATATTATTTTTTTCTGAATAACTCAAGGCCAAGGCCTGACTGCTGCAATACCAACGACATTTTCATTTCACTCTCAACGGATACTCTCTTATGTTCGGTGGTACTTGAGTACAATAAAAAAAAAAAATAAAGAAAATAATATTATTTTAAAAAGGCCGTTACAATGGGACTGCGGTTGGGCCAGGTTTTCATCGCAACGGATATCTTTTCACTGTGAATATTTTTTTTTAAATCTTAACTTTTTTTTACGAAGCACTCGAACACAGAAAGAATATATATTCAGATAAGAAATGAAAGAACTGACGTGGAGACAGGTTGGGATATTTTTCCAGGTGTCTTCCTGATGAGGCAGATGCCCGGGAATTGGTTGAATGCTTGCGTTTCAACTATAGGCTCATATGCTTAGATATTTCATGCAGTGTTTAATTCAGACACTTTTCGCCGGGAGGGAATTCTGTGGCTACAGGGGGGGGGGGGACATTATAAAGTCCCGGGGAGGAGGGAAATTCCACTTTTTGACCATTGAAAGCATAAAATCTTAAATCTTCCGGGGTGACATTTCAAAACTCCGGGATGTCCCCCCCCCGGGCCACCCTCAGAATTCAACACTGATTTCATGTGATCTCCATCATAAAAAAAATAGAAAGTCCTTTTTGTGTTCCATTACTTTTTCGGGAAAATGGTATTACTGTTTATAATGCTCTCGATGGGCGAATGAGACCAGTTTTGTCGGCGAAATTTTCTGGATTCCTCCGTTTAGTGTGCATCATCACTGCGGTGCTATTTTATCTACTCCGGTGAAAAGCTTCAAAGAGTTTCTGTGCTTATGTGTATTTTTAAACAAAATTGAAATCCATGTGTTACGCAATCCGTTTACCTGCTTATGTGTAATTTTTAAGAAAATGAAATCCATGTGTTGCGCAGTGAGTTTATTTCCTTATGTGTATTTTTAAAGAAAAACGGAAGTCCTGTGCTATATGTTTAACGACATACCTGTGCTTTTCTAAAGAAAATATGTGCAAGCTCATTCAAATCAACTTTGAAAAGTTATTACCACAATTTTAAAGAAATATTTTTTTTTATGCATGTGTGTGTTAGCCAACTAAAAAAAATAAGTATTCTTTTCTTTAATTAATCATATATTACTTACTTTTCTGTATATGTTTCAAGTCTATTAGTGTTATTACATATAAATATATCAAATTGCTTTTCATACACAATGCATATTTTATTTTTCTATTCTTTTCATGCGGATGTATTCCTTTTTCTGAGTGATGACACACGATATTTTTTTTAAACTAAAAAAAACAACAACAACAAAAAAAAGAATAAACTTTTCAAAAAGACAATTTTCCATGTAATTCTTCATTTATCTTGTTATTGTGCTTTCTTTAAATCCCTCTTTTTTCAGCTCAGCTTTTCTCTATTTCGATAAAAAACTTAGTACTTTTCTTAATCAACGGGTTTCACATTGATAATATATTTTGAAAGAAATATATATATAATTTTATGGCTTATAATATTATGAATTAGGAATGTTCACTAATTATAATTTTTATCATCTGTTATATCCTTGTTCCTCTCCCCCACTATACTTATATTATGGTCCTCATAATAATAACGTTATCAACTTTTTGGTAATTCTGGACTCTTTCCCCTCTTACGATTTTATGCGTCAACATTCCTCGACCCCCCCCCCTATAATGATAACGTTATCAATGTTTAAATATTCTTTTCATTTTTAACACTTTCCAACCTAGTTGAAAAGTGTTTATGACTTCGGTTTGTCTGTCGTATGGCCGGATGGCCGTTTGTCCGTGCTCTAACTCCCGTAAATATGCTCAGATTATTTTTATATGGTATTCACGTTATCTATAGCATGTTCCCTATTTCAACGGAAGTGTGTAGCACTTATAGTTTTTTTACAGGGACACTCAATAGAATTCCGTTACATTACGGTCTATGAGGAAAAATCATTTGCGGTTTATTTTAATGATGTTACACAATCTTAAACACATCGTAATTGATATATATCACTAAGGTGCATTACAAGAAACTTAATATGGAATTGGGTGTGCATAGCACTTATAGTTACTTTACAGGGACAGTCGAAAGAATTCCTTTACATTACATCTATGGAGAAAAATCGTTTGCGGTTTATTTAAATAATGTTTCACTATTTTAAACGCATTGAAATTTATAGATATCACTAAGGTGCATTACAAGAGGCTTACTACAGAATATTGTGTGTATAGCAGTCATCGTTCATTTACAGGGACACACAAAAGAATTCTCTACTCTCTGTTAACAATAATTCCTGGAAGTGCGTTTTAAGTTGCTGAACGCGATTTTAAATTTAACTCACTTTTTGTTTATTACGTGGTGTGTATAAATTCTGTAGATCATATACAGGGAAGCACAAAAGTTCGCGAATACATTTCCGTTTATTGACAGAAACTCCAGAAGGAGAATTTTAAACTGTGCTACGCGTTTCTTAACTGAACTAAAATTCAGCATCCTATATAGTATATATACAAATATATAGATCATATACAGGGCGGAATAAAAGTATTCGGATATTTTTCCAAATATTGTATATGTTGGAAATTCCTGAAATTATGTTTTTAAATGTGTTATGCCTTTTTTCCAAATTGTTTACTTAGATGTTATCTTTCAGCTTATTAAACAGTAAGATTTGTAAAATTATTTTGGAAGCGTTGGAAAGTGTTACATAATCTATGCTTGATGCAGGATTTTTCGTTCTTGTTACATTTTGTATACGTTTTCAGTGATGTACAGATATGATTATACATGTCTAATTCGCATATTGTACGGATTTACATAAAGAGAAGTAGTCAATAAAATATCACTTTTATACAAGAAATAACTTTACATCAAATAACACTTAAAAGATATAGTTACTATTAGAACGTATTTAAAAATAGCTTTTCGTGTTATACAATGTATTCATCAGTAATATTGTATTCTTGTACTTGCCCCCTGAAGAGAAAGTTGGAAATCAGAATCTCCTATCAACAAAACTGGTGGACAAAAAAATTTCTCTTTTCTTTATTAGTAAAAATAACAAGTTTATTTCAAACGTATTTCACATCTGGTTTCTCCAACAGCGTATTATATTTGCATCTGGCAGAACAATAGGAATACCGAACGTTGTGGTAATTTTGGAATGAAATAATTTTATAATCATTTAATGGCTTTAATAGTAACTCTGTATTTTCATAAAAATAGATAACAGACTAAAAAATTATAACAGACTAAAACTGAGTAAAAAACGAAAATACAAAAAAGAAAAAAATTTCGTTGGATAAAAAATGATAACGATCTCGAAAGATTTTCCTCCCCCAAGAGATATCTTACGATATCAGATGCAAGATCCTCCATCACCCCTAAAGTGATAAAGTTATGTATGCACAACCCCTAATTGGGAACTAAACGCAGGCGGTCCCACGTCAGGTTGATATTTTGGCTTGGTCAGATGCTCTGTACAGTATTTCAGAGGCCATGTTCACGAAAGCGGATTTGAGAACCACAGGTCATGGTTTGCAACACTACGGAGTTTAGTTCTGTTAATTTTTAACATTCACAGACTACAAAATACACATGCAGATAATTTTCTTTTAAAGTAAATAACGTGCAGCAAAGCCCGCAAGACTTTTTGTATTTTATAAGGAAATTATCCACTGTATTATAATCCGCTTTATGCATATTAAAACTACAGTTAAATCTCGCTAGTAAATCATCTGGATAAAACGTCACTCCGCATATTCTGTCATGTTTCAGAAGTTCGACAACTCTCATACGCATTTTCACATATTGTACTCTATTTGTTTCATCGCTAGTTTTTCAACCATTCCGCTTAAAATGTCACTTTTAAGAGTGAAATAGAGAAACTCGGTCGTATTTCGTTGTCAAGGTTACATTCAAAAACACTTTGAATACATTATCTGTTGTTTTTGAAGTGAAGAACGGGCCAGTTGTAGAATCCGACAGCGATCATGACAAAGAAGAACCTCCCAAACTAATTGCTACAAAGAAATAATTGGTCAAGTACGAGTATAACTCGCGCTCAAAGGGTTCCATACAGTAAATGTAATATTTACTATATGTTAATCAATAAACTTCTACTAATCCTATTTTTTTCATAATTTTAGTTTCAGTAGATTCGGAAATAGGAGGGGGCAGGGCCATTTTTTCCAGTATACTTTCAACGATATCTCTGAAAATATAATACATAAAATGAAAACAAATATATTTTTCAGTTCGATGTTACACGATCTTTCGAACATCTTTCGACATAAATTTTTTTAAGTAAGTTAATTAATATCTCAGCTAATTACCGACAATTTTTTTCGAAAACCATTATCAAATATCCTTGGATGATTCTGAGAGGATACCTTGAGCGACGGTCAACTTCGTAGCTAAACGCCGGAAAAATAAAGTTTGTGTTTAACAAAAAAATGCGTTTTTCTCAAAAACTATGTAACGCAGGAAAATCGCTATAATTTTCCTGAAAGATTTAAATAAACTCCTACTATCCCTAAAATTTACATAATTTTAGTTTAAGTAGATTCAGAAATAGAGGGGTGGGGGGACATATTTTTGCTGAGTATTTTTGACTTTATCTCTGAAAATATAATACATGAAAATAAAACAATTTTTTTCGAGTTTGATATTACGAGATCTTTCTGAAAATACACCACATGATATACAAAAAGAAAACCTTTTTTTCAAGTAACTTAATTAGCCCCATAAATTTTCCATAAACATATTTGTGAATCGCTAATAATCTGAAAATATGTGGGTAAAAAGGCTTTATAACTTTCCCAAGTTTAAACTTCCTGCGTACCATAGTTTACGAGAAAAGGGTGGTAACAGATGGACGGACAGACACAGAAGTGATCTTATAATGGTTCCGTTTTTATTTTTTAAGCAACTAACCTTAAAAAGGCTTAGATACATTGATAAACTAAGGGATTATATTTCGTCTTTAAGTGACACTACATATAGCAAACATAATATGCTCTATTTCTTAGAGGAGACAATTTTGAATTAAGAAAACTGCCATGATTCAAAAATGTATGATTTTTTTATGACAATAACAAATGGCTACGTATTGAATTGTACAATTAAATACAACATAACATACTTACTTACGTAACATAATAATTTCCTTAATTTGTAATCCATTTTATGAGTTCTAATTCTTATTCTACTAATTTATATAATTCATAATGCAATTTAGTTGTAGGTGTACTTATTATATAAACATTTGGAATTTCCGTTTACATTTAATATAAACTCTGATTAAGAAGTCACATAGCTTAGTAAGTTATTTTTAAGTGAATTACGTATAAGAGAGACGTACTAACGAGGTTTGACTGTAACCCCTCTGTAATACGCTTTATTAGCTATTAAAGTAACGCTATCAAACTTCGTATAATTTATAATATTTTCTTTAAAGACACTTTTTTCATTACATATGTTTTTAATTTAGAAAACTGCATACATTTGAAATTTATAATTTTTAAGATTCTCGTCTTTTAAAAAATTTCCACAATTTGTTTTAGCATCGCGGAACGTCAGAGTTTTAAACTTTTCAGTTAAAAGACAAATATCGAGCACTTACTTTGTAAGGGCTTGTTTTTATCCTTTCTTCTTTTCGACAAATCTTCCATATCCTTTATGCTGCATTTTACAACGAAATAGCGTGCCAGTACTTAACGTAAATGATAGGTCGTTTCGAATTGAAAGATCAAAGCATTTGGAGAATAAATTCGATAGAATTTCTGAATTTATAAAATTCTATTCTATGAAAATTTGAAATAAATAAATTTATTTTTCGTAAGCATAAAGTAAAAGAAAATTGTAATTTATATAAAGAAATATATAAACTAATCTAATGCAGAACAATATAGCACTGAAACATATTTAAGAATACACAGGTTCAAACCACTAAGGCCATATTGATGAAATAGAAAAATTTAAATATTAAATAACCTGTTCACTCTATTAATCGATTTTACTACGCAGGTGATAATATTTTTTACTAAATTATTATCGGCACTAATTGTAAATCAACAAAAACCAATCGTTACAGTTTTTCTTGCTTTGAAAAGTTAAAGACAATTACCCAAGTAATGCCATAATGGCTCTTTATTTATTTTCAAAGAAATTCTAATCATTTAATACTAAAGTTAAAATTAATTATCCAAATATTTAATATGTATAAAATAAATAATAATAATAAAGTGTTGTATGTATATGTGTTAATGAAAAGTATAAACGAAAAATGATAAAACTCTTGCTAATACTAAATTTTAAAATTAATTATCTGAAAACTGCATATATATGTATATATATATATATAATAAATTATAATAATAAAATGTTGTATATTTATATGTGTGGTTACGAAAAGAAAAATATAATTATAAAAATCTTGCTATAAGGAACCAACAATAAATAATAATGTTTACGCCTGAAATTTCTAATAAATATCAAGCATTGAAAACTAGAAAAACAGAAAACTAAAATATACAGCATTTTTAATTCACAATATAAAACATGACGAATCAATCATTCAAATATATATATATATATATATATATATATATATATATATATTCCTATATTTAATGTAAGATATAATAAGCTTTTGTTAGAAATGACAGAGTTTGTAAAATATTATTTTAAATTAAATTAAAGTCATTTTTGAATAATGTTAAAGCTATTTAAACAGAAATTAAGATCCTATAAGTTATCCTAATTTTGAGGAACTGAGTTTATCTATACCTCATCCAAAATATTCTTAATAATTATATGTCGAGTTTGCACGCTTTTAAACAAATTATGAGCATTATGTGAAACTAAAGCCAATTTTAACATTGGGCTATGGATGAATATGGAACTGAAGTAATTTCGTAGGTATCCTAAAATAATCTCATTCATTTTTTAACATAAAACTATTAGACATTCCACTAGCACTCACAAAAAGACACTTAGTACTTTATTAATGTATATCATGCTGAATTACTATATACTAAGACAAATAATTTTATATCTCAAATTTGAGATCTCATCAAATGAAAAATTTTGACATAGTTAAATGCTTATAAACAAATCATGAATAATAAGAGGCCAAATATAATATTAGGCTGTCAATGAATACCGTCCTACAGTAGGTTCATAGGTATGCTACAATAATATAATTCTCTGACATGCTAACAGATAAAATGATTAGGTATACTCTTGGATCACAGAGTAATACATTAATTTATTTATGTGCATGACTCTCAGTTTTTCAGTTGCGATTATGCAAGTTTTTTTGTCGATGTCCAGATCTCAAAAGGGGCTTACGATCGCAAATATTTAAACGTAATTAAATACGTTTAAACTACTTTTTAATAAATGCTAAAATAAGGCAATTTTTTTACAACTGAGCTATTAATTATGTAGAAAACGCCGTTCTATGGTAATTAATATATCTCTTATTTTTTTTAAAAAAAAGTAACTAATGCTGCTGGAGCCGCCGCTACCGTAAATGAATTTATTGTTATGTTTTGACATTTTCAGCTAGCAATAAAAAAAGTTTTTTATACAAAAACATGAAAACTGGTAGTTTGGGTACGAAGATTGGTAGTGTTTGGAAATACTCTAAGAAAATGATAAACCGCTGAATCAGACAGTTTTTAAATCGCTGAATTGATTGTTGGGGAGATTTTGGGTGTTAATTCCCCACAAGGTATCACAAGCTGTTAAAAGAGAAGGAATAGTGGTTAGTACAATTTAGAAGAGCTTTATTGCTTAATCGCCACGTTGTGAAGACGATAAAATAAATAAGCAAGCTCCGGTTCGAGATTTTTAACGCTGATCTAGAATATCTGTGACCGCAAAATAATAATAAAAAAAAACTAACAAAAGGAAAGGGAATGCACTTAATGCATACAATTACAAAGAAAGAAAGAGAAAAATAATGAAAAAAAAGCATCCTAAAATTTTACAAACTAATAACATTTTTATTTTATTTAAAAAGAAATTAATTAGAATTAAATTGCTAAAAATGTTTTTCGAGACTCTGAAAAGAAACAAAGACACAAAAATACATAATCTTAATGGTTCATATCAATACAGTTTTTTTTGTTTATTTAAATACCTGAAATACCGTTAAGTATTTAAAATAATTACACAAACAAATGTTTTTAAAGAATTTCACAAAAGTCAAAATTACAATTAAAATTCGTGATTTATTTGTATGGTTATTTTTAAAAAATGTACAGACTTGTACACAGTCACCATGGAACTACATTGTTTTCAAAATGATGAATACTAGAATTTTTTTACATTCCAGATAATTATTATTTTGGAGACATTGTGGAAGAGGTGTGAATAAAATTTAAAAATAAACTATTAATGAATATGGGCACACTGTTCCCTTGAAAATAATTATTTAAAATTTTGATAAAATAATAGTTAAAAAAAATTGATAAATTTGAGAATAAAAGAATGAGGACTAAAGTTACTGTCACATAAAAATATAAAATTAAATTAAAATGGACCAGCCGGGCACGAGGATCTTATTTTTAAAAAAAAATGGCTCACCCATAAAGATGACTGAAGATCTTGCATCTGGACGCTCTGACCGGATCGGCCCCGCCCCGGGCATTTTTCGTTGTTTTGGACTACATGTGTTCACCTTAAAAAAATTCAGGAAACTGAAGATTTTTCGGAGGGGAACTTGCGTCCTCCACTGGGGGATCTTTTTTACCGCCCCTCTTCTTATACTCAGAGATTGGCTGGGTCTTTTTCTGAAATGGTCACTCTTTGTAAAAGTGACATTGAGAATGCATACGTGACGCTATCATGAGGTCACCTTTCCCAAAACGACCCGTACATTCCTTTGTAATCTAGTGAATATCAGGAGTTGATGTTGCTAGGGTGAAAATTGCTAATACCCGCTGATCCAAAATAATAATGTGGAATAAAATTTAGAAAATTATATTAATTGAAAAATAAATAAAATATTGAAATTTAACTATTTAAATGCTTTAAAAGGATATCCATATTTATGGATGGACAATAAAAATTAAAGAAGATATTTAGAAAAAAATTTTAGAAAAAAAAAAACAAAGAAAAAGATTGCTAAAACAAAAATAAAAAACATTATTAATTACAATAAATTAAACTTAAATAAAGAAATTAAAAAATGTGCCATGTTGATTGTTTATCTCCAACATGGCTCTCACCTCTTTGCACAATAAAAAAAAAAGGTAAAAAAAATACAATGAACTGTCCAATCAGAAAGAAGTGGATGTTGAGCGTGGTCTATCCTCCTCATTCAGAACATCTGTGTTGTAGATTCACTGTATTCTCTTCATCACCTGGATCTCTGCAAAAGGAAACTGGAACTTGTTTAGGAAACTAATCCTCAGAATTTTGTGTGCTGTGTATTTATGAATGTTTGTGTGTGTGTGTGGGTGAGCCTGTGATATGTTTACATTTAATTCCACCCGCGCTGGCTGCGCGAAAGAAAGAGTAACAATGCATAAAATTTAGAACAAAATACCGAAAACCAAGTGGGGATCCAAAGTGTGAACATCTGCTATTAACAATACTTGTGCAAAAGAGAATGATAAATATACATAACAATCTGTAAATCAATATAAAAAAAAATATATATAGGACAGCAACTGTTTCACATATTGCAAATTTGTGTATAAAGAAAAACTATTCTTTTCTTTTTTTTTAATTTTTTATTTAATCTCCAATTAATACTCATCAAACAGTCATAAAATGAAAAATTTTGACATAGTTAAATGCTTATAAACAAATCATGAATAATAAGAGGGCAATTATAATATTAGACTGTCAATGAATACCGTCCTACAGTAGGTTCATAGGTATGCTACAATAATATAATTCTCTGACATGCTAACAGATAAAATGATTAGGTATAATCTTGGATCACAGAGTAATACATTCATTTATTTATGTGCATGACTCTCAGTTTTTCAGTTGCGATTATGCAAGTTTTTTTGTCGATGTCCAGATCTCAAAAGGGGCTTACGATCGCAAATATTTAAACGTAATTAAATACGTTTAAACTACTTTTGAATAAATGCAAAAATAAGGCAAATTTTTTACAACTGAGATATTAATTATGTAGAAAACGCCGTTCTATGGTAATTAATATATCTCTTATTTTTTTTTAAAAAAGTAACTAATGCTGCTGGAGCCGCCGCTACCGTATATGAATTTATTGTTATGTTTTGACATTTTCGGCTGGCAATAAAAAAACTTTTATACAAAAACATGAAAACTGGTAGTTTGGGTACGAAGATTGGTAGTGTTTGGAAATACTCTAAGAAAATGATAAACCGCTGAATCAGACAGTTTTTAAATCGCTGAATTAATTGTTGGGGAGATTTTGGGTGTTAATTCCCCACAAGGTATCACAAGCTGTTAAAAGAGAAGGAATAGTGGTTAGTACAATTTAGAAGAGCTATATTGCTTAATCGCCGCGTTGTGAAGACGATAAAATAAATAAGCAAGCTCCAGTTCGAGATTTTTAACGCTGATCTAGAATATCTGTGACCGCAAAATAATAATAAAAAAACTAACAAAAGGAAAGGGAATGCACTTAATGCATACAATTACAAAGAAAGAAAGAGAAAAATAATGAAAAAAAAGCATCCTAAAATTTTACAAACTAATAACATTTTTATTTTATTTAAAAAGAAATTAATTAGAATTAAATTGCTAAAAATGGTTTTCGAGACTCTGAAAAGAAACAAAGACACAAAAATACATAATCTTAATGGTTCATATCAATACAGTTTTTTTTGTTAATTTAAATACCT